>CM070792.1:13810679-14134345 GCA_036346955.1 Dipus sagitta
GCATTAATTTCCAAATATCCCTCAGCTTGGAACCTAACATTCAGAACATCCAACTTTATGGGGCGACACGTGAATAAAACCACCACATCAGGGTACCATCTACTTACTTGTTCTCTTAAAGCTCTTTGCTTCCTGATATCTTCTAATTTTTTGAGAGAAAGAGAGTATGTGACAGCCAAGTATGTGTGGGGGAAGGCATATGTGTGGGTATGTGGAGTTCTGAGGAAAACCTTGGGTATTGTTCCTGTGGATTATTACCAACATTTTTTCCTTTTGGGGGGGTGTGTATTTTGAGGTAGGATCTAACTCTAGCCCAGGCTGACCTGGAATTCACTATGTAGTCTTAGGCTGGCCTTGAACTCATGGCAATTATACTACCTCTTCCTCCTAAGAACTGGGATTAAAGACGTGCACCACCAAGCCCAGCTTTGTTCTCCCTTTAAAACTTTTTTTTGACTATTTTTGCTTATTTATTTGAGAGGTACAGAGAGAGAGAAAGAGAGAGAGAGAGAGAGAGAGAGGGAATGGGCGCATCACGGCCACCAGCCACTGCAAATGAACTCCAGATGCATGTGCCACCTTGTACATTTGGGTTATGTGGATACTGGAAAATTGACCCTTGAACCAGAGACCTTAGGCTTCTCAGGAAGGTGCTTAACCACTAAGCAATCTCTCAAGCCCCTTTTATCTCCTGTTTGAGATATGGTCTCTCCTCGCCTAGAGCAATCCAAGTAGGCTAGACTGACCATCCAGTGATTTCCAGAGACTTCTGTCTCCAACTTCCAGGCCCTGGGATTACAAATAGGCATCACCACACCCAACTTTACATGGGACTTCTGGAGAGCAAACTCAGGTCTTAATTCTTGTGAGTTATTTGTTTACTGACTGAGCAATCTCTCTTGCTCTTCTTTGCCAATTTCTGACTTTCCTCATTCTTCTTTGTGCAGGACACATCATTAGCTCTTACTGGAGAGGCAGAGATGATACAGCAAAGGACATGCTACTAGAAAGCCACAGGACAGGCCCACCTAGGATACCTAGCTACCAAAGCCCCTACAGGGTACAGAGCTAGAATGTGTGGTGTGAGTCTTCTTAAATAACACCAGAATCTGGGCAAGTCAAGACAACGTGCTCTATGATTCCTCCCCCACACCACCAGCCATGAAAGAAACAAACAGACAAGTAATGTTACTTTTTCCAGTTGATTCTAAACATCTTAGTTCTGTTGTTTCTGTGGAGAGTCAAAGGAAGGAGATTGGGGTTGGTCCTTTCTATGCCACTCTCCAGAGCAAGACAGGGCAGGCAGGCAGGGGGCAGGCAGGCAGGGTTATGGGCAGATGTAAAGGAAGAATTCTCACCACATTGGAAAATGAATAAATGAAATCCTGAGTTCGCTAGAAAAGACAGCCTTGGTCTTGGCATCATTTGCCTCACCACTGTGCAACTGTAGGTCTGAATCAGGGTCCTCTTTAAAGGCAAATGACAAGGACCTCTAGAAAGAGAGATGGAGAGCCTCCATGTCTCTAGCAACTTAGGACTTAGAAGGATGCTGTCAGTAAACAACTGAGAACATGCAGTGGACACAGGATATAAGAATGGTAGACCTGCTCCCTTTCCAGCATGGACAGTCCAGTGAGCCTTGAAATCCTTGCCTCCTAGAATAAAGAGGTATCTGACACCTTCTAATGCAACCCTCCACAAGAAACTCAAGCCCAAGCAGAGGTGGCTAGGCCATGGCAAAAAGAACCAGTTAGGGAATGAGCAAAGGCTGACACAGGCCTCCCAATAACTGGTGAGCTTGTGCTTTGTGTGTCTAAAGGCACCAACCCTGGGCATGTCTGGAAAAGACTTAATTACGTTATCTGAGGAACAGAGGAGAGGCAGAGAGAGCAGTAATGGGAAAAGCCATGCTGTGTGCTCTGTGCTCTGGGTCCCTCCAGCTAAGACAAAGCTCCTCTACTGACCCATTACCCTAGAATCAAGGGCCCCAGTCCATTTCTTCAGAGCTCCAAGGGGAAATGGCAACCCGGGACTGGTAGGGGAAATCTGGAGAAATGACTATGTTCTTAGCAATTCCTTTATAGTGCTACTTATAGCTCTGACATTCTGGACCCCAGAAGAGACATCTTGCTATGAGGACAAAGGTGCCAGAAGACATAAGGAAATCAAGAGAGGATACAGTTTTTGAGAAGGAAGGTGGAGTGAGCAGACAGAGGTCTGTGGTAAAGAGAAAAAGGCATAAGCCTGAGCTATCACCAGACTGATGAGATCACCCTCGGGACAAGGAACAAGACCAGGATCCACAATGCCATCATCAGTGGTTGGTACAGTAGCAGGGTAGTCTTTGGATGGGGGAGAGAGAGAGAACAGAGCAAGGGTTCCAGGACCATGTAGGAGAGAGGTGCCTCACTGCCACAGACAGCAGAGGAGGGACAAACAGAACAGAGCTGTTTTTGTTCAGGGAGAGCCATGCAGCTGCAAGCCATTATCACATTGGACACAGCTCATTCAGGCCCCAGGCCACTTGATAGCATTTTGTACTGCAAATCTCAAAGCTGGGGCTGAAGATCCTCCTTCTAGTTTGCCCAAGAATTGTGTTCCTGCTACTCTCTGACCTTTAGCAGCCACAACAGATATGAGGTAAAGCCCAAGTCAGGAAGGCAGTGAGCTTGTTTATACTAATAAGTAACCCTGACTGAGGGTCCAGTGGATGTGATGGACTAGGCTCCATGCTCCACATAACTACCCTCCCTCTCCTCTTGCCTTCCTTCCTCACTTTCCCCAAGCACTGGCTGTGTTTGTTAATTCAGAAACAGCTTGGGAAAGCAGAGATCAATGTCTACCCCTTGGGACTAGGATTTCTGGAATTGCCATGGACTTGTACATAAGAATACCAGCTAAGGACAATGCTAGAATTTAGGCCATGTGCAAATCTTTCCCTCTATTCCAACTGGACCTACTTGTATGACCAACTGAATTAAGTCATCCTTGACCTCAGGTCTAATGCTTAGATAGTCTCTGCTTAGAGGTCTTCTAAACTCCAACAGGCCCATGAGGACAAAGAATGGGAAATTTGAATGCAAAATACCCCCCATCAACTCATGTATTTTAAAAAATTAGTTCCCAGCTGTGGGAATTTGTGGAGCCTTTGGAAGGAGCCTTGCTGGAGGAGGCATGTCAATGGGGGAAGACACTGACTTCATGAGTCCAATGCTGCTAGGGGATCCTAGCTCAGCTCACTCTCCTGTTGACTCTCTGTTGATAGGAGACAATGTGAGTCAGTTTCCTGTTTGTGCTATGCTTTCTCTACCATGATGAAACTTCTACAAAGACTGTAAATGGAAGCAAACCCTTTCCTCTTATAAGCTGCTTTTGCTCAGGTATTTTGTCTCAGCAACTAGAAGTAATTGCAACAGAAACACAAGGGAAGATGCCAGAAATCCAGGCCTGTCTAGGGAGAAGGTCTTGGGAGGAAGCGGCCATGCTGTTCTCCAGAGAGAGGGCTGCCTGTTTTCTAGATTCTTCACCACCATCTTAGTCAAAAGCTTATGGCAAGGGTGGTCATGAGCCTTAGGGGTATACAGCCTGCTCCTGTCAGGCTAAATGCATATATTATTCTCACCAAACTGCCCTGAAAACACTACACTAAATGTTCATATTCATATGTTAATGCTACTCTGATTTTGGTTAGAGAAGCTTCTATTTCAGATGGTAGTGACCACTGGGAAGACCCAAACGGCAATATAGTACAGAGAAGAAGTGACAGAGGAGTACACAGCACTGAAACATCTCTATCACACCCTCCAAGACTCAGGGTCTATTGCAGAAGAGATGGCAGAAGGAATGGAAGATCAAAAGGAAGGGTACAACTCCTTACAATGCAACTATCCAGACAGAAATTGGCCTCAATATTCATGAGTTTGCACTACCTAGCATTATCTTCACAAGTCCTTCATAATCAGAGAAAAATATAACATAAAAATAAAAGATAGATTAATGGAGAAGGGGAGGGGATATGATGGAGAGTGGAGTTGTGAAGGGGAAAGGGAGAGGGGAGTGAATCATCATTTATTGTCTATAAGTACAGAAGTTGTCCATAAAGTGTTTAAAAAAATAAATAGTAAGATGAACCTAACATATTGCAGTTTTACTATACTGGTGATCCTGGAACTATTAGCCTAGAGTTAACAATAGATGTTACCTTGCCAACATCTCCATTGGAATTTACGTGGAAATATCAGGAATGTAGTAGTTAATTAAGCATGAAAAGCTGGGGGAGCTTGACATGCTCAGCCACCGGCCTTGCTAGAAACTGGGTCCCTCATGACATCTTGGGTTACCACTGATCTCTAGGATTGAACACATTTGACACTGAGGGTAAAAGGCATGTTTTCTGAACAACTTTTTGTGTTGTGTTTAGCGTTATTCTCTCTCTCTCTCTCTCTTTCTCCTACTTCTTTCTAGCGTAAGTTGGCCTCTATCTTCTAGGGACTCTAAGTAGGGCTCAAACTTGAGATATCCTGCCACATCTTTGCAAGTTTAAGAATTCAAGGAACGGGCCACCAAGCCCAGTCATAGTAATTTAAAATTTGCAGATTTATTTTCTGAGTGACCAAGTTACTCCACAGTGGTGCCTGTTAATGACATATGAATTTTTAAACAATGCTTACTCCCCTCCAAATTTCCCATCCCATCAAAATTTTTTTATCTCTCCATTACTCTTCATTTTGGAAATATCATCAGAGTAGCTCTACTCATGAGATGGCAATACCAGTCCTTCATTCCTGGAGTGGAAAGTATGCATGAGAAGCACTTTTTGAGGGAAAGAGAATTTAGAACATAAAGTCTTCCTCTCCAGAAGAGAGGAGCCAGTCTGCACACAGATCTTAGGGCACAAAATCACACATGTTTTTCCCAAGACTCCCTACGTGGCTGCCTCCTTTAGGAGAAGAAAAGCTACACATATGACTGCAAAATTCTTATACTTCTGCCTGTCCCACCCCCCTTTGTCACCTATGGGTTCACAATTTACAGCACCTGAGGAGTCCAATAAACCTGGCCAGGTTCAACCTTCATACCAGTGAAAGAATGTGATTTCTGCTGAAAATTCACATCCTGTTGTTTTCCCCTTTGGTCTGTTCATGACCAACTCCAATGACATTCAGAACTGGCCTGGGCCTACTCGTATTATTCAGTAAATATCTCCTCAGAAATGTTACCTATGAAATAAGCACTCACATCACCTCCAGAGGAGCCGAGCTCTGAGCCCTGACACCACAGGTCCTGTCCTACTCGGATTCCCTGTAGCTATGAAAGGTGCCTTCCTGTGAGCCCAGCTGTGAGGCCATAATGCCTGTGAGCTCAGCTGTGAGGCCATAATGCTGACGGTGACCTCACTGCTCCCATGTTCCCCACCTCTCCCCGTGGAGAAGCAGTAACTACTGCTCTATTATGTTGCCTCCTTTTATCTTGTAGTTTTGTTTGTTTGTAAGTCTCTACTATGGACCCCAGTAGGCCTTAACCTTGCTGTCCACTTGCCTCAAGTTCCTGAGTGCTGGAATTACAGCATAAATCACCACACCTGCTCATTCCTTTATTTTTCCACTGTTTACCTAAGTTCCTATGCTCTTTAGAACCCATGAATATGGCCAAATGCCTCTGTTTCTTAAAAGATTAAGTACTGTCTTCCAGTCACTCATCTGTTTGTTTAACTGTATACCATTTAGTAGTTTCTCAGGGAAACAATTGACCTCAATTACCAAAGAAACGTTTATGCTCTATTAACTTTCCCAAATTTCAAACCAAAATGAATCAATTTCTTGGAGAAAAATCAAAAACATCTACAGTCTAAGGTATTTGCTGTACAGATATCCACAGGGAAAAGCAAAAGACAGTTTTTACTATTTTCTTCCCTTCTAGTCTGATGGTACTACATTGATCATTCAAACACCCAAGTCCCACTTACCTGTTCTGATATTTATTCTCAAATTACCTTTAACCTTATAAGTGAGTTTCAACTTCTCCATGATGATAAAAAATGTGGGGGAAGGACAAAAAGCCCCTCAGTAAAGCAGGGAAAGCAGGCACATGTGGACTGAGGGTTCATGCAGTAGCATGGAAAGCCAGAGTCAGAGGATGGAACAAAGTAGAGATTTCTCAGGGACACACACAGCTAGGAGAGGGCAAGCCAGAGTCAGAAGATGTAACAGAGCAGAGACATCTCAGGGACTTACAGAGCTGGGAGAGAACAAGGCAGAGGGGTCACAGCACAGCCTCACCTTCCTATTGTCCAATGGAGGAGTACTACATTGCAATGGCTAATGGGAGACACTAACACCATTGGCATGCAAACAAACAAACAAAAATATATGTAGTAGGAGAAATAGTGAAGTGGCTTAGAGTGATGTAGAAAGTCGGAAACTCTGGTTCAGGGAAAGGGAACACTGAGCAGCACAAGAAATCAATAGCAGGGTCACCTGCAGCCTGCCAAAAGCAGCCATCAATGTAAACAAGTAGAAAAATCCCCTGAGTTATGTAGTCAAGTAATTTGACCTATGAAGACTGTTAAAGTTACCTTGTCAATACTGAAACAAAACATCCAACCAAATGCAGTTCATGAGAGCAAAGGGTTTATTTTATTTTTATACATACATATCAGAGAGAGCAAACACCAAGAGCTCAAGCTGGCTCTGAACACAGATCAGCCCCAGTGACAAACTACCTCCAGCAGGGCTCTGCCTGCTATAAACTAAGTGAAATACACCTGAGGTTAAGGGGGTACTTACATTCAAACTACCACACTCTGCCTCTAGCCCTTATAGACTCATGAGCATCCCACATTTTACAATGCACCCAGTCCAACTTCAAAAGTTTACATTGCCTTTACCAATAGTAACACTGTTCAAAAACCCAAAGTCTCAGTTGAGACTGAACACATCCTCTTAACTGTATTCCCTGCCAAACCTAAACTCAAAGTCACATACTTCCAACTCATACTGTCACAGAGTAAATCTTCCCACTGCAACAATTAGGCATTAGATGGAGAGACTGGACCAATTCAAGATCAGTAACTAGCAGGTGAACCCCAAATGTCTGTAATTCCATATTTGGCATTTGGGATCCATGATGAAATCCTTTGGCTCTAAAAAGTATTTGGCCACGTTTTCCCTTGTCTCTGTGCAGCTCATTCTCCAGGAAGACCAACCAAAGCCATAGCTAGCAGCTTTCCTTGGCAGCCATCCCTAAATTGCTGGGCTCTCCACTGACCCTTCATGTCATTTTCATAGCTCCATACAAAGGCCTTACTGCCCCCACTCCACATGCAGGGATTTCAACCCTGCTTCATTGCTGCATCTTCACAGCTTCTAGAACCACATGAACATCATGACCCTCTTTTCTGTATTTCTCATGCTCCAAAAATCAGTACCAGGTAGATGCCATAGCCAAAGTTTTTAAAAATTTTTTTAAATTAATTTTTATTGACAACTTCCATGATTGTTAACAATATCCCATGGCAATTCAATCCCTCCCCCAACTTTCCCCTTTGAAACTCCATTCTCCATCTTATCCCCTCCCCCTCTCAATCAGTCTTTCTTTTATTTTGATGTCATAATTTTTCCTCCTATTATTATGGTCTTGTGTAGGTAGTGTCAGGCACTGTGAGGTCACAGATATCCACACCATTTTGTGTCTAGAGGAGCATGTCATAAGGACTCCTACCCTTCCTTTGGCTCTTACATTCTTTCTGCCACCTCTTCTGCAATGGACCCTGAGACTTGGAAGTTGTGATAGAGATATTGCAGTGCTGAGCACTTATCTGTCACTTCCTCTCAGCACCATGGTGCCTTCTGAATCATCCCAAGGTCACTGCCATTTGAAAGGAGAAAGCTGTCTAACCAAAAGTGAGACAGTAGCTTTAATATATGGGTACAAAAATTAAGAGAAGTGCTTGCTGGGCAGTTTGATGAGCATAGAATGTACATTTAGCCAGACAGCAGCAGATGTTACAGCCCTAGGGTTCACAACTACCCCTGTTGTAGGTTTTCAGCAACAGGGATGTATTCCCTCCCATGGAGCAGACCTCTAGTCAAATTAGAGGGCAGTTGGTTCCCCATAACAGGCCTCCCACTATTTCACCTGTTGGCTCATTTGGCCTGGCTGGCCAAATATAAGGCTTGTAGTGTCCACTGTAGAGTATCTCCACTTGTGATTTCTCTCTCTCCCATTGAACAGCATGCAGCATAGCTTTTCCCAGCTTTCTCTCAGCAGGTCTACAAGGAGGAGGTTTTCTGCTCACTTCCAGCAGGATTGCTCAGTGACCTTGTAGCCCAGGTATGTGCAGTCTTCAGCAATAGCTTCTTACTATCTATTCCTGGTGGGAAACCAAGGGCCTTGGCAATGGCCTGCAATGCTTTGGGGGCATCAGGGACCTCCCTAGCCAAAAACTAACTGAAAGGTATCCCATCCCTGGTACTGAAAATTTTCTAGTAACAATCTGTGGCTCCTGAGCGTTCCATTGTCCAAAAAAGTAGGTTTCCATATGATTTATTTATATCCTCTTGGATTTTGGATTTTGATTAGCCCTCCCTCCACTTTTCCTTTACTCAATCTCTTCCCCTGACCTCACTTAGGCCTTTTCACCCCCATTAATCTGTTCTTCTACTTGCATATATACAATAGCATCCTATTAAGTCCCCCTCTCACTTCCTTTTGATTCCCTTTATATCTCCTTTCTAGTTTACTGGCCTCTGCTACTGAGTTTTCTTCCTACTCACTCTG
The DNA here is from genome assembly GCA_036346955.1 of Dipus sagitta. Lineage (NCBI taxonomy): Eukaryota > Metazoa > Chordata > Mammalia > Rodentia > Dipodidae > Dipus > Dipus sagitta. The sequence goes on from CM070792.1 coordinate 13,819,458, forward strand.
AAGTCCAATCACTTGTAGCTAGGGTCCACATATTTGAGAGAACATGTGACATTTGGATTTCTGGGCCTCAGTTACCTCACTTAGTATAATCCTTTCCAGATCCATCCATTTTCCTGCAAATTTCATAACTTCATTTTTTGCTAAAGGTATTGCTTCCTTATTACAAAAGAATCAAGGTTGTCACCCAACAACACCCCTCATTTCAAGTGAGCTGGAGTTCACGGTCATAATCTCATCTTATAGTGTTGTGGTTGCTTGCTATGATTTGGATATGTAATGTCCCCCATAAGCTCATACGTTTGAACACTTGATCACTATTTTTTGGGAGGTTGAGCAACCCATTAGACATGGGCCTTCACTGACAGACATGCAAATGACAGACACTGACAGGCAAAGAACTTGACATTTTGAGGACAACTCCAATTCTGGCCAGAGCTCTTTCTGCTTCCTGGTTCACTAAGATGTAAAAAGCCCCATGGCAAGCTCACGCCACCTCAGATGGAGCCCCGACTGCCATACATTCCTGGATGGACTGTACCCTCTGCACCATGGGCCAAAAAAAACCCCCTTTCCTCCATTAAGTTGTTTCTTGTAGGTATTGCATCACAGTACTGAGAAAAGTCACAAATACATTGCTGTTACCCACAGGTACTAGAGACTTGAGCTATAATCATTCTGGCTGATTCTCCTCATGTATTTTAAAATATGATGTTAGTGGATTCTAAATTCATTGTTTTCAAATGCAACTGTACTGACAATTGAGTTTCCTTACATTTCAAGTCACACCATTGCCTATATGTCTAGTTTGACCTTGACCATCTCATTACCCTACTGTGAACATGTTAAGTCTTAATTTCATCCCAATAATTGTTTGTTTCAACATCTCCTAAAATTCTCTCTTCTAATTTCTTCTTTGGGCAGGGGCCCTACTTGTAACAAGCTTTGTGTCAAGCGGCACCTATCTCAAGTGAAGTGTGGACACTGGTAGTCTTTGGCACAAGGTGGATGACAGTTTCATAATTTCACATGTTAGGACCCAGGAAAACTTTTCCAGTGAAGAATAACACACTGCATGGCACAATAACTCATGAATTTGAAGGATATAGAAGAATCAGTGCCAACAAGAAGGATGGAACTGGCTCATTTTTAATAAAAATAATTTTTAAATGTTGTAAATGTTTGCATAGAGTTTGATGTGCTGACTCATCCATTTAATCACAGCACTAGGGAGGTTGAGGTAGGAGGCATGGTAGGCTAAATGGGATAATTTAAATGTGTGGCCCCATAGACTTAGGTGTTTTATTAAACTTGAACTTGCAACTTCAGCCCCTAGCAGGTAAATTTCTGCTACAGGTGTTTGGTTAGCAGGGTCAGATCTTGGAGTACAGCACTAAGGTGTGCATGGAAGCAGATACGAGCCCAACCCTAAGGTGTATTTGAGGGAGGAGCTGAGTCCAACCCTACTAGGTGCATGCAGAACAGTTGGAACTCCATCTGTTTGTGCTCTCTCTTCTTTGATCTATGGAAATAAACAGCTTTTCCACCATTGATGGAGTTTCCCCTGGATTTTATAAGCCTGACATAAACCCCTTCTTCCCATAAGCTATGTCTGGCTGGATGTCTTTCTGAGCAACATGGACCTGACTTAAACAGGAGGACTCAAAAAATAAAAGCAAACAATCTCTGGACAGATCAGAACATGATACTGCAATCCTAATATACCAACACTCAGGTGGTACAGGCAGGAGGATCATGAAGTTAAACCTTTCCAGATTATTAGAATAATCTCGCCATCTCAAGATCTTTAACTCTGACAATTGAAGTCTCTTCTGCCCTATAAGGCACACTGCCACACCGTGATTATATCGAAACATTAGTTGGTAGACATTATTTAGCCAGCCTACAAGAATCCATAAGTGTGCTTACAGAAAAAAATCCAAATGTAAAAATACACTTGACTGGATAGAATTTATTCCAGAAATGCAGGCCTACTTGAGTGTTCAAAACCAGCAGGGTACTCTACTAAAAGCCTAAAAATAATATGTACATGGTTACAGCACTTGATGCAGATAAAATGGCTGACAAAATCTAATATACATTAACTTTGAAACCCCTTAATGACTAGGAAATGAAGGTACTATCTTGAGCTAATAAGGAATACCTACAATAAACTGATAGCCAATGTCATGTTTCATGGTGAAATAAATATTTTTCCCTAATTTTTAAAACAAAGCTAGAAAGTCTCTTGTCTCATTTTCAACTTAGTCATAAGAGAGCTAGCCATTACAATATAGGAAAAAAATACAGAAAGCCATTCAGATTAGAAAAGAAGTAATAAAACTGACATATTTTACAAACGACAAGTAGGAAATTCCAAATAAATCTAAGAAACTGCCTATTAAACAACATGTAACTTAACAAGATCTCAGAATATAAAACCAAAACATAAAAACCCTATTTACATATATAGGCAGTAAACAAATGAAAACCAAAATTAATACATATAGAATAAATTCAACTGTATAGCTTAGAGTATATGCTCAGCATGCATGTGTTCACTCCCAATCACCAAATACCAAAAGAAAAAAACCAATTACAGAATCACTTTCCAGAAAACAAAATTTTGGCACCTAACAATCTAGAAAAACCCTTAAAAATTTAAAAGATCTGTACCCAAGGAGGACTGCAAAAACACATGACACAGACTTTCTATTCAAACCCTTACACTAAGAGATTTGACTAAAATTGAACAAGGCTTCTATTACCCAAGACTTCATCCTCAAGACAACCAGTCCCACCTTTGACCTCCTCTCTGGAGATCAAGACTAGCAAAAGACTTGGTGTTCATTCCAGCCAACACCTGACATGAACCTAGATCTCCTTTGTTAGATCATTTACAAAAGGCCTCATAGCTCTGTCCTTTGAGATGTCTATGTGTCCCCACTTAGGAATGTCTTTCTGAAGGACTCCTGTGAGACAGGGCTCTTTCTTTGAACCCAGTCATCAGAAGGACAGGGCTTCCACCTTCCAATGATGGCAGAGGTTGGGCTCCTCACTGCTGCTACTGCCAGCTCACAGACACTACTGGCCGAAAGCATGATTTTTAAAACATCATGATTCTCTGTACAAATTAGAATGGAGTCCAGCTTTTCCCACTATCACCAATAATTTCCAAATAAAATCTTCAAACATCCATGCTATGGTTTATAGTTCCTGAACACATGCATACAACTGCTATCTACCCCCTGAACACAAACATACCACATGTTACTAAGTGTTTAAAGAAAAATACTCTATTTACCTTGAGTGCTCAGATGCTGCTCACATATTCTCTTTGGTGAAACCAATAATCATTTCTAATTTAATTTTCTTTTACTGTGTTTTAAGAAGTATTTTTATGTTTTTAAGATATTACTGTTTTTTCAACAATGTATTTTTCAAATATATTTCCAAGTCAATAGTTTGAAATTTCTTCTCTTGGGGAGACTAGAGTGACTGGGGACATAATCTTGTGTGGGAGTGTTTGCCTTGCAAGAAAAAGGATGTGGATTATATTCAAGACCAGGTTGGGACTACAGAATGAATTCCAGGTCAGCCTGGGCTAGAACAAAATGCTATCATGAAAAACACAAAACAGAAGTGAAAGGAAAGGAAGAAAACAACGTTAATAATCATGAGAATTCAAATCAATACCTCAATCACATGATACTGAAGCTCATTTCTTAACAAAACTGTAGACCACTCAACAGAGCTTGTAGCAGAATAATTTCAGTAGGAAAACATAATTTTAGATAGTTTAGTTATGAATATTAGTAAGAACTTATGCAAATAATGCATATTTAAAATTTTAAATCTGCTAAAATTAGAAATGAGCTGTGCCCAGTCCTGCTAGTGCAGGACAATAATCCAAGCTACTCAGGATGAGGTGGTGGTTTGAATGTAAATGTGCCCAGTAGCCTCAGGTAATTTTGATTAAACTTCCTACTTAGTTTCCAGCTGGTGAAGTCTTAGGAAGTAGAGCCTTGCTGTAGGAAGTGTATTGTTGGGGCAAATCGTGGGGTAGAGGAGACCAACCATACTATGTGTTCAGAGTCAGAATTTGTCAAATCAGCTTCTAGTACTAAATTTGGCTATTAAACCATTAACCAGAAGTAAAACAGAATTGGATTAAAATTAAATTTAATAGGCTAGGCAGCTTATAAATTCATCTAAAGAACTCCCTATTTATATTACATGTTATTGACAATAAAAATCAAAGGTGGGGTTCCTCTGACAATATTCAGTATCCCCAGCTGCTTTTGAGGCTAAGGTCAGAGGCTTGATTTAATCTAATAGGTCAATGACATTATGGGCTACCTGTTGAGTTACTGTCTCAAGGGAAACAAAATAGCTAGGTAGGTATAAAGAGTACCCCAGCTTGGGTGGACTGTATATACACTATAGCACAAGCTAACATATTGACATAAGAGTTTGACAAACCACATTCCAAATTCTTATGTCTTCTTATTAGCATATTTATTATACTTAACAATTGCTTTTATTATATCATTTTTAAACATACCCACAATGCATCTTTATGGCATTCACTTCATTATCCTCTATGGTTCTCAACTCATGCTCCCCTCTTTTGTACCACTATTCCTTCCCTTCTGTTTTCATGTCTTTTAGTGATGCTAGGAGTTTACTAGAGCTGCCTCCAAAATGCTAGGTGAAGGATTATTTACAGGATTAAATGATTCTATATTTAGGGCTCCCCACCAGTGGCTATATCACTGAAGAAAATTTCTCTTCTCCAATAGCTTAGCAGTTACCCTCTCTTGATTGAACAAAACACATGATTAGAAGCAGCTTATTGAAGAAGAGTGCTATAAAATAATTTACCCACAGTTTAGTGACTCAAAATCATCCATTATGGGCTGGAGGGATGGCTTAGCAGTTAAGACACTTGCCTCCAAAGCCAAAGGACTCAGGTTCAATTCCCCAGAACCCGCTTAAGACAGATGCACAAGGTGGCACATGCTTCTGGAGTTTATCTGCAGCAGCTAAAGGCCCTGGCACACCAATTCTCTCTATATCTGTCCTCCCTTCATTCTCTCTCTCTACAGATGATATCTAGAAGATGACAAACCTAACTCAAATGTAGTCAATAAATTCAAAGTAGGCAATGTAATTTTTACATTTAAATAGTGTACAATTGAACACTATTATTTTCCTGAAGATTAAGGACATTAACTTGGAAGTATTCATGCTATTTTCATGATAAAGTTATATAATCCAAATGAAATACTGATATTTCATATAAGGTGGTTTAAAGCACATGTTTTCTAAGAAGGTTTTAATGGCATGAACCAAATGAAGACTAAACAAACATTTTATTTAACTTAAATGTGGCAAACTATCACTAAATGTTGGGTAAAGAATCCAAATTTCAACAAGTTACATGTGTGTAATTCTTTTTGGATGCAGCTTTAAATTTTTCCAATTTTATATTTTCCTATTCCACTTTTTTCTCTTTCTTTCTCCCTGTAGTAGGGATGTAGTAGTAGCCATACCACAACTTGAATACTATCCACTCTTGAAATTTTCTCTTCCAAATTAAATATCCATTACTTTTGAATTTGCCATTATTCAAGTTCTCAGTGCATAAGCAGAATGAAGTTAGACTCCTCAGCAGAATATAACAGAAATGACAGTTAGTTTAGGTCTAGAGAGAGTCCTTCTTTTGCCCTGAATTCTCATGAGCTGAGTGTCCAATGTCTCTAGTTCTGTTAGCATTCTGGCTTCCAAATATCCACAAGAATGACCCATGAGTCTCTTCTTGCAGAATTCTTGCTATTTTTAGTTTTTTTAACATTTGAAACAGAGTTTTGCTTTCTATCCCAGGCAAACTTTTGTATCAGAGGATGATGATCTTGAACTACTGATCCTCCTGCCTCTGCTTCCCAAATGTTGGTCTCAACAGACATGCATCTACCTCTGTTCCTGGTTTATATGGTTCACAGGATCTAATCCAGAGATTTGTGTATGCTAGGAGACCTCTTTACATACTGAGCTACATGCCATGCCTAACTCTGGGTACTATCTAGTCCAAACTTCCAAAATCTTCTACATTCCTCCTGGAAATCAGCTGCAAAAGCCTAAAAATCACTTTTTAAAGCAGTGCCCTGACTTCTTCATGCCAATGTTCTACATTAGTAACATTCCTTACTGCTCTAATAAACTACATGACAAAATACATTTAATGAAGAATTGTTTTGGTTCAGAGTTTCACCATGTATTCCATCATGACATGAAAGACAAGTGGCAAAATTCTGAGGGAGTTTGTCTCATTGCATCTGCAGTCAGGAAACAGCAATGAATACTGATGTTCACTTCAGTTCCCTGTCTACACTTACTAAGTTTGGTGCTCTTGCCCATGGAAAAGTACTGCCCACATTTAGGATGGGTATCCTCATCTCTATTATCTAAGGCTTGAAATTCCATCACAGACATGACCAGAAGTTTGTCTCCTAGGTAATTTGAGATCTCAAGTTGAGAATCAAGATTAAGGAGATGGGAACTTCAAAAGATATATAAAATTAAACCTATCTGCATATTCAGTCATGCATTTTTGGCTATTCACTTTAGAAGTCACTCCACAGCCCTAGTAACCACACAGCTGTGTATGTCCAGGTGACTGGCTAGTGGAATACTCCCTGTCTTCCATTACATCACAGCACCAGGGACTAAGCCTGCACTTGATCCTGATGGATAGGAATTAGCAGGATGCTCTTAAGATCTACCTGAAGCATGCGGTGGTGCAGCAGGTAACCCCCACAATGCCTACCATCAATCACTTAAGTTCAAAATAGCCATTTTCTATCTCCAGCTTTGAGTGATTCTGCTTTCCTGCAGACCAGCTAAACCTTCAATGCTCATTAATTCTTGTTAATTTTTGGCATCTTGTTTAAAGTCTTAATTTCAATCTGTTCCTTTTTTGAAATATTTTGTTCATCCTTGTAATCAGAAAGGTACTTAGTATCACTATCATTGCTTCCTAATTTTTCCTAATATAAATAATTCTTCAGTTTGAATAATGTAAAGCTTAACAGTACTGTTATGTGATATAGCAAAATAAAATATATTCCTTCATTATGCTGGAAATTTCTGATTGTTCAAAGACAATACTTCAAAATATATCTGTTGTAGGATAGTGCATGGAAAAGTTCCTAGAATCAAGCACAAACAGAACATTTAATGCAGTGTAGGAACAAATGCTCATCACATGACATTCAGACATGTTTGATTTCTTCAGTAACTTAGTGTGTTTCAAGAATGTTGTGGACTGGAGAGATGGCATAGCCGTTAAGGTGTTTGCCTGCAAAGCCAAAGGACCCAGGTTTGATTCCTCAGGACCCATGGAAGCCAGATATATAGGGTGGCACATGCATCTGGAGTTTGTTTGCAGTGGTTGAGGACTCTGGTGTGCCCATTCTCTCTCTCTCTCTCTTTCTCTCTCTCTCTCCCTCTTTAAAACAGAATTTATAAAAGGAATGTTGTATTTCTTCATTTATTCATGCTACTGCTGAGGATAGTGAGGGCCAGCATTAGAGATCTCCTTTAGTTCTCTCTTTTGTCTAGAATTCAGCTGTCTTCTGCATTAGTGGATTTTTTTCATTTGAGATGGTACCTGCTCCTAACCTTTCAAATATTGTATCCATCAATCACCCTAGTCACACTTCAGTTTCAGTATAATGGCACTCTGAAGACAGAAAACAACAGAATCCACTATATTATGATGAGGAGAGTTGTTGACAGCTCCCCTTTACTGAGATGAACATCCAAACCAGGCACAGTTTAGGGGAGGGAGGGATTTACTTCAAGCATACAGATGGGGGGGGGAGTTCCATCAATGGTGGAAGAAGCTGGCTCCCGTTCATAAATCCAAGCAGAAAGGACCCATCACCAGCCTGCAAACACCATATGCAGCAAGCAGAAACCAGCAGGACCCCAGAGCTCACACTGCTCTCTGCGTACCTTTGGGATGGACCCCAAACATACCTTTGGGCTGGACCTCAGGATCTCTTCCCAGTGACACCTTCTCCAGCCAGGGGACTAAATATCCAAGTTCCTAGCTTTAATAAAATTCTTCAGTCTATGGGAGACATACATTCAAATTACCACAGATTGCTTGTAGTTTCATTTGAAATTATCATTTTGTCATTGTACTTTTATCAGCTCATTTTATTCATGAAGTTGCTAATATTTTTTTCCATCTTTCATGGTCTGTGAAACACTGATAGTATGAAGTGAACAAAATAGCACTGTCCTGATTTCTGGAGAACATACTCTAAGGTGACAGACAAGCAACAAAGTAATCAGCAAGTAAAATGTCCCACTCATAGGGAGATGGTCAGTTGGTGTGATGAATGCAAATAGAGGGATGTGGGGGACAGTTTTCACGAGGCTCCTGTGCTTGGCTGCTCAGTGTCTGACCCTGTCAACAGGTGGCATTTATACTGACCCTGACCAAGGAAAATAGTGAACACTGCAAGAAATAGTGTGAGTCAGCCAAGTGTGTTGCTGCTGAGAGGGAAGCAAGGCCAGGTGAGATATAACCCTTGCACGGGAAGGCACAAAGCCCTGCACCCTCTCCAGGCCAGTCAGTAGGAAGGGCATGGAGAAGGTAGGCGGCTTGGGGGAAACTCAAGTGACAAAGCTGCCAGTAGTGGCTCTTGGTAAAAGCAGGTCAGGAAGAGAGGTTTGGTGAGGTATCTAGAGGATATAGAGTTCTAGACAGAGGATTTGTTTGTTATGGGAAAATAAATTATTTGAACTATCTGTCTTATTTATCAGATGACACACAGGGAATGTATTAGATTTCAAGATTTCCCCTTCTTCTTCCAATAGCTGTGTGCAGACCAGGCCCAGGATATTGGAGTAAAGGACCTGCAGTTTTCATAATTGATTAAGCCCTACTGCACCAGGGCTGGGAGGAGAAATGTGACCACCCCCTAGTGATAGATCCTCTGGCCCTTCATTTCCACCTCAATTTTCTTTACCAGGAAACTTGAATCCTCCTGCCTCACTCCCATTCCCACCATTGTCTTGCCTCCTGTTAAGTAAACTCTTAGGCCCACAAAACAGACCATCTAAATCCTTTATTCTCAGACCCAAATATTTTTCTACCATATTTGTAACTTAAATATTCACAAGGTATGTAGTAATTTTATGTATTTAATGAACTGGACCATCCCATAAGTGATCCCTTCTTTTCATCATAAAAATTTTGGCTACTTCCCTTGAAAATAGATTCATCTTGGCATTCTGGAGGGGTTGAGGTACTTACCATACCTGGGGTTGGGATACTAAGGAAATGGGAGCAGAGTAGTGTGTCCCAATTCATTGCAATAAATGTATAGGCTAGTACCATTTACACTTCCAGGAATAATTTACTTGTGGTTTCCTAATGTATATGTGATGGCAGACAGGTGGTGCAATTTATACATCCACCCAAGTATATAGACATCCTCTATCATAAAAGTCAAGGGAAAAACTGTATGTAAAATTGTGGTTCTCAGACTAAGGTAAGTCTGAAACCACCACTATTTTGTTGTTGTTGTTCATTTTTATTTATTTATTTGAGAGTGACAGAGAAAGAGAGGCAGATAAAGAGAGAGAGAACGGGCACACCAGGGCCTCCAGCCACTGCAAACGAACCTCAGACGTGTGCGCCCCCTTATGCATCTGGCTAACGTGGGTCCTGGGAAATTGAGCCTTGAACCGAGCCCTTAGGCTTCACATGCAAGTGCTTAACCACTAAGCCATCTCCCCAGCCCTAAAAACCACCACTATTTTACAAAATATGAAGTAACTGAAATCAGGGCATGATCTCAATACCATTATAGCATATTTTCAATATATTTAATATATTTTAATTAATCTTTTATAGTAGCCACTTGTTTTTGGACTTTACACAGGATAATAGTTTCAAGGTATATTTATTTTCTCAGAATTTTCATTAACAAACACAAATGGAAAAACATTTGCCAATGAATACTTTAAAAGCTATTTCATTTAGCAGTGATATATAAAGTTCAAGATGAAATTGAACCTGTGGCTAGTGCTGCTTATGACACATTCTGCTACTTCTGCCCACTGAGGCAGCACAACACTGCCAGATACAATGAGGGTCTCTTTTATACTGCTTCCATATGTTGGTCCTGTCAGAAGTCCCCCCACCTGCAGAAAGGGGCAGAAGTTGACTGTATCAATAGACTTGTAACTTCTTTGAAGATATTTTGAACTGAAATAATGGGCAAAAGAGCAACTAGTGACTCCTTTAGAAGATTGATGACTGAGTCTCATATCTAAACAGCAACTCTTCAAAGATAAAAGTAAGGTTGGATTGGCCATTTGTACATTGCCAGAACATTTTTCCACCTCATCCTATAGAACACTCTCCACCATCTCTTCTTTTCTTAGTTCTTTTCTCTTTTTCTTTTCTATTCTATTCTTAGTTCTCTTTTCTTGGTTCTCCTTCATCTACCTGTTCCTCACATGCTGCTGTCCATAGACTCCAGTGATGTATATATTTAAATGGATTTTATTTTTAATTTTTAATTTATAAAAGAAAGAAGGAGAGAGAGAGAGAGAGAGACAGAGAGGCATGCCAGGGCCTCCAGCCACTTAAAATGAACTCCAGATGCATGTACCCCCGCCCTTGTGCATCTGGCTTTGGGTCCTGGCGCACCAAACTGTGATGCTTTGGCTTTGCAAGGCAGAAGCCTTAACTGCTAAGCCATCTCCCCCTCCCTTCAGATGGCTTTTCGTCAGCATGGGAAAGAGGTGAACATGTCATATCAGAAGGCAGATAATGCCTGAAAGTTAGATGAGCCAACACAGATTTGCTGGGAGACAGGATGTCAGTAAGTGGAAAATGGGCAGTCACCATTTGTTGCCATCTTTTTTATATTAATGTCTATTGGAATATAAATGCAAACATGTGATGTTTTGAGAGAGATGAATTCAAAAAGAGAAATGAGGGCAGGGGAAATGGCGTAGCGGTTAAGGCATTTACCTGTGAAGCTTAAGGACCCTGGTTCAGTTGTCCAGGACCCATGTAAGCCAGATGCGCAAGGGGACACATGCATCTGGAGTTTGTTTGCAGTGACTGGAAGCTCTGGTGAACACATTCTGTCTTTCTCTCTGCCTCTCCCTCTCTCTCTCTCTCAAATAAATAAAATATTTTTTTAAAAAAAAGAGGGAAATGACCTGTAATTTAATCTAGTTTTGTTGTATTATGAACTTCAACCCAAAACAACATGTATTATTCCAGGCTGCTTTGTGAAAAGAAGATAATAGCAATGCCGCTTCCTTTTACTTGACGCATGGTCTGCTGTGCCTTGAATATAGCAGAATACAGCTTCTGCTCAATTACATCACTCCTCACTGTATCTCCTGGGGAAACTCACTTTGTTCTAATAATATTTGGCCTGCAGTGGGAACCAGGTTAAGATACAATTTGTTTGGATTCGAAAGATAATTTAATTAATAAAATATGAATCACTGTTATGCAGTGATCCTAAATGAAGATTTATTTGCCATTGTCATGTATTTTAATATTAAATAAATATTTAAAATAAAATTGTGCTATATTTATGAACTCTGGATTTCCTCAAATTCTAAAACTTTATTTAATTTTATTATTTATTTGAGAGTGACAGACAGACAAAGAGAGAGAAAGACAAAGAGAGAGAGAGAGAACGGGTGGACCGGGGCCTCCAGCCACTGCAAATGAACTCCAGATGCATGTGCCACCTTGTGGATCTAGGGAATAGAGCCTCAAACCGGGGTACTTAGGCTTCACAGGCAAGCATTTAACCACTAAGCCATTGCTCCAGCCCCTAATATTTAATCAAGTATCTCGCATCAGGACTGAAGAGATGGATCAGTGATTAAAGTGTTTTATTATGTGCAAGGCTAAGAACAAGAGAAGAAAAACATTCCCATGACCCATGTAAAGCCAAACACAGTGGCACATACTTCTGTAATCCAAATGTTGCTATGGCAATGGAAGGCAGAGCAGGAATTCTAGAAGCCTGTGGACCAGATAGCCTGGCATATGCACAGGTGGACAAGAGAGAACCTGCCCAGGGCCAGGTGAAAAGCAAGGACCAACATCCCAGGTTGATGTCTTACATCCCCATGTGCACGGTGGCACACACATGTTCCTACACACAAAGATTCCTTTTAAAACATCATTAAGTAATTGGTATTCTTGCTCAGGGTAGAGTGGTTTGTCTAACATATGGGGACCCTGGGTTCAATCCCCACTACTGGAATAAATTCAAAGAACTATACTTAATTGTATTAATTAACACAGTAAAGGGTACAGATTATGTTATATGGAAACAAAATTAAATGGCATGAACATGAAGTATGTTTGTAAGTGTCATTCATTCATGTCTTAGTAGAAAACCTTTGTGGAATTGCATATCCACCAGCAGCAGCAAAACAGTAGTTCTAAAATATTCTTGGAAATACTGTGTTTCCTTCTCATTTCATCACTGACCTGTTTGGAACACCATGTTGTTAAGATAAAATAGGCACTAGGGGGGCTGCAGAGATGGCTTAGCGGCAAAGGCACTTGACTGCAAAGCCAAAGGATCCAAGATCAATTCCCAGGACCCATGTAAGCCAGATATACATGGTGGCATATGCATTTGGAGCTTGTAAGCAGTGGCTTGAGGCCCTGGTGTACCCATTCTCTCCCTCTCTCTCCCTCTTTCTCTGTCAAATAAATAAATAAAAATATAAAAAAAGAAAAAGTTGTTAGGAGACCTCAGGGCTTACATAAGCTAAAAGAGAAAATATGGGAGAAAACTCCTGGGAGAAGCTAGATCTTTACTGCTATTTAGTGATCAAATTATATCTTTTATTTTATTCAGTGACTCCATTACAGACTTTACATACCAACATTTCCAGTATTGATATAGAATTTAGTTAGATTATTACCAATATGTCAAGTTAAAAAGTGTCAAGTAAAGTTGAGAATATGACAAATTATTATTTTATTTTTTTCATGTGTTTGTATGTATGTGTCAGGGGGCACACATACCATGGTATATTGTGAAAGTTAGAGAACAATTTCTAGGTCTCTTTTCCACCTTCTTTGAGAAGGTCTCTTGTCACTGGGAACATATTGTCAGACTGCAAGGAAACATCACACCAGCTGGCCCATTAACTTGGGATTATCCTACCTCTGCCTCCCATTAGCATGGTCATGGTGGAATCACAGATGCTTGCATCAATTCCTATCCAGCTTTATGAGGGTGATGGGGAACTGAGCCTAGGCCAGCAGGCTTTGCAAGAAAGTACCTGAACCGCCTCCCAGCCTTTATCCGTATTATCTTTGTAGATTTTTGGTTTTATGATTTTTTTTTTGGTTGCATGTTTGTTTTGAGGTAGGGTCTCACTCTAGCCCAGGCTGACCTGGCACTCATTCTGTAGTCCCAGGTTGGTCTTAAACTCATGGTGATCTCCTACCTCTATGTCCTAAGTGCTGGGATTAAAGGCATGTGCCCCCATTCTGGGCCTATATTTATAGGTTTTTAAAATTTATTTACTTATTTGATTTTAGAGAGAGAAAATGGATGTGGCAGGGCCTTCAGCAGTTGCAAAGTAACACCAGGTGCATGTGCCACCTTGTACATCTGGCTTCTGTGGATCCTGGGAAATTGAACCTAGGTCCTTTGGCTTCACAGCCAAATGCCTTAACTGCTAAGCCATCTTGCCAGCCTTTTATAAAATTCAATACATATCTAGCGACATGTTTTCAATGCATGCAAAAAAATGGACAGAACTTTAAATATAATGATACTCTCATGAATATACACCTTTATAATATAGACATTTATAATAAAATACTACAGTATAAAATAAAATTAAAGAACATATCAGGTTTGAGTACCAGGGCTTTCAAGAGCTGCAAATGAACTCCAGTGCATGTGCCACTTTATGCATCTGGCTTTACATGGGTACTGAGGAATCAAACTCAGCTTTGCAAGCAAGTGCCTTAACTTCTAAGCCCTCTTTCCATCCCCCTCATTTTTGGTAACAAAATAACTTCTTTTGGGCTCTGGAGATGGCTAAGGGGTTAAAGTGCTTGCCTGTAAAGCCTAATGTTTCAGGGTCAGTTCCCTAGTGCCCAAAGATATTCCAGTGCACAAAGTGGTCCATGTATATGGAGTTCATTTGCTGTAGCAGGAGGCCTGACACACCCATTCACCTTCATTCTCCCAGGGCCTCCAGCCACTGCAAAGGAACTGCAGACACATGCACCACCTTGTGCATCTGGCTTATGTGGGTACTATGGAATCCAACATGGGTCCTTTGGTTTTCCTGGCAAATGCCTTAACTGCTTGAGAGAGAGAGAGGAAGAGGTAGATGCTGAGAGAGAATAGGCATGCCAGGTCCTCTAACCCCTGAAAAGAAACTCCAGATGCATGGGCCACCTTGTGCATCTGGCTTTACATGGGTCCTAGGGAATCCAACCCAGGTCCTTTGGCTTTGCAGGCAAATGCATTAACCATAGAGTCATCTCTCCAAGCCCAGATGAAGGATTATAAAATCACATGTAGATAATTTAAAGATGGGAAGATGTGTGTGGGTTCTGCAAAAATATCCCATTTTGCATGAGGGACTTGAACATTTGTGGATTTTGGTACCTGTGGGTTTTTTTCAGGGGGACAAATTTGCCACGAATATGGAGTGATGGTATTATTTGTAACAATCATGTACCTAAATACATAAATATGTGCATTCACATATACATATATCTATATATGTGGTATATGTGTCTGAAAATGATTTCTGTTTTTCTTTCATGCTGGGCGTGGTGGCTCACACCTTTATTTTTTACTCTTATTCATTTTACAGAGAGAGAGAGAGAGAGAGAGAGAGAGAGAGAGAGAGAGAAAGAATGGGTACACCAGGGCCTCCAGTTACTGAAAACTCCAGGTGCATGCACTACCTTGTGCATCTGGTTTATCCAGGTCCAGGGGAATTGAACCAGGCTCCTTTGGTTTCATAGGCAACTGCTTTAACTGCTCAGCCATGTCTACCTCTCAAAGATATTTTTGCCAAGACATGTGCACTTCATTAAATAAGCAACAATAGAGCTGGAGAGATGGCTCAGGGATTAAGACACTTGTCTGCCAAGCCTAACAGACCCAGGTTTAGTTCCCCCAGACGCACGTACAGTAGATGCACAAGGTCGTGCATGCTTCTGGAGTTCGTTTTCAGTAGCTAGAGGCCCTGGTTTATCCATTCTCTTTCTGTCTGTTTCTCTCTGCCCAGAAATAAATGAAAGTATTAAAAAATATTTTTATGAAAAAACACATTATTAGGGGCTGGAGAGATGGCTTAGCACTTAAGGCACTTGTCTGCAAAGCCAAAGGACCTAAGTTCGATTCCCCAGTGCCCACATAAGCCAGATGCACAAGGGGGCACATGTGTCTAGAGTTCATTTACAGTGGTGGAAGGGCATAGCATACCCATTTTCTCTCTCTCTCTCTCTCTCTCTCTCTCTCTCTTTCTCTCTCTCTCACTCTCTCTCCATCTTTCCCTCTAGCAAATAAAATATATTTAAAAAGAGGACAGTGAATTTGATGCCAGTCTGGGCTACATAGCCAAGTCTTAGTCACTTAGAGTCTCTCCCCCCGAAAAATACAAATATTAAAAAATCATTATTAGAGTGCTGCATCTTGTTTCTGAATGAAAAAAAAAACAATTTAGTCAAATTAGAGGAAATTACTAATAGGGCAGGATTGCGGCCATGAGTTCAAGGCCAGCCTAGGACTACATAGTGAATCCCAGGTCAAGCTAGGCTAGAGAGAAATCCCCCCCCACACACACATACCAAAATGTATAAGCATATCTTCATTGTTTTCTCAAATTTTATTAACATTTTCCATGATTATAAAAAATAACCCATGGTAATACCCTCCCTCCCCCCCCCCCCGGTACCTTCATTTTATTTGTGTTTTTCAGTAGATTCCATCATGTGATGGGGAAACTTTTTGAGTTTTGTGCCAATGAGCTTTGGAAAACAAGTACTGGGAGATGGCATGAGGCTGTGGAAATTGTGAGCGACATGTCTCTGGGTGAGAGATGAGGGATGCAGGGGGCATCTGTCTGTGGGCACTGCTGTGGCATCTGCTCACTTTACAAGTTACTCAGTATTTTCACATAGCACTGGGTCTGCATTTTACATTCCAAAATTTTCTACCATTTATCGGGAACATCATCTCCTCCACAGACTCTCTTAGCATCCAAGGTTTTGGTTTTTTGTACAGCTTGAAACATTTCTGGAACTGCAGATGTCTGCAATAAAAAAATTGAGTCAAAAGAAAATCCTGAGCTTTGAAGACAAGAAGAAAATGGCAGTTTACACAACAGCTTGCTTACCTAGTAATACCCACAGGGCATTGAAGAATTTTATTTAAGGGCTGGAAAGATGGCTGAATGGTTAAGGTGCTTGCCTATGAAGCCTAAGGACCTAGGTTCAATTCTCCAGGACCCATGTAGGTCAGATGCACAATGGGCTGCATGTGTCTGGAGTTAGTTTGCAGTGGCTGGAGACCCAGGCATGCCCATTCTATCTCTATCTGCCCTTCTATCCCCCTCTCTCAAATAAGCAAATAAATAATAAAAATTAAAAAGAAAAGAAATGAACTATAAACTTCCTTGACTAGTAAATTTTGTTCTAAATAAGTGCCAATGTTCATGTAACAATTCTTTTAAAATATTTTATTATCAATCAATTTATTTATTTAACAGAGATGGGAGGGACGGAAGATGCAGATAGAGAGCAAGAATAGGTGTGCCAGGGCCTCCAGCCACTGCAAACAAGAACTCCAGATGCATGCTCCACCTGGTGCATCTGGCTTGTGTGGGCACTGGGTAATTGAACCTGAGTTCAATTAGTCTTCGACAGTTGTATCACAATGCACATGTGTGTGTTATTCTGATGTTCTTTCCCTGAGTCTTTCTCACCAATGTCCAGAAGGTCCATTCTTACCTTTCTGTGTGTCTCAGTTCCCTTCAACATAGAATGAAGTAAAAACCAATGGACAATAAAAATATAGAGAAGAGGGCTGGAGGATTGTTCAGTGCTTAAGGTGCTTGCCTGTGTAGCCTGAGGACCTGGGTTTGATTTCCTACTACTGTGTAAGGCCAGATGCACAAGGTGATACATACAGCTGCAGTTTGTTTGCAGTGGTTGGAGGCCACAGTGTGCCTATTCTCTCTCTCTCTCTCTTTCGCTCTTTCTCTTTCTCTCTCTCTCAAATAAATAAAATATTTAGGAAAAAGATATTAAAAACAAACAAAGACATGAGTACATGATAAAATGGCTCCAGGAATGCCCTGTTCACTTGATTCTCCTTGAAAATGTTTATATAGGAAGGCCAGAAACATGGGGCACTGTCAGAGAAGCATCATTAATAAAAGATAGAGAAATAAATAAACAACTAAGGGATGACAGACAGGCCATTAGGGTGAATCAAATGTTTTGTTTTGCTATTTTTTGAGGGAAAAAAGACATGATTTATTTATTATTATTTTATTTATTTTGTTTTAGAGAGAGAGAAAGAGAACTGGCATGCTAGGGCCTTAGCCACTGCAATGGAACTCCAGATGCTTGTGCCACCTAGCGGGATGTAGGACCTTGCAATTGCCTCACATTTGTGTGTCTGGCTTATGTAAGATCTGGACATTCGAACATGGATCCTTAGGCTTCTCAGGCAAGACCCTTAGCCACAAAACCATCTCTCCAGCCCAGGAACCGTGATTTAGAGAAGCACCCCAGTGAGCTATAGGGGATAAAGAAACAAGGTGAGGTTATAGAGGAAGGAAAATTTCCCATGCATTTTCATCCAAGAGGACTGAAGCTAATCTGACACCAGGAGAGGGAAGGCACTGAAACACATGCATGTAAGGGTGCTGAAGTGAGAAACTGATACATAAATCTTTGGCTAGAAAATACAATGTCTTTTCAC
Source organism: Dipus sagitta (assembly GCA_036346955.1). NCBI lineage: Eukaryota > Metazoa > Chordata > Mammalia > Rodentia > Dipodidae > Dipus > Dipus sagitta. The sequence continues at coordinate 13,837,499 of CM070792.1, forward strand.
CATTTCATGGAATGTGGGATACAGAGTTGTGGTGTGCATTCATGAGTGTCCCCTTTATAAACGAACTCCAAGAACAAAAATTTTAAATATTTTTAAAAAATATATTTTAGTTTAAGTTATTTATTAGCAAGAGAGAAAACAGGCATGCCAGAACCTCCAGCCACTCCAAAGAAACTCCAGATGCATCCACCACTTTGTGCATCTGGCTTTATGTGTGTACTGAGGAATCAAACCCAGGTCCTTAGGCTTTGCAGGCAAGCACCTTAACCACCAAGCCATGTATCCAGCCCTCAGAAATGTAATATCTTAAAAATATGATTGTTTGAAGATTTTTTCCAACATAGTTAAATATGCTGAAAAGGCTTTGTGTGGCTAAGTCCACATGTCTTTGCATTGCTAGAAACTATGGTCTTAATCACACACTTGATATTTTCCAGTTTAAGGAGGAAAGTATCCTCTGTCTGTCATGCCATATAATCCCATTGAAATGCTGCCCTACTAATGAAAATGACAGGCAGGCTGGCAAAATGGACATTATGTCATGGATCATTTGCAAATACTTTTCTCTGCAAAGGCAAGTGCCTTAAATGCTAAGCATTCTCTCCAGCCAAGGACCTTTCTTAAGATAGTTAAACCAACAAAAAGGTGTGGGAGCAAAAAAGGCAGCAAGCCATAGTTGGTATCAACTCCATATCCAATATCCTCAATCATCAGTTGTTTGACCACAAACACGGTGAAAGAGAATGGAATGTGACTTGTGGTTGAAATCATTCAAGTATGTGTGGAATGACCAAATAATAAATAGTATATGGGCTGGAGAGAAGGTTCAGTATTTACAGTGATTGCCTGGGAAGCCTGAGGACCCAGGTTTGATTACCCAGGACCCACGTAAACCCAAATGGACATGCTAGTGCATGCATCTGGAGTTTGTTTGCAGTGGCTCGTGGCCCTGGCATACCAATTTTCTCTGTCTCCATCTGCCCCTTAGTCTCACTTTTTCTCTGACATAAATAAATATTTTAAAACAGACATAGCAAATGGACATTTTCAGGTATATATTCTTCCAAAAACTACATGTGATTTCAAGGAAAAATGTGTACCTGAATGTTGTGGTAGCAAAAGTCACAGCCAATGAATATGGGGGGAAAATGTATATCAACAGATAAATAAAGAAAAGGTGGTTCTGGCTGGAGAGATGGGTTAGCAGGTAGGGCTTGCCTGCAAAGCCTAAGGACCCATATTCAACTCTTCAGATCCCGTGTAAGCAAGACACACAAAGGTGAGGCAAGTTCAAGGTCCCACATTCCAACTAGGTGGTGGAATTGTCTGGAGTTCGATTGCAGTGGCTGTAGCCCTGGTGTGCCAATATTCTCTCCTCTCCCTCTTAAAAAAGAGAAAGAAAGAAAAGAAAAGTTAGTTCATCTATGCACTGAAATACCATAGACACATCAACAGAAATAAATGGTTTTGTTCATACTCATATATTAATGCTACTCTCACTTCTGGTTTGAGAGGCTTCTCTTTTCAGATGGTGATGACCACTAGGATGACCCAAAAGGCAACATAGTGCTGAGAAGAAGGGACAAAGGAGTGTCCAGCACTGAAATATCTCACACCCTCCAAGGCTCAGGGTCCATTGTGGAAGAGGTGGCAGAAAGAATGTAAGATCCGAAGGAAGGGAAAAAATTTGGCCTCAATATCCAAGACCTCACAGTGCCTAGCAATGAACACACAGGACCCTCATAATAGGAGAAAAAGATGATGCCATCAAATTAAGAGATACTAATGGACAGAGGGAGGGGATATGACAGAGAGAGCAGAGTTATGAAGGAGAAAGTGGTGGAAGGGAGGGAAGGAGAGGGAAATAGCATGGTTTGTTGTCTGTAAGTATAGAAGTTGTCTATATATATATATATATATATATATATATATATATATATATATGAAATAAATGGTTGATGTACACCATGGATGAGTGTTGATTGCACAAAGTCAGACCCTAAAGATCACACAATGTTTTATTTCATTTCTATGGATAATGTAAAATAGGTAAGTTCACTGAGACAGAAAGCAGGTTTGGAGATATAGGAGGTAAAATGAGATGGAAGCCAGGCATGGTGAAACAGCACCTGGGAAGCAGATGTAGGATTGTGGCTGTGGGTCTGAGGCCACGCTGAGACTACATAGTGAATTCCAGGTCAGCCTGGATGACTAGAGTACCCCTTGTCAGAAAAAGAAAATTAAAAATATACCAAAAATAAAACGAGACAGTCAATAGTGGCTTAGGGACAAGGAGGAAAGTCTACATTCTAGAGAAATATCTGCATATTAGCAATGGGTTTCTGAGCAAGTCTTTTAGTAATTTATTAATTTATTTGAAAGTGAGAGAAAGAAAGAGAGAGAGAGAATGGGCACACCAGGGCCTCCATCTGCTGCAAACAAACTGTAGACACATGTGTCACCTTGTGCATCTGGCTTTAAATCAAATCTTGGCCCTATGGCTTTGCATTCAATTGTATTAGTTGTTGAGCCTTTTCTCCTACCCTGAGAATGTCTTTTGATGTTCATGTCACATATGACATGAAGTTATGAGCCCCTATATACTACGCCAAGTTTTCAAGCACAGACAGATCACTTCTTCAAGCAAGAAATGAAGGAAACAGGTTTGTAGGCAGAAATGAACAGGCACTTGGGGGGGGTGGTAAATCCTTTTACTTATTTATTCTGTTTTTTCTTTTTTATTTTCAAGCAGATAGAGGAAGAGTCAGATAGAGAGAGAATGGGAGCACCGAGGACTCCACATATTGCAAACAAACTCCAGATGCATGTGCCACCTTGTGCATCTGCCTTTACATGGGTCCTCAGGAGCTGAACTTGGATCCTTAGGCTTTGCAGACAAGTTCCCTAACTACTTAGCTTTTTCTCCAGCCTGACCCTGAACTCTTAAGCCTCCTGCTCCCACCTGGCAGGTGCTGAGATTACAGAAACACAGCACTGCTCCCAGCTCGGGTGGTGATGATGATGGGAGCCAGGGAGACATATGATCAACCAGGACGCATCTCATAAGTCTGACATGCTGCCTCGGACATCAGAGCAGATGTCTACATCATCCACCTCCAACCAGCTTGCAATGGCATAAGGTTCATCTACATTCCTATTTTTTTATTCTATTTTGGAGACAGAGAGAGAAAGAGGGAAGGAGAGAAAGAATTGGAGCACTAGAACCTCAGCCACTGCAACTGGACTCCAGATGCTTGCACCATCTTCTGGGCATGTGTGACCTTGCCCTTGCCGTGTCTTTGTGCATCTGGCTAACGTGGGATGTGGAGAGTCGAACATGGGTCCTCAGGCTTTGCAGACAAGGTAGAATCTTTTTCTAGCCCAGGTTGACTTGGAATTCACTATGTAGTCTCAGGGTGGCCTTGAACACACAGCGATCCTCCGACTTCTGCCTCCTGAGTGCTAGGGTTAAAGGTGTGCCCCACCATGCCCAGCTTTATTCTTACATTTTTTTATTTTGGTGTGCAAACATGTCCTATGGTCCTGACACCTCCAGCATCCCATGGCCTCCATTGCAACTTAAAGTTCACAGTCAAAGATTCACACAGTTCAGCACTCAGAAGGCAAAGGAGGTGTGTCACCATGAGATCAAGGCCACCCTGAGAGTACATAGGTGAATTCCAGGTCAGCTTTCATGCTCCCCAACCCAGTGCCACACGAGTAATATGGCAAGGTTGGAATGAGAGCTGGAAACACATGGAACATACCTGTCATAGGCTCTGTATGCTGATAGTGGGGAGCAGAGAAAGAACACCTTCAAACACTGTTCCTTTAGCACTAATTCACATTTTTCTTATCTTGAGCCTTCAGTGAGTTGGGTCTTGACCTCAGGACATGTTTTGTATTGTGCCTATGATGACCAGAGAAGTTGGCTTAACTCTAATAGTGATAATCTCTTATTTTATTTATTTTATTTTTATTTATTTATTAGAGAGGCAGAGAGGGAGAGAAAGAGAGAGAGAGAGCAAGAGGAGATGGGAGGATGGGCATGCCAGGGCCTCCAGCCAATGCAAACAAACTCCAGATGCAAGTGCCACCCAGTGTCTCTGGTTTTACATGGTTTCTGGGGAACTGAACCCAGGATATTAGGCTTTGCAGGCAAGCACCTTAACGACTGAGCAATCTTCTCAAGCCTATTCTCTCCTTTTTTGTATTTATCATTTTTTTATTAATTAGTTTGTACTCGGTGAATACAGTCAAGTGGGTACATTGTTAGCCTCCTCCATGTCCTCCCCCTCCCCCTGGCGTCTCCTTGTTGAGGTATATGGGGCATGCATTGTGAAGTTAGCCCACAGTTATGGGTAGGAGGAAATGTCTCTGTGTATCATGACCCAACGTGTGGCTGACATTCTTTCCACCTCCTCTTCCGCAAAATTTCCCTGAGCCACGTTGGGTTCAGGGTACCAACCCACAGAATGGTGCCACCCACATTTAGGTTGTGTCCTCCCACCTAGTTTAGAAACTCCCTCACAGGCATGACTGAAGGATTTCAAGTGTGATGATGATAAATCCCTTCAAGTCAACAACCAGAGGAAAACCATACTAGTTCCCTTCTGTGTTTAAGCTTTATTTCACACACACACACCAAATAAATACCTGTAAACCTAGTCTTCCATCCACAGAGGCACACATGATATGGAAATAGCCTTTTCTTCAAGGGCACACATACACATGCAAGAACACTCATGAATATGTATATCACCCATGAATATGCATAACACACATGAACATGTATGCATACTCACACATGTATGTGCATTGACTACATATACATACAATGACATGGAATACCTGAAATAACATACCAATGTAAGTGCCAACAGACTTACATATGAATGTACACACATGTATTAACACATGCACTTGGATGCACATACCAAACATAGGCAAATACAGGTTGACACATGTATAGATACACACCCATATATGCTTCCCCCATATGAATGAATGAGCCTGTGCACACTGACTCACACAGTATACCACAGAAGCATGGTCCATATTTATAACCCCACACACAGATATTTGCACACACATATGAACACACAAATAATCTTATACTTAATTCGCACCCATGCAACATGGGATAATTTTTGAATATGAATTTTACTCAAAACACATTTTTTCTTCTTCATTAGTTTAGCAATCAAAGTCAGTCAAAGGAGCCATCAAGTGGTTTATTTTTATTTTCATTTTTATTTTTTTAGATACAGCAAGAGTGAGAGAAAGAGACAGATTTAGTGTGCTAGGGTCTCAGCCACTGCTATGGAACTCCAGATACTTGTACCACCTAGTGAGCATGTGTGAACTTGCTCTTGCTTCACCTTTGTGTTCCTGACTTACGTGGGCACTAGAGAGTCAAACATGGGTCCATAGTCCTCCCAGGCAAGTGCCTTACCTCTAAGCCATCTCTCCAGCCCTCTTCTCCTGTTTTACTCCTCCTCTTGTTTCTTCTCTTCTCCTACAGTGAAGGTGTGTCTTCCCACCTCTATTAACCTAATCAATAAAAATCCCTCCCAGACAGGAAGAGAGATTCGTTTCCATATTCCCCATCCTGTCAAGTTGACAAGGGTGATGACCCATCATAGTAGAAAGTATTTCATGAGCTACCTCTCAAGCTTGCAAACTAGAAAGTTTTAGAGCCAATGAACAAGTTTTGAGTTTTGAGTTGGTTTAATCACACACATTCAAAACCATGGTACACATTTCCTTATCTTTATTAGAAAAATGCATACACCGGGGTAGAGAGACGGCTCAGCTGCTAAAGCACTTGCCTCTGAAGCCTAAGGACCCAGGTTCATTTCCCCAGGACTCACATAAATCCACATATACAAGGTATGCATACATCTGGAATTCATTTGCATTGGTAAGAGGCCCTGGCACACTCCTTATCTCTACCTGTCTCTCTATATCTCTTTGATATAACTAAACAAAATTTTGAAAAAAATTATTTAAAAAATAAAACTATACCCTGAACATAAACTTTTTTCTGTTTTGTAGAAGAAGGACTCATGAGGTATCTGCTTTTTCTGGATACAGCATGAAATTTTCTTATCAATAGTGGAAATTTCATCCATTTTCTCTCAGACGTGAATGATCAGCATATTTTTCCTCATGCATTCAACACATCTTGAAATAGGACTGGACCATCAGCGAGTGATTCCTCCATCATTTTCCAACCTCTTTCAAATTACCTGACTCTATGAGATTAATTTGTTAAAACAAAATCCCTTGCAGATAAGAATTTTTTTTTTTTTTTGTAGCTGGGCATGGTGGTGCACGCCTTTATTTATTTATTTTTTTGCATTTTTTCCCCCTTATTAGTTAGTTTTGTATTCAGCAAATACAGTCAGTCTGGTACCATTATTAGGCTCATCCGTGACCTACCCCCTCCCCTTGGCCCCTCCTTGTTGAGGTATACGGGTCATGCATTGTGGAGTTAGCCCACAGTTATGGGTAAGCTAAAGGTTTCTGCATATCATGACCCAACATGTGGCTCTGACATTCTTTCCACCCCCTCTTCTGCAAAATTTCCCTGAGCCATGTTGGGTCTGCTTCAATGATGAGGTGTTGGGGGCCTCTGAGGCTCTGGCTCTCTGATTTGGTAGGAGTTGATTTTTCTCTGTGCTGATCTCCTTCCCCCTTGTGCTGGTATCCGGTTCATCAGGAAAACATCGCCCTTGCTTGTTTCTCCAATTTTTCTTAGTTTCAGCCGGGGCCCTTTTGAGATATGATGGGGTGGCTCTCTCCTCAGGATCTACATCTATCTGAAAAAGAGAAGCAGATTCTCCAACGGAGAGTAAGTTATCACCAGGACAAATGAGATAACCATTTTTTTTTATAGAGAATTTAATAGGTGTAGGCCCTCTTGTAGCCCATGATTGGTGGTAGCTTGATATTGGAGAGTGGGCTTATGTTTGGATATGGCTCTGACTTGTTTCCCAGCTCCAGCTATGTGATCCATACCACTGAGGAGGTCAGTTAGCCAAATTGAGAGCAGTTAGTTCCCTACCCTGGCTGTGTGCCACTATTGCACTTATGTGGGCATCACAACAAGTTATTTGCTGCTAAGTAGGTTAGACCATGAGTTGCTTGGACAGATATTGGTTATTTTCCCCCAGTGGCCCATGTAGCACCTTCTGGCACTGGATGCGCTGACTGCCTGTGGACTGACACTCTTCCAGCTTCGAGCCATGCCATTCTATTTTTCATGTCAACCACATAAGGTGACTTCAGCAGTAGGGTCTTACCACTAACCTTTGGGGGATCATCAAGTAGCATCTGATATTTGATGACAGTGGCTAGAAGTGATAGTGTGCCCATTAATATTATTGTCTCTGTGTTTCTCCCTGTCCTTGAAAAAAAAATATACGACATACAGAAGCTTACTGAATTACAAGGTGCATCCCATCTCCAAATCTCTCCAAAAAACTCACAGCACCATAAAAGGTAAATCCATCTTTTCAGTAAATGTATGGAAAACATTTTGTAAGTAAATGGAACGAGGAAACAGGGCAATGTCTTTTGGAAAAATCAACTCTTAATCAAACCTATTCAGAAAATATAAAGACAAATGATAAAAGTGGAGCTATAAAGGTATAAGTGTGTAAGTGGCTCAGGGAAGTAGGATGGAGGAAAGCAAGTGGCAGGACAGGAGTTAATAAAAATTATAAATGTTTTTTTTCCCTTATTAGTTAGTTTTGTATTCAGCAAATACAGTCAGTTTGGTACCATTATTAGGCTCATTCATGACCTACCCCCTCCCCTTGGCCCCTCCTTGTTGAGGTATATGGGTCATGCATTGTGGAGTTAGCCCACAGTTATGGGTAAGCTAAAGGTCTCTGCATATCATGACCCAACATGTGGCTCTGACATTCTTTCCACCCCCTCTTCTGCAAAATTTCCCTGAGCCATGTTGGGTCTGCTTCAGTGATGAGGTGTTGGGGGCCTCTGAGGCTCTGGCTCTCTGATTTGGTAGGAGTTGATTTTTCTCTGTGCTGATCTCCTTCCCCCTTGTGCTGGTATCCGGTTCATCAGGAAAACATCGCCCTTGCTTGTTTCTCCAATTTTTCTTAGTTTCACCTGGGGAAATTTTGAGGTATGATGGGGTGGCTCTCTCCTCAGGATCTACATCTATCTGAAAAAGAGAAGCAGATTCTCCAACGGAGAGTAAGTTATCACCAGGACAAATGAGATAACCATTTTTTTAATAGAGAATTTAATAGGTGTAGGCCCTCTTGTAGCCCACAATTGATGGTAGCTTGATATTGGAGAGTGGGTTTATGTTTGGATATGGTTCTGACTTGTTTCCCAGCTCCAGCTATGGGTCTCATACCAGTGAGGGGATCAGTTATCCGAATTCAGAGCAGTTGGTTCCCCACCATGGCTGTGTGCCACCATTGCACTTGTGTGGGCATCACAACAAGTTATTTGCTGCTACGTAGGTTAGACCATGTGTTGCTTCGACAGATATTGGCCATTTTCCCCCAGTCGCCCATGTAGCACCTTCTGGCACTAGCCGCGCTGAGTGTCTGGGGACTGACTCTCTTCCAACTTCCAGCCATGCCATTCTAATTTGCATGTCAATCACATAAGGTGTCTTCAGCAGTAGGGTCTTATCACTAGCCTTTGGTGGGTCATCAAGTACTCTGACAGAAATCTGTCTGTCTTTTAGGAAACCTTGTAGGTCTCTCTGATCAAAAGCTCATTGTGGATGATAGCCCCATGCTGGTTCTGGGAGTTACATGTCAGTGCCCACTAAGAAAATGAGGAAAAAGATAACTAATATACAAGAGTTAGAGATAAAAGAAAGACAGAGAGGGATAGGGGAAGTGAGGGAGGGAAGATGTAGAAGATTAAGGTTAGTCTTCATCATACCCTCTCCAGTGTCTTGTGGTTCAGGTATTCTCTGTAAGGGCCTGGTGAAGGATCAGCCATTTGGTCTGTCTTTTAGTAAGTAGAAAATTATGGTACCATTGCCACTTGGGTCTAGATTTGTGTTTCCCTCCCCTTTGATGCCCTCCCCTCCCTCCCCTTCCATCCTAGTGGCTAGTCTAGGAGGTGCTTGTTGGGTATGTAAGGTATCTTGAGTAGATTCAGTTTAGGTGCTGTAGATGAGTGAGACTATGTGGCGATTTTTTTTCTGTGATTGTGTAAGTTCACTGAGAATGATCTGTTCCAGGTTCAACCATTTTTCCTCAAATTTCATTGTGTCATTTTTTCTTACTGCTGTATAGAATTCCATTGTGTAGACATACCACATCTTAGTTATCCATTCTTCTAGTGATGGACATCTGGGTTGATTCCAGCTCTTAGCTATTACAAATTGAGCCACTATAAACATGGTTGAGCAAATCTCTTTAGCCTGTGGTTTGAAGGTTTTAGGGTAGATGCCCAGTAAGGGAAAAACTGGGTCTGTTGGTATCTCTATACTCAGCTTTTTCAGAAGTCTCCATATTGCTTCCCAAAGTGGTTGTTCCATCCTACATTCCCACCAACAGTGGATGAGTGGTCCTACTTCTCCACATCCTCGCCAGCATTTATTTTTATTTGATTTTTTGATGTTTGCTATCCTTATTGGGGTAAGGTGGAATCTCATAGTTGTTTTAATTTGCATTTCTCTGATGATTAGGGATGATGAACATTTTCTTAAGTGTATGTTTGCCATTTCTATTTCTTCCTCTGTAAACTGTCTGTTCAGCTCTTTGCCCCATTTTGTGAGTGGGGTGTTTGACTTCTTACTGTTCAGATTTTTGAGTTCTTTGTAGATTCTAGATATTAGGCCTCTATCTGTTGGATAACCCGCAAATATTTTCTCCCATTCCGTGGGTGATCTATTGGCTTTGCTTATTGCTTGCTTGTCTGTAAAGAAACTCTTCAGCTTCATGTGATCCCATTGGTTGAGTGACGGTTTAAGTTCATGAGCTACTGGGGTTTTGTTCAGGAAGTCTTTTTCCATTCCTATATCATGGAAAGTACTTCCTAAATTTTCTTCCAGTAGTATACGAGTTTCTTGTCTTATATTGAGATCTTTGATCCACTTGGACTTGAGTGTAGTGCATGGGGAAATGTGTGGATCAAGTTTCAGTTTCCTGCATATAGTTATCCAGTTTGTCCAGCACTATTTGTTGAAGATGCTGTCTTTTTTCCAGCTTATATTGTTTGGGCCTTTATGGAATATCAAGTAGCTATAGTTGCTTGGCCCAAAGTCTGGGTCCTCAAGTCTATTCCATTGATCTATACTCCTGTTTTTGTGCCAGCACCATGCTGTTTTTATTACTATGGCTTTGTAATATAGCTTCAGATCAGGTATGGTGATGCCTCCAGAGGTATTTCTTTTGCTGAGGATATGTTTGGAAATGCGAGGCCTTCTGCCTTTCCATATGAAATTTGAGATCATTTTTTCTATCTCTGTGAAGAACAAGGTAGGGATTTTAATTGGAATTGCATTAAATCTGTATATTGCCTTTGGAAGGATTGTCACCTTCACAATGTTAATCTGCCTCTCCAGGAACATGGGAGGTCTTTCCATTTTCTCAAGTCGGCCTCAATTTCTTTTTTGAGTGTTTTTATGTTTTCGTTGTATACATCTTTCATTTCCTTGGTTAACGTTATTCCAAGGTATTTTATTTTTTTGTTGCAATTGAAAATGGAACTATGTCCCTTATTTCTTTCTCTGTATCTTTGTCATTTGCATAAAGAAAGGCTACTGATTTTTGTGCATTGATTTTGTATCCTGCTACTTTGCTATAGGAGTTAATCACCTTCAGCAGTTTCGGGATGGAGTCTCTCGGGTCTCTTACATATATAATCATGTCCTCAGCGAATAAAGCTAACTTAACTTCTTCCTTTCCAAATTGTATCCCTTTTATTTCCTTCTCCTGTCTTATTGCTTGAGCTTGGACTTCCAGTACTATATTGAAAAGCAGAGGTGAGAGTGGACAACCCTGTCTTGTTCCTGATCTTAATGGGAATTCCTCCAGTCTCTCTCCATTAAGTATTATTTGGGCCTTAGGAGCTTCGTATATTGCCTTTATTAGGTTGAGATATGAACCAACCATGCCAATTCTCTCCAATGTTTTGAACATGAAGTGATGTTGAATCTTGTTAAAGGCCTTTTCTGCATCTATCGAAATGATCATGTGGTTTTTATGTTTAACCTTGTTTATGTGGTGTATTACATTGACAGATTTCCGTATGTTGAACCACCCCTGTGTTCCTGGAATGAATCCCACTTGGTCAAGATGGATAATGCTTGAGTTCTCAAGGAGTAATGTGCCATAGCTGCCTGTGTTTGAGCTAGGAGTGGCACTGAGGCATCAAGCACTGAAGCAGCCCAAACTCTGGCTTGGAATTCTGGGAACCGGAAGCAGTCTGTGCTCCCCCGCCACAGGACAATGGTGGCCGGCCAGCGCGGAAGGCAGGTACGGGATGGCACCTGAGCTGGCGCAAGCGAGAGATACAATCTGAGCTTGTGTGGCAGCTGCTGTGGGACTGGGCACACTCAGTAAGTGGGTGAGTGGACGAGAGTGTGGAGCAGTCTAAGCTTCCGCAAGCAGGGAACAATCTCACTTGTGAAAGCCGCCTATCTACTGCCTGGCAGGGGCGCGAAAGTTGCCTGAGTTCTCAAGCGGTAATGTGCCAAAGCTGCCTGCATTTAAGCTAGGAGTGGCACTGAGGCACCAAGCACTGAAGCACCCCAAACTCTGGCTGGGAACGCTGGGAACCAGAAGCAGTCTGCGCTCCCCCACCACAGGACAATGGCGGATGGCCAGCGCGGCAGGCAGGTAGGGGATGGCATCTGAGCTGGTGCAAGGAGAGATACAGTCTGAGCTTGCGTGGCAGCTGCTGTGCGACTGGGCACACTCAGTAAGTGGGTGAGTAGACGAGAGTGCGGAGCAGTCTGAGCTTCCGCACGCAGGGAACAATCTGCGCGCGGTGGCAGCCGTGTGGGCTCCTGAGCAGCAGCGGCGGCAGCGGAGGTGCTGTGAACACGGTGGTTATTTGGGGTGAGGGGTGCCTACCCACCCGCAAGGGGATCGGCGATTCCCTGTTCCCCCGCCTCTGTGCCCTCCCAGATTTCTCTCCCCTAAAAGCCACTATGTACCCTTAATATCTTGCCTTTCTTTTCTTGGGATTTGCAGCGCAGCTAGGCGGTCACCATCTTGGCTGGAAGTCCTCTCTTTTATTTTTTAAATAAAAATGTTTTTTATTAATTTTCAAATTATCAGTTATATACAATAATGAGCTTTCTTATGACATTTCAATACATGTATATAGTATATTTTGATCACATTTACCCTCAAACTTGTAGCCCTCCAACTCCTGCTGGTTTACTTCCTCCTTCAAACTAGTGCTCTTTCTACTAATGTCTTTTATTTGTGACTCAGTGAGTTTAAGTAGGGTTGCTTATAGGGACATTGGTGAGGGGTTCTATGTAAGTAAGTGGCTATACCACTGAAGATAATGTATCTCCTCTTTCCCAGCAACTATCAACTGCCAATGGATCCTCAAGGTGGGACTGGAGACTCAGATCATTCATTACTTATTCGTGATAGAATGTGGATGGGCCCAGTCTTGTGCAGGTAATCACTGCTGCTATGGGTTCATGAGGGCAATGACCATTTCATGTATGGGAGAAAGTGTTCCACAGCCCCAAATCCCTTCCTCTGGCTCTTAACATTCAAATGGCATATCTTCAATGACCTACTTCCTTACCCACCTTCCAGTAATACCACTGAATTCTGAACGTAATAGTGAAGTGAGCCAAGGATAGGTCTGAGCCCCCATAATCCAATCACTTTCCACAAGCCCCACCTCCAATCTTTGCATTGGGACCAAGAATTTGCCACATGAATTTGCAGGGACATTTAATATGCAAACCATAACAGAAATATGGATTTTACCTCATCCATCAGAAAATACCCTGAAAATTGTGAAGCTAGGAACTGGAGTTCTCTGAAGAAGCCACATCTGTATTGACAATCCTATTGACTGGCTGGCTAGAACATGATGATTCTAAGGAGATGGTATGTTGCAGATCAAGAACCAAAATTATCTTGGGCTACATTAGTGAGTTTCAATAGCCATTTAATCATCAACCTCTGTATCTGACCAAATGACTTCATAACTACAAAGTAAAAGTCATATAATGAATGTATCATTAGCTGAGCAGAGCCAACCCTCAAGCTGAGGATGCTACATCTGAAATCCATACAAGAGATTCCTTCTTCTCTACAAGGCCTCCCCATTGCTCCCACCAATGTATTTGGTAAGTGCATTGATTTCTGACTTTATTTTCTTCTGTGACTATAAAGTGGCATTGTGTATGGTGTAACTTGAAATTTTCTCCACATTGTAATATTTATATTTAGCTCAATATTTCTTTTGGAGAAAGCTGTGTTTTGCACCAATAAATTATAGTCAAAAAATGTCCATGAGCACATAGCATATCCACCCATTCAATTTTCCAGTAATTTGGAAAAAAAAAAAAACTTTATGACCACTGCTGGTGGCATCAGCTCTCTCTCAGCTTTCAGGACAGCTAGACAAGCTCCTTTCCATGAAGCTATATTGAACAGTGCAGCAGTGGCTTAAACAACTATTTCAAATATGAAGTTAGATGATGCATATATAATACTTAGTACTATGCCCACAAAATAGCACCAATTAAAAACAGCTAAAAATATCAGTAATATGGTTTTCTGAATTTATGTTCTTAGTCACTTCTCAGGATAACTTTTTTCCTTTTCTGCATCATTTTCTCATTTTATGAAGCAGACTCACATTTTGCAGCTATGGACAGTACCCACAAGAGTGGGTTAAATGATAAATAAATCATAAAGTGAGAACACTGGGTGACATTAGCATTTTGTTTCAAATGAGGCCACTGATACATGGTAATTATTGTGTTACATATAAGGCTTTGGAGGACAACATCATATGATCATCATTGTGTTACAGATGCAGCCTCGTGAGTCATGACAAACATTGTGTTACATATGAGGCCTTAGGAGTCATGATCATGATTGTGTTACATGTGAAGCCTGGGGAGAATTGATCATCAAGGTCTTACTGATGGGGAATGGGGAAACAAGATGATCATTGTATTATTTTTAAGGCCTTAGAAGACATTATTATCAATGTGTTACAGATGAGGCCTGAGTAGAGTTGATCATCCTTCTGCTGCAGATGAGGCCTGCTAGACATAATGATCATTGTGTCATAGATGATGCCTTGGGAGACATGATCATCACTTTGTTACAGATGAGGTATGTGGAGACATGTTAATCATTGTGTTGCAGATGAGACCTGGGGAGACATGATCATTATTTGGTTAAAGATAAGGCATGGTCAGTCATAATCATCATTGTGTTAAAGGTGATGCCTGGGAAGAGTTCATCATTGTGTTAAAGGTGAGGCCTGGGAAGAAATAATCATCTTGTGATGCTTAGGTGGCTTAAAGAGACATGATCACCATTTTGTTAGAGAAGAGGCCTGAATAGACATGATCATCATTCTGTTAAAGATAAAGCCTTGGGAAACCTGATCATTACTGTGTTTCAAAATAAGGTCTGGGGAAACATCATAGTCATTGTGTTACAAATGAGGCCTTGGGTGACATGATCATTATTGTGGTAAGGATGAAGCCTAGGTAGATATGATCATTGTGTTGCACATGAGCCTTGTACAGTCATGATTATCATTATTTTCCAGGTGAGACCTGAGAATACATAATGATCAATATGTTGCAGATGAGGCCTGGGGAGACATCCTTATGGTGTCAAATTGGCCTGACATGACATGATCCTCCTTGTGTTATATATTATACCTTGGGAAACATAATCATCAATCTGTTATATGTGAGGCCTTAGGAGAAGTGATGATCATTGTGTGTCCAATGAGGCCTGGGGAAACATGACCATCGTTGTGTTACAGATGAGTCTGGGGGAGAAAGGATCATCATTGTGTTACATGTGAGTCCTTGGGAGATTTGACCATTGTTTTGTTACAGATCAGGTCTGGGGAAACATGATCATATATTTGTTACAGATGAGGTCTGGAGAGACATGATATACATTTTATTACAGATTAGGCCTGGAGAGATATGATCATCATTGTGTTACAAGTGAAGCCTGGGAATATAATCATTATTGTATTACAGATAAGACCTGGGGAGACACAATAACCATTGTTACACTTGGAGGTTGGGGAGAAATGATAATCATTGTGTCAGAGATGAGGCCTGGGTAGCCATGATCATCATTGTGCTTCCAAAGAGGCCTGGAAAAACATGATTATCATTGTGATGCAGATGAGACCTGGTAAAAAAGGATTATTAATGTGTAAAAGTTGAGGCCTGTGTGGCCATGACCATCACTGTGTTACATGTGAGACCTGGGGAGACATGATCATAATTGTGGCAAGGATGAGATCTGAGGAGATATGATCTTCATTGTGTTATAGAAGAGACCTGGGGAGCCATGATCATCATTGTGGTAAGGATGAGATCTGAGGAGACATGATCCTCATTGTGTTACAGAAGAGACCTGGGGAGACATGATCATCACTGTGCTACAGATGAGACCTGGGGAGACCTGATCATCATTTTGTTACAGATGAGACCTGGTGAGACATGATAATCAATTTCTTACTGATCAGGCCTGGAAAGACATGATCTACATTGTACTATAGATGAGGCCTGGATAGATATGTCCTTCATTGTGTTTCAGGTGAATCCTCAGGAGACATGATCATTATTGGGCTACAGATGAGGCCTGGGGAGACATGATCATGGATGTGTTATAGATTAGGCCAGAGAAGACAGGATAAACATTGTGTTACAGATGAGGCATGATGAGACATAATCTTCATATTGTTATAGATGAGGCCTGGTGAGACATGATAATCATTGTGTTCCAGATGAAGTATCAGGAGACATGATCATTATTGTGTCACAGATGAGTCCTGGGGCAACTTGTAATCATTGTGTTACAGATGAGGCCTTGGGGGAGATTATTATCATTGTGTTACAAATGAGGCCTGAGAAAAGATGATCATCATCGTGCTACAGATTAGACCTGGGAAGATGACTTTAACATGATTGTATTACAGGTGTACCCTAGGAAACATGATCATCATAGTGTTACAGAGGAGGCCTTGGGAGATATGATCATCATTGCATTACAGATGAGGTCTGGAAAGACATATTCATCATTGTGTTACAGGTGAGGCCTGGGCATGATCATCATAATGTTACTGTAAAGACCTGGGAAGACATGATGGTCATTGTGTTACAAATGAGACTTGGGAATATATCATCATCATTGTGTAACTGATGGGGGAACTTGCTCATCAGTGTTTTACAGATGAGTCCAGGGGAGAAGAATTGATCATCATTGTGTTAGTGATAAGGACTGGGGAGATGACTCGATCATCATTTTGTTACAGATGAAGCTAGGAGAGACATGATAATCATCTTTTTACAGATGTGCCTGGTGAGATATGATCATCATTGTGTTGCATATAAGCTCTGGAAAGACATGATTATCATTGTGTTACTTGTGAAGTCTTGGGAGACATGATCATCATTCACTTACAGATGAAGCCTGGTCTTGACATAACCATCATTTTTTTAAAGATGGTGCTTGGAGAGACATGATCATAATGCCTGAGGAGTCATGATCATCATTGTGTTACAGATGAGTTGGGGAGACATGATGATTATTGCCTTTCAGTGGGGGCTACAGGAGACATGATCATCATTGTGCTGCATATGAGGCCTTGAACGACATAAAACAGATAAGGCCTGAGGAGACATGATCATCAATTTGTTACAGATGAAGCCTAGGGAGTCATTATCATCTTTGTGTTATATATGAGCCCTGGAGATACTTGATCATCATTGTTTTACAAATGACCCATTGGGAGACATGATCATCATTGCTATAGATGAGGCCTTGTGATAAATGATCAACAATGTGTTACAGATGAGGCCTGAGGAGACATGATCATCATTTTGTTAAAGATTGGACTGGGGAGACATGATCATCAGTGTTTTATGGGTGTGGCCTGGGATGACATGATCATCATTGTCTTACAGATGAGTCTTAGGGAGATATGATCATCATTTTGTTATAAATGAGGCCTGGGTAGTCATGATCATAATTATTTTATAGATGAGGCCTGGGAATACATGATAATCATTGTGTTACATATGAATTCTGGGGAGATTTGATCATCATTTTGTTACAAGTGAGGTCTGGGGAGAACTGATCATCATTTTTTACATGAGTCCTGGAGAGACATAATCATCATTGTTTTACTGATGAATCCTGTAGATATATGATCATCATTATTATAAATTAGGACTGGTGTGACATGATCATCAATGTATAACAGATGAGACCTCTGTAGGCATGAGTACATTGTGTTGCTGATGAGACTTGGGGAAACGTGATTATCAACGTGGTCCAGATGAGGCCTCTGGATACATGATCATCATTTTGTTGCATATAACGCCTCAGGAGACATGATAATCATAATCATTGTGTTCCATAAGTAACACATGATAATGAATGTTACAGATGAGGCCTTGTGAAACATGATCATCATTGTGTTACAGATGAGTCCTAGGGAGACATGATCATTAATTTGTTACAGATGAGCCCTTGGGAGACATGATCAGTGCTATGCTACAGATAAGGCCTGAGGAGACATGATCATCAATGTGTTACAAATGAGTCATTGGCAGACATGATCATCATGGTTACAGATGTGGCCTTATGAGACATGATTATTAGTGTGTTACAGATGAGTCATAAAGGGACATGATCACCATTGTGTTTACAGATGAGGTCTGGAGAGATATGAAGACCATTGTGTTAAAGATGAGACCTGGGGAGACATGATCATCTTTGTATTACAGATGAAGCCTGGGGAGACATGATATCATTTTTGTTACAGATTGGGCTGGGGAGTCATGATCATCAGTGTTTTATGGGTGTGGCCTGGGGAGACATAATCATCATAGTTTTCCAATGAGGCCTCCTGAGACCTGATCGTCATTGTGTTATAGATGAGGTCTCAGGGGTCATGATCATCACTGTAATACAGATGAGGTCTGGGAAGACATGATCTTCATTGTGTTGCAGATGAGGCTTGGCAAGACCTGATAATCATTGTGTTACAGATGAGGCCTTGAGTACATGATCATTATTGTGCTATATATAAGGCCTGAGTAGATATAAGCATCACTGTGGTGCAGGTGAGGTATGGGGTGACATGATCATCATTGTTATAAGGTGAATCCTGGGGATACATGATTATCACTGTGTTACAGATGAGACTTGGGGAGACATACTCATCATTGCATTACAGATGAGGCCTCAGGACACATGATCATCATTCAGTTACATTTTGGCCTGGGGAGATAGGATCATCACTGTTTTACAGGTGTGGTCTGGGAAGACATAAATATCTTAGTGTTACAGATGAGGCCTGGGGCAACATGATTGTCATTGTGTTGCAGACTCAGCCTGGGGAAGACATGTTTATCATTTTATTACATATGAGGCCTTAGGAGATATGACCATCATTGTGGTAAGAATGAGGCCTTGGAGAAACGATAATCTTTGTTTTACATATGATGCCTTGGGAGACATAATCACTATTCTGCTTCCAGTGACACTGGGGTTGATATGGTCATTATTATGTTTCAGATGAGGCCTGGGTTGTCATGATCATCATTGTGTTACAGGTGAAGCCTGGGGAAACATGGTCATCATCTTGTTACAAATGAGGACAGGCAGGACATGATCCTCTTTCTGCTATAGAAATGGCCTGGCAAGATGACTTGATCATCATTGTGTTAGAGCTGAGGCCTGGGGAGTTATGATTACCACTGTGTTATAGATGAGGCATGTGAATACATGAATATCATGGTCTTACACGATCATCATTGTGTTACAGATTAATCATGGAGAGACATGACCATTATGGTTATAGATGAGGCCTGGAAAAATATGATCAACATTGTTTTACAGATGAGGCCTAGGGATACATGAACATCAATGTGTTAGAAATGTAACCTGTGGAAACATGATCATCATTGTGCTACAGATGATGCCTGGGGAGACATAATCATCAATGTTTTACACCTGATGCCTGTGGATAAATGAACATCATTGTGTTACAGATGAGACTTGCAGACATAATCATCACTGTGGTATAGATGAGGCCTTGGGAGACATGATAATCATTGGGCTGAAGTTGAGGCCTGAGGCAACATGGTCATCATTGTTGCAGATGGGGCATTTTGAGACATAATCATCCATTTGTTACAGATGAGGCCTGGGAAGACATGATCATCTTTGTTACAGATGAGGGCTAGTGAGACATGATCTTCAATGTGTTACAGATTAGGAATAGGGAGATATGATCACCCTTTTGTTACAGATGAGATCTGGGAACACATGATCATCTTCGTGTTGCAGATGTAGACTAGGAAGACATATTCATCACTGTGTTAAAGATCAGACCTGGAGAGCCATAATCAACATTGTGTTAGAGATGAGGCCTGGGGACACCTGGCCTTCATTGTGTTACACATGAGCCTGGGGAGACTTGATCAGCATTGTGTTACACATGAGGCTTGGAGAGACATGTTCTTTGTTGTATTACAGATTAGGCCTGGGAAGACATGATCATCATTGTATTACAGATGAGACCTAGGCAGGCATGATCATCATTGTGCTACAATTGAGGCCAGGGAAGACATGGTCATCATTGTGTTACAGATGATGCCCGGGGAGACATATTGTGTTACAGTTGAGGCTTGGGGAGACATGGTCACCATTGTGTTAAAGATGAGGCCTGGGGAGACATGATCATCATTGTGTTAAAGATGAGAACTGGGGATAAATGATCATCATTTTGCAGATAAAGCCTGCGGAGACATTATCTTCATTGGGTTACATATGAGGCCTTGTATGCATGATCATTATTGTGCTACACATGAGGCCTGAATATATATGATCATCATTGTAATACAGGTGATGGCTGAGTGACATGATCACGACTGTGCTACAGGTAAAGCCTGGAGAGACATGATCATCATTATTATAGATGAAGCCTTGTAATACATAATCATCAACATGCTACAAATCAGGCCTGGGGAGACATGATCTTCATTGTGTTACAGATGAGGCTTCAGGGAGACATGATCATGGCCTGGGGAGACATGATCATCAGTGTTTTACATGTATGGCCTGTGAAGACATAAACATAATATTGTTACAGATGAGGATTGGGCAGACATGATCATCTCTGTGTTAGAGAAGAGACATGGGAAGACATGATCCTCATTATTATAGATAAGGTCTGGTGAGACATGATCATCAATGTGTAACAGATGAGGCCTTTAGGCACGATCATTATTGTGTTATAGTTAAGAAATGAAGTGACATGATAATTATTTTGTTACTGATGTGATCTAGGGAGATATGATCATCACTGTGCTGCAAATGCAGCCTAGGGAGATGTGATCCTCATTGTGTTAAAGATGAGATCTGGGAAGACAGGACAACATTGTATCAAAAATGGTTCTTGGGGAGACATGACCATCATTGTGTTATAGATGAGGTCTATGTTGACATGATCATCATTCTGCTCCAAATGAGGCCAGGGGAGACAGGATCATCACTGTGTTACTGTTGAGGCCTGAGGAAACATGATAATCATTGTGTTGTAGTTTTTGCTAGGGGAGACATGATCTTCATTTTGTTACATATGAGGCCTTGGATGCATGGTCATTATTGTGCTATGCATGAGGCCTGAGTAGATATGATCAATATTATGGTTCAGGGGAGGCATGGGGTGACATGGTCATCATTGTTTTATAGATGAGTTCTTATAAGTCTTGATCTTCATTTTGCTACA
The DNA here is from genome assembly GCA_036346955.1 of Dipus sagitta. NCBI lineage: Eukaryota > Metazoa > Chordata > Mammalia > Rodentia > Dipodidae > Dipus > Dipus sagitta. Next base: position 13,858,493 of record CM070792.1, read on the forward strand.
GATTAGGTTTGGAAGACCTGATCATCATTGTGGTACAGGTGAATCCTGGGGAGACATGATCATAATTGTGTTACAGAGGAGTCCTCAGGGACAGAATTGTCATTATATTACAGACAATTCCTGGGGAAACATGATCATAATTGTGTTTTTAGATGGTGCCTGGGGAGACATGATCTTCACTGAGTTACAGATGTGTCCTTGGAAAATTTGAACATCACTTTGTTAGAGATGAGGCCTGGAGATACTTAATCATTATTTTGTTACAGATGGGGCCTGGCAAGACTTGATCATCATTGTGTTACAGATGAGGCCTGGGGATACTTTATCCTCATTGTTTTAGAAATGAGGCCTGGGAAGATATAACCATCAATGTGTTGCAGATGAGACCTGGGGATACATGATCATTGTATTATAGATGAGACCTGTGGAGGTGTGATCATTATTAGAGCTGAGTCTTGGTGAGACTTGATCATCAAGGTGTTACAGATAAGGTCTGTATAGAAATGATCATTATTGTGTTATAGAAGAGGCCTGGGGAGATATGATCATCAGTGTGGTACAGTTGAGACCTGGAGACATATGATCATGAATGTGTTACAAATGAGGACAATGGAGACATGATCATCATTGTACTACTGATGAGTCCTGGGGAAACTTGATAATCATTGTGTTACTGATGAGGACTTTGAAGCCATGGTCATCATTATTCCTGATGAGACCTGGTGAAAAACGATCATCTTTGTGTTACAGATGATGCTTGGGAAGACATGATCATCATTTTACAGATTATCCCTGGAGAGAAATGATCATCATTGTGTCACAGATGATACCTGGGGAGACAATGATCACTGTGCTACAGGTGACACCTGGCTAGTCATGATCATCATTGTGTTATAGACATAAAACCTCAGGAGACATTATCATACTTATTTTATAGATGAGGCCTTGGTAGGCTTGATAATTATTGTGTTTCAGATGAGGCCTAGGGAGACATGATCATCATTGTGTTACAGATAGGACCCTGAAGACATGATCAACATATTCTTATAGATGTGGCCTGAGGAGACATGGTATCATTTTGTTACAGAGACATGATCATCATTGCTCCAAATAAGGCCTGTGGAGACTTGATCATTACTGTGTTAGATGAAGCTTGGGGTGACTTGATCATCATTGTGTTACAGATAAGGCCTGGGTAAACATGATCATCATTGCATAACAGATGAGGACTGCTGATACTGGATCATTCTTGTGTTACAGATGAGGTGAGGCCTGGGGAGACTTCATCATCATTGTTCTACAGATGAGGTCTGGAGACACATGATCATTTTGTAAAAGAAGAGGCCTGGGAAGACTTGACCATCAATGTGTTACAGATGAGATCTGGAGAGACTTGATTCTCATTGTTACAGATGAGGCCTGGGGAGACATGACCATCATTCTACAGATGAGGCCTAGGTAGTCATAATCATCATTGTGTAACACATGAGACCTCAGGAGACATGATCATCATTGTGTTACCATTAAGACACGTTACCCTGAAGACATGATAAACATATTCTTACAGATGTGTCCAGGGGAGATATGGTCATCATTTTGTTACAGAGATATGATCATCGTTGTGGTACAGATATGGCCCAGAGAGAAATGATCATCATTGTATTACAGAAAAAGCCAAGGTAGACATGATCATCATTGTGTTACAGACAAAACCTGGGGAAACTTTATCATCATTGTGTTAAAGGTGAGGACTTGGGACACATGATTATCATTTTGTTACATAGACATGATCATCATTGTGTTACAGATGAAGCCTGGAGAGACATGATCATCCATGTGTTGCAGATGAGGTCTTGGGAGGCTTGATCATCATTGTGTTCCAGATGAGGCCAGTATAGGCATGATAATTATTTTCTTGTATATGAAGCCTGGGGAGACTTAATCATCATTTTGTTACAGATGACACCTGGGCAGACATATATTATTGTGTTACAGATGAGGCCTCAGGAGACATGATCATCACTGTGTTACAGTTAATAGCTGAAAGACATGATAATCATATTCTTACAGATGTGGTCTGGGGAGACATGATAACCATTTTCTTACAGAGACATGACCTTCATTGTGTTACATCTGAGGCCTTTGGAGACCTGATCTTCATTGTGGTACAGATGCAGCCTGGGGAGACATGATCATCATTTTTATAGATGAGGCCTGGGGAGACTTAAGCACAATTGTGCTACAGATGAGGCCTCAGAAGGCATGATCATCATTGTTAGAGCTGAGTCCTGGTGAAACATGATGATCAAGATGTTACAGATGAGGCCTATCTAGAAATGATCATTGTGTTACAGATGAGTCCTGAGGAGACATGATCATTATCATGATACAGATGAGGCCTGGGGAGACATAATCATCATTGTGTTACAGTGAAGCCTTGGGAGACATGATCATCATTGTTATAGAAGAAGCCTTGGGAGATCTGATCATCAATGTGGTACAATTGAGATCTGGAGATGCATGATCATCAATGTATTACACATGAAGACAATGGAGACATGGTCAACATTGTGCTGCTGATGAGTACCCTGGAGACTTGATAATCATTGTGTTACTGATGAGGCCAGTGAAAGCATGATCATCAATGTTCCTGACGGGGCCTGCTGGTGAAACATGATGATCTTTGTGTTACAGATGAGGCCTGGGGAAGCATGGTTATCATTTTACAGATGAGGCCTGGGGAGACATGATTATCATTGTGTTACAGAAGAAGACCTTAGGAGACCTGGTCACCATTTTATTATACATGAGGTCTGGGAAGACATGATCATCCTTGTGTTACAGAAGAGGCCTGGACAGACATGATCATCAATGTGGTACAGATGTTCCCTGGAGACATGATCTTCACTGTGCTACAGATGAGGCTTGGAGGGACATGATAATCTTTGTGTTACAGATGAGATCTGGGGAGACATGATCATCTATTGTGTTATAGATGAGGCCTGCAGACACTTTATCATCATTATTATGTTACAGATGCAGCCTGCTGAGACATTATCATCACTGGTACAGATGAATTCTGGGGAGATTTGATCATCATTGTTGTACATATGTGGCCTGGAGAGATATGATCATCATTGTACTACAGATGAGACCTAGAGATCCATGATCATGATTGTATAACAGATGAGGCCTGGGAAGACTGGGTCCTCAGTATGTTACAAGTGAGATCTGGAGAGACTTGATTCTCACTGTTTTAGATACGAGGCCTGGGAGGACATTATAATCATTGTTTTACAGATGAGGCCTAGGGAGGCATTATCATGATTGTTTCAGCTGAGTCCTCGTGAGACATGATCATCAATGTGTTACAGATGAGGCCCATGTAGAAATGATCTTTATCGTATTACAAATATGATCTGGGGAGTCATGATCATCATTGTGATACAGATATAGCCTAGAGAGACATGATAATCATTTTGCTACAGATGAGGTCTAGTGAGACATGATCATCTATGTGTAACAGATGAGATTTAGAGAGACTTGATCATTGTTGTGGTCCCTATGAGGTCTGGGGAGTCATGATAATTAATGTCTTACAAATGAGGCCAATGTAGACGTGATCATTATTATGTTACAGATGTGGCCTTTGGGGACATGATCAGCATTCTTACAAATGAGGCCTGGTGATACATGACCATTGGTGTGTTACAGATGAGTACTGGGGGCAGACATGATCATTATTTTGTTACAAATTAGGCCTGAGGAGACATGATCATTATTGTGCTACACAGGAGGTAGGGAGTCATGATAATCATTGTGTTACAGATGATACCTCAGTAGACATGATCATGATTGTGCTATAAATGTGGCCTGGGGAGACATGATCATCCTTGTATAGATGAGTCTTTGGGAGGCATGATCATCAATGTGTTACAGATGAGGCCTAGGGAGACATGATATTCCTTGTGTTACAGATGAGGCCTGGTGAAACATGATCATAATTGTGGTACAGATTAAGCCTGTAGATTCATGATAATCATTTTGCTGTAGTTTAGGCCTGAGTCTACATGATCACCATTGTTACAAATGAGGCCTTGTGAGACATGATCATCAATATGTTACAGATGAGGCCTGGGAGACATGATCATGATGCCTACATTTAAGGCCTGGTGACACATGACCATCAATGTGTTACAGATGAGTCCTGGGAAGACGTGATCATCATTTTGTTCCAAGTTAGGCCTAGGAAGACATGATCATTATTGTGCCACAGAGGAGGTAGGGAGACTAGAACATCATTGTGTTACAGATGATAACTCAGTAGACATGATCATGATTGTGTTACAGATGAGGCCTGGGGATACATGATAATCATTGTGTTACAGATGAGGCCTGGGGAGACATGATAAACCTTGAGTTACAGGTGCAGCCTGAGGAGACCTGATCATCATTGTGTTACATATGAGGCCTGGGGAGACCTGATCATCATTGTTACAGATGAGGTTTGTGGAGACACGATCATCCTTCTTAATATGAGGCCTGGTGAAACATGACCAACAATGTAATATGGATATGTCCTCAGAAAACATGATAGCCATTATGTTACAAAATTATACCTGGGGAGACATTATGATTACAGTGCTAGAGATGAGGCCTGGGGAGATATGATCACTGTTGTACTACAGATCAGGCCTGAGAAGATATGATCATTGTGTTATAGATGAGGCCTGGGATAACATGATCCTCATTGTGTTGGACAGTAGGACTGGGGAGACTTGATCATTACTATGTTACAGCTGAGTCCTAGGGATAAGATAATCATTATATTACAGATTAGGTCTCTGGAGACATGATCCTCATTGTTTTACAGGTGAGACCTAGGGAGTCATGATCATCAGTGTGTTCCAGGTGAAACCTGGGGAGGCATCTTTATCACTGTTACAGATGAAGCCTGGTGAGACATGAACATCAATGTATTACATATGGGGCCTCTGGAGACTGTTCTCCCAGAATTTGCATGAATAAAGACTACCAGCCACAAATTATGGCCAAATTGAAGCAAATTTTTAATTGTGTATAATAGTTTCAGTCCAGTGGCAGCCTCCCTGAGGCAGGGGTGTAGGGAGCAGGCCTGATTCAGCTTCTCAGGCTCTTGTTATATGGCTGAACCATAGAAATCACAGGGTAGGGGGTTTCCAGGACCAATCAAGCCTGGTGACAGAAGCACACCTCCCAATACAGTTAAACTACTTCCCTGGATGTTATGAATGCACAATCCTGGGAATAGTAACCAGGTAACAACTTGTGGTCCCAGCTCAGAAACTGAAACTTAGAGAAACAGAAACTTTGTCTAGTCATTATATTAAAATGGTTCTTGGTATTAAAAACTAGTTAGGTTAGCTATTCACTCCCCCTTTTCTTATGTATCTCTATCAAATCTTTGATAGGGAGTTTTTATTTTTATTGGCTGTATTGGCTGATAATGTTTATGAAGAGCAAGTATTTTAGCAGTTTCTATCATTGTGGATACAAAATTAGTAATGTCCCAGAAAAATGCGTGGTCCAATTGTTAGAGCAGGTAAGACAAGTAATAAAGGGCCCAGTGCAGCTGAGATAAGAGTAGTTAAACAGAGGAAGCAATTGAACAAAGATTGACACCTGTTGCCTCTTTGAAATACCTTCAACCACTGACAGAGATAATTTCAGCTTCTTGGCAGTGAACTCTTACACTGACTTGATTTTTTTTCTTATCTTCTCAATCATAAACTCTTTTATTCTAATGTGTATTTTTTCTAATCAGGCACACTGTACATCTTGCCCATTTTTTTAAATCTTACATTGAGTTCCTCAAGCATCTGCCAAGAGTAGACTAGTCAGCTTCTGGAGTGACTAGAGCAGGGCTGTAGTCTCCTTGTCAAGGGCAGTTGTCCTCTGGAGCTTGTCTTGGAACAAATACACTGAGTTCCTGGTAATTTGTTAGCTGGTACAATCAGCTGAGGGTTTTAGAGACAATTAAATATTAATGAATAAATTTTAACCTTAAGATTTAGTTAAAAGGTTAACAAATAGAGGAACCTAGCTAACTTGAATACTCTAAAGTCAGTCTTTCATAGCCATTATCATGACCAGATTAATATTGATGAGTTAGTTTTAAGTTTACAACCTGAATACCATAGCAACCTGCTACCAGCCAGGGCCATCCTTTGTTAGTCTGATGTAAGCCCTAGGCTAATAGTCACTTTATATCTCAAAAAGTCTGTAAGATTTAGTTAATCAACTTTGTCTTAAACCTTCTGCTTAAGTTTGCTCATACTTTCATCTATATACTTTATTCTACAATCTATGTAACCACTCTGTAACAATATTTTTCATCACACATTTAATATCCAAAATTTATTTTTTTTCTCCATTTTGCCTTCCTTAGTTTGTTTATTTCATAATTACCAAAAAACTTTTACTGTCTTTAACATAAGACTGTTAATATGACCATTTAAATTTCTCTTCAAAAGGCTTTTTGAATTAGCTATTTATAGAAGAGTAAACCAGACTTAATTTATATTATTTACCCAGAATATCCTGAAACATATTTTTAAAATATGAAAATAGATTTGAACATTATTAGAAATTTCAGAAAATTTCTGATAAGTTCATTATTGAGTACTCCTAAATTTAAGCATAAATCTTGCAACTGTTGTCTGTTAGCAGTCCCATAGAAGCATAGAAAGATAAAATAAACTTAAAAACAGTTGAAAATTTCTTATAAGAATTCCCCCATCTGTTTGGGGCCAGGATCCTTAGACTCCCTGTGCCTGTAACCCCTCTGGTCCTGCAAGGCAGGGAAGCTAAGAGCCATTAGGGATTCCCCTACACACAGCGAAAACTCCAGAGGGATCTGTGTATTGTCTTTATGTCCAATAGTGAGCATTTTATGTTAGGCTCCTCCTTTTACTCCCATGCCACCTGGCCATCTGCAGATCAAGCCCTTTAGGAGAAAGCACTAGATGACACATTGCAGGCGCCTGCTCATGTGTGGTCCCCTCCTTTTATCCTTGCTATGGAGAGTTGCTCCAGCCACAGCATATGAGAGCAAGAGTTTTCCCAAGTTTCTAGCATCTGCCTGGGCTTGACACAGAACTTAACTATTTTTTATCTATTTCTTGCCCCTGGGGAACAAAGTGGGACAGCATAATCCCCTCATATTTTTTTTCCTAAAGTTCCAAGGATAGTTTTGGACTTCCCTCAGGGCTTTCTGATCCTGTCATTTTATAACTTTTTAAGAGTATGAGAATCTTGCATTTTTTACTGCCTATGATTTTACTTATTTTCAGTGTTCCTTCTGGGAGACACGGAAGAGTAGTAGTTGGCTGTGCAGTCTAGGACAGTGGGCTTGATGTAAGATTTCCCCCAAAATGCATTTGCCACTATGTTGGTACTGCAGAACAGACACAAAGCAAAGGTTATCATTCTGCAGCCTCAGGGCTGTGAGTCATATATACTCGTATTAACACACATTCATTCCAAGTGCACTTTTCATATACTTGACAGACACATCTCCTCACACATTCATTCATTCAGAAGCTATGCATTCCCATTTTAAACAACTATTGTATTTATAATTCCAAACAATAAAACCAAACCTCAAAATTACTTCAAGTATAATTTCAGATTTAATACTACAAGATTTTCTAAACCAACACTTGATTAATGTCAATTCCAAATTTCAATTAACCTGGGGAAGTCAGTGTTCCAGTTCATCCATGGACAACCTGGGACTCGATATGTAGTTCCTAGGAGGATCCAAATATGTTAAGCACAAAAGGATAAAACAAACACTAAACAGACAAACAAGACATAAAAGAACAAATGAAAGGACAGACAATAATCAAAAGACATATGGACCCCAATACCAAGACCAAGTAGGCAATGTGACATCTCGCTACTGCCTAAAACCAAGACAAAATAGGCCAATGTAAAATGTGAGCATCACAGTTGTTCTGAACCAGGTGGGCAATACAGTAACCTTGTAATTGCCCTGGATAGGAGTGTGAATGTGCCTTGTCCTCTCTGTCCCCAAGTGAGATCTCAATAAAGGCCAAGTGTCATAGAACAAGAACTACGACTTACCAATTGAGGTCTCGCCTGAGTAGTGCTTGCTGGTTTCACTTTTTGTGCAGCCATTCATCTCAGCTATCTGTGGAATAGAAAGCATGTCCCAGGGCCTTGGAATATCTTCAAAGTGTGCATCCCCTCAGAGCAATGCTTGAGGTTCAGAGGCTCAGAGAGAAGGGTCTGGCTTTTGAATTTGGGTTGGGGTCTCTATCGCTCTGGGGTCTCCATTATGTTAACCCAGAATTTGTAAGAATAAAGACCACTGGTCACAAATTATGACCAAATTGAACCAAGCTTTTAATATTTTTTTAATTTTTGATTTACTTTTATTTATTTATTTGAGAGTGACAGACATACAGAGAGAGAAAGAGGCAGAGAGAGTGAGAGAGAGACATAATGGGCATATCAGGGCCTCCAGCCACTGCAGATAAACTCCAGATTCATGTGCCACTTTGTGCATCTGGCTTACATGGGTACTGGGGAATTGAGCGTCAAACTGGCATCCTTAGGTCTCAGAGGCAATTGCTTAACCATTTAGCCATGTCTGTAACCCCTGAAGAAGCTTTTAGTTGTGCACAATAGAGCTGGTACAGTGGATGCACTCCCTACAGCAGGGGTGTAGAGAGCAGCCCCAAATCAGTTTTTCAGGCTCCTTTATACTACAAAACCACAAAAACACAGGGGGTAGGGTTATCAAAGGCAAGCAAGTGTAGTGACAGAAGCAGACCAGTTGTTACGGTTAAATTACTTCCCAGAATGTTATGAATACACAATCCCAGGAACAGTAACCAGGGGACAATTTGTGGCCCCAGCTCAGAAACAGAAACTTAGAGAAACAGAAACTGAGTCTACTGATTATATTAAAATGGCTCTTACTGACTTCCAGGTAAGATGGCAGCATATGAGCCACACCAAACCAGCCTAGGGAGGAATTTAAGCAAAACCCCAGCAAAATACACTCTTCTTCTGAAATGTGAAAGAGTATAGGTTATTCTTACACACAGTGGAGAAGCTGGAGAGAACAAGATCTACCAGAAAATGGCCCAATCCCTGTGATCCACACATCTGCCCAGCAACGACCTGCCAGGTACACCAGGTGGTAGCAGCTGCAGAGATCAAAGAAAGGGTTTTTTCAATTCCATTAGCCTCTCTGCAAAGTTAAGAAACCAGAAGTAAAGACAGCTGAGATCAGGCAAAGAGCTACTGAAAGCAATACACGTGGAACTGCGTGAGCAACTGCAGAAGTCTGAACTCTCCCATCCTCCGCCATCAGAACTGGGAACCTCTGGCATTCAGGCCCCCAGTGGCAGCACAGCCAGCACAGCTGATCAGAATTCCAGCTCCACAGCACAGCATGGAGGGTTCAAGGTGGGCACTCAGCATTTCTGAGTTCGGAAGCCACCACAAAAGTTAACAAGGCCAATTGACAAAAAACAAAAACAAAAAAAGTATATAGACCTGCATTGGAAGAGATAACTTCTGTTTCCTTGTCAGGGCAGGTTATGGGTTATATATTCTTGGTTGGCCTTACTATTTTCAAATAACTTGTATTTGGGGGTTGAATATTGCTGCTTTTGATGACTTTCAGATTTATAGGGCCTTTGTCTTTTGTGTCTGTTATTATTGGGGGCAGGGTCTGATCCAGATCTAGGTTGACTTGGAACCCAATTCAGAAAACAAATCTCTACCTCCCAGCTAACAAGATTAAGGGTATAGGACAACACATACCCTTAGGGAATTTATTTTTTTTAAGACTATCTGTTTGTTTTAATACCCACAATTGCATACTTTGTGCTGGTATTTTATTGATTGTGCATGATGCTTTGTTGAAGTTTAAAATTTGCCAGTAAATGGTTCCACCCAGCCCACTAGAATACTTGCTTAGCAAGCAAACTAAATACCTAGGATTACTTCTGTGGCTGGATTGGGGTACAAGAGCTACAACTGGCACCTTGAACTCATATCCTGAGGGTATATAGAGGTGGACTGCCACCACTGGGAACACTGCAGATAAGGAGAAAACCCAAGCATCAAACTAATTCAGGATACAAAAGGCACTACATTATAATACAAGAAACTAAAGATTCAAGACAATACAGTCTCATCAAGAATTATAACTCCATCAGAAATGATCACCGAGACTGTTTTAGATGAAATGCCTGACAAAGGTTTCCAGAAAATGATAGTATCCATACTCAAAGAAATCAGAGAAGAAATGAGGGGAATCAAAGAAGAAAACAAAGGAATTGAGGAAGGAAACAAACTTCTGAAAGAGAACACAGGAAACTAGATTAATGAAATAAGGAAGTCATTAAAATGCATGAGTAAAGAAATAGAAATGCTGAAGAAAAACCGAGGCTGAAATCATAGCGCTAAAGAATGTAGTCAGTGAAATGAAAAAACATCTGCAAAATCTTACCACACAGACAAAACCTGGGAAGAACCTCTCCTCACCATGTTATAATTAAACTACTGAACACAAAAACCAAAGAAAATATATTGAAAGCAGTTAGAGAGAAAAAGCAAATCACCTACAAAGGCAAGGCCATCAGAATAACTGCAGATTACTCAACACAAACTTTAAAAACAAGAAGGGCTTGGGATGATGTATTCCAAGTTCTGAAAGATAAGAACTGTTAACAAGACTACTTTATCCTGCAAAGGTATCTATCCAAATTGATGGAGATATAAGGACATTCCAAAACAAAAACAGGCTAAAGGAATTTATAACTACTAAACCAGCTCTACAAAAATTACTTGAAGTAATTCTTCATGCTGAAGAGAAAGCAAAACACACACAGGACGAAATAGGGGAAAGTAAACCACACTCAAATAACAGTTAAAAAAAATGAGTAAAAGGAAAATAGGAAACACTACAAAATAAAAAGAATGGCTAGAATAAATGCATACCTTTCTATAATAACTCTTAATATCAATGGCCTTAATGCACTAACCAAAAGACACAGGCTTGCAGACAAGATTGAAAGTAAGGATCCTGCCATTTGTTGCCTCCAGGAAACTCATCTCTAAATACATGATAGATACAGCCTTAGGGTGAAAGGATGGAAAATGGTATTTCAAGAAAATGGGCCTAGGAAACAAGCAGGGATTGCTATCCTAATATCTGACAGGATAGACTTCAAGCCAACATTGGTGAGGAAAGATAAAGAAGGTCATTTTATGCTGATTAAAGGAACACACCGGCAGAAGGACATTACAATCATAAAAAATATATGCACCTATCATGGGGGCTCCCAGTTTCATCAAAAAAAAAAAACACTATTAGACTTAAGGTCACAGATATCATAAAACATAATTGTAGTGGGTGACTTCAATAATCCACTCTCATAAAGTGGCAGGTCACCCGGCAAAACGTAAACAGAGAGACATCTGAATAAATGATGTCATGGAACAAATGGACCTAAAAAATACAAATAGAACTTTCCATCCAAATGCTGCAGAATGTACATTTTTCTCAGCCGCACATGGAACATTCTCTAAAATAGACCATATATTAGGACACAAAGCAAACCTCAACAAATGCATGAAAACTGAAATAATCCCTTGTACTCTACCTGACCACAATGGGATTAAACTGCAAATCAGCAGCAAGAAAAGTTACAGAGCATACAAAAACTCATGGACAGTAAAGAGTACACTATTGAATGATCAATGGATCATTGAAAAAATCACCAAGGAAATAAATAAATTCATAGAATCAAATGATGATGATAATACAACTTAACAAAACTTTTGGGACACAATGAAGGCAGTCCTAAGAGGGAAATTTATAGTTCTAAATGCGTATATTAAGAAATTTGAGTGTTCACAAATAAACAATTTAATATTTCACCTTTAAGTTTTGGAAACAAAAGAACAAGGCAAACCAAAAATCAGTAAACAAGAAATAATAAAGGTTAGGGTAGAAATTAATGAAACGGAAACAAACAAACAAACAAAAAACAATCCAAAACATCAATGAAATGAAGAGTTGCTTCTTTGAAAGGATAAATAAGATTGATAAGTCCTTAGCAAATTTGACCAGAAGAAAGAAAGAAGAGACAAAACTTAATAAGATTAGAGATGAAAAAGTCACCATTACAACAGATACCAAAGAAATTCAGAAAATTATAAGGACATACTTTAAGAATATAGATGCTGCTAAGTTTGAAAACCTAAAAGAAATGGATGATTTCCTTGATTCATATGTCCTACCAAAATTAAATCAAGATGAGATAAACCATTTAAATAGACCTATAACAACTACAGAGATCCAAGCAGTTATCAAAAGTCTCCCTCCCCCCCCCAAAAAAAATTCCAGGCCCAGATAGATTCACTGGTGAATTTTATCAGACCTTCAATGGAAGAATTAACACCACTGCTTCTCAAACTTTTCCATAAAGTAGAAAAGGAAGGAATACTACCAAATTACTTCTATGAAGTCAGCATCACCCTTATACTGAAACCAGACAAAGACAGAGAACAAAAAAAAAAAAAAAAAGAAAGGAAGGAAGAAAATTACACACCAATTGCCCTCATGAACAGAGATGCAAAAATTCTGAAGAAAATATTGGCAAAAAGAATATGAGAATATATCAAAAAGATTATTCACCCTGATCAAGTTGGCTTTATCCCAGGGATGCAGGGATGGTTCAACATATGCAAATCAATAAATGTAGTTCATCATATAAATGGTCTGAAGGACAAAAATCATATGATCATCTCAATAGATGCAGAAAAGGCATTCAACAAAACCCAATATCCTTTCATAGCAAAAGTATTAAAGAAACTGGGAATAGAAGGAACATATCTCAACATCATGAAAGTTATTTATGACAAACCTACAGCCAACATAATACTAAATGTAGAAAAACTTGAAGATTTTCCACTAAATTCAGGAACAAAACAAGTGTGTCCACTGCCCCCACTTTTATTTCATATAGCACTGGAAGTCTTAGCTAGAGCAATATGGCAAGAGACACTCATAAAATGGATACAAATTGGAAAGGCAGAGATCAAATTATCATTATTTGCTGATAATATGATTCTATACACAAAAGATCCTAAAAACTCTACCAGCAAACTGTTAGAGCTGATAAACACTTTTAGCAAAGTAGCAGGATACAAAATAAATACACAGAAATCAGTAGCTTTCTACAACACATCCTCCACAACAAACATGTAGAGGATGAAATCAGGGAATCTCTCCCATTCACAATTGCCTCAAAAAAAAAAAAAAAGTACCTTGGAATAAATTTAACCAAGGGAGTGAAGGATCTATACAATGAGAACTTTAAAACACTCAAGTGAGAAATTACAGAAGACACAAGGAAATGGAAAGACATTCCATGTTCTTAGATTGGAAGAATCAATATTGTGAAAATGTCAATCTTACCAAAAGCAATCTATGAATTTAATGCAATACCCATTAAAATTCCAAAGGCATTCTTCACAGAAATAGAAAAAAATAATCCTAAAATTCATTTGGAAGCACAAAAATCTCAAATAGCCAAAACGTTATTGAGCAACAAAAATAAGGCTGGTGGTATCACCATACCCGACTTTAAGCTATATTACAAAGCCATCATAGCAAAGACAGCATGGTATTGGCACAAAGACCGACATGTATATCAATGGAACATAAAAAGGACCCAGATGTTAATCCAGGCAGCTACAGCCATCTGATTTTTGATAAAAATGCCAAAATATTCATTGGAGAAAAGATAGCCTCTTCAGTAAGTGGTGCTTGGAAAACTGGATATCTATATGTAGAAAGATGAAAATAGGTCCTTGTCTTTCTTCATGCACAAGAATCAAATCCAGGTGGATCAGGGGCCTTAATATCAGACCTCAAACTCTGAAACTGCTAAAGGAAAAGGTAAGAGAAAGCCCTCAACATATTGGTATAGGTAATGACTTTCTGAATATAACCCCAATTGCTCAGAAAATAAAACTACTAATCAACTATTGGGATCTCATGAAATTACAAAGCTTTTGTACAACAAACGACACTATGAATAGAGCAAAGAGACAACACACAGAATGGGAGAAAATCTTTGCCAGCTACACATCTGACAAGGTATTAATATCCAGAGTATACAAAGAGCTAACAAAAAAACAGAACAACAGGAAATCAAACAACCCAATCAAATAATGGGCTATGGAACTAAATAGAGAGTTCCCATCAGAAGGAATACAGATGTCATATAAACATCTAAAAAAGTTTTCTACTTCCTTAGCCATGAGGGAAGTACAAATTAAAACTAACTTGAGATTTTTTCTCTCTCCTGTCAGAATTGTTACCATCACAAAACAAATGACAATAAATGTGGTAAAAGAGGAACCCTTCTACACTGTTGGTGGGATTGTAATGTGGTACAGCCATTGTGGAAAGCAGTGTGGAGGTTCTTGAGACAGCTAAAATTAGATTTACTCTAAAATCCAGCTATAGCACTCCGGGGCACATATCCTAATGACTCTTCTCACTACCTTAGAGATACTTGCACAAGCTTGTTTAGTGATGCTCTACTCACAATAGCTAGGAAATGGAACCAGGCTAGATGTCCATCCACAGATGAATGGATAATAAAGATGAATGGAACAATGTAGTTCCATTCAGCGGTAAAAAAAATGAATTTATGAAATTCACAGGGAAATGGATAGATCTGGAAAGGATTATCCTAAGTGAGGTAACCCAGGCTCCAAAAGCCAAATGTCGCATGTTCTCTCTCAAATGTGGATCCTAGCTACGATGTATAGACTTGTGTGTGAGGTGAAACCAAAAATCAGTAGCAGAGGCCCATAAGCTAGAAAAAGGCTATAAGGGACAGAGGAGACGGAAGAACATTAGGGGATTTTATTGTATATATGTTAGCAGAAGAACAGATTACAGGGAGGGGAAAGGCCTAAACTAAGTCAGGGGAAGAGATTGTATAAAAGAAGGACAGGGGCTGTCAAACAAAAGTTAAGATAATCTGAATAAGACTTATGAAAATCTACTTTCTTGAATAATGGCAAGTCCAGAAGCCATAGGTTGCTACTAGAAAATTTTCAGTGCCAGGGATGGGATACCGTCCAGTGAGTTTTTGGCCAGGGAGGGCTCTGCTGCCTCCAAAACATTACAGGCTATTGCCAAGGCCCTTTGGGTTCCCATGAGAAAGAGATAGTAAGACCTTGCTGAAGACTTAACATGCCTGAGCAGCAAAATTACTGAGAATTCAAGCTGGTGCTTAGCAGAAAACCTTTTACCTATAGCCCAGCCAACTGATAGCTGGAAAAAGTAGCACCATATGCAACATTATGGGAGAGAGAAGTCATCAGTGGTGAAAACAGGGAACACTGGAAGCCTCAAGTTTGGCCAGACAGGCCAAATGACAAAATGAGTGCAACAGTGGCATGTCTGCTCTGGGGAAACCAACTGCTCTCTAATTGGACTGAAGGCCTGCTCTATGGGAGGGAATACATGCCTGGTATTGAAAACCTAAGCAGCAGCCTATGGCAGGGGAGGTCATGAGCCTTAGGGATATAAAGCCTGCTCTTGTCTGGATAAATGCATATATTACTCTCACCAAATTGCCTAAATGTACTACAGTTAATGTTCATATTCATATATTAATGCTAATCTCACTTCTGGTTAGAAAAGCTTCTCTTTTCAGATGGCGATGACCACTGGGTAACCCAAAAGGCAACATAGTGCTGAGAAGGGTCGAAGGAGTGTCCAGCACGGAAACATCTCAGTCCACGTTATAAAACTTCAAAGTCCACCCTCAGTGACCCACCTCTGCCAAAGCTCCACTTTTTAAACGTTCTACAACCTTCTCAAACAGTGCCACCATCTGAGGACCAAGTGTTCAAACACACAAACCTATGGGGCGTATTTGGCATTCAAAGCACAACAGATACACAAAGTCATGTATACACAGATGACTGAAAGTAGAGGCCTAGGGAACAAATAGGAAGTGGAAGGAGGGAAAGAGAAGGTAGTATGCTAAAATGAGAATGTGCTCCAAGCATGTTACAGCCTTGCATGAAATGGCCTTTTATAGCCCTGTATAACAAAACAGAATAAAGAAGACAGAGAAGAGATATGCTGAAGTCCTAACCCCAAATGCCTCAGTATGTGATCTGATTCAAAGATGGGGGTCTTTGCAGAGGTAATAAAGTACAACACAGTCCTTGGGGTGGGCCTAATCCACTACAACCAGTGTTCTGGAAAGGAGAAATTTGGATGCAGAGGTACACAGAGGAACAGCTGCAGGAGGTGGGTGTGGAGGATGCAAAAGAAGATTGCGAGCTATGCTGCCAGGCCCAGAGCACCACGGACCATCTGCAGCTGACAAAGAGACCCAGAACAGTTTCTTCCCTGGCATCTTCCAGAAGCTTGGCTCTTCCAGCACCTTGAATCCAAACCTGTAGTAACTGGGAGGCAAACTTCTGCTGTCCTGAGCCATCCAGTTTGTAGAATGTTATTAAAGCAGCCACAGGACACAGTTCAGGACACAGACCTGAACTGTGACTGCTGCCCATGGCTGACTTATTCCCACCACTCCCACACATCAGCCCAGCTTGTCTCCTGATACTTTTCATTGTTTCAACAGTGACCACTGGGAGTCCCAGTGTCTAAAGACTTTGTTCAATCTTGACTTGCCAGTTAAGAAATACAAATAGAAGAAACCCAGTCCAATCTGAGCCTCATATACACTGCCAGAGCCTGCCAGCTGAAAGGGTTTGTGCCTGATGGGGACTGAGGATTAAAGAAAGACAGGAGAAAGAATGAAAGCAAGGACTCCAGTCCAAGACTGAAGCAAGGACTGAAGCACCATTTATTTCTCAGCAGTCCTTTTTATATCTTCTAGTAAACAGTTTGCCCATGGACAAAAGTTCCATGAGCTTCACACAAGTTTCTACCACAACAACACCTTTCTGTTACAGAGTTTTGCACTTCAATCACTTCTCAGTAGAAAAGATTATCCCAAGGTTGGGAAACAAGCAAATCCTTTGATCCCAGCAATGCAAGCATAAATCTTAAGGAACGGCCAGCTCTTATCAGTAACACTGAATATACATAATCTTGCTTACATGTAGGTGCTAAAGTCTTCCTGCCAAACGGCCCAGAGCTATGGATACAAGGCCAGCCAAATGTCTCCCGACAATACACATAATTTTTAGTATGTTCCACACATTACATGAGGCACACTTGCACTACACATTTGTTTGTTAGGGATCTGAAATCCAAATTTAACTGGGCAACCTGTATGTTATACAGCAACTTAGACAGAAAGTGCCTTTTAATTATGCTAAACTCCCTAGAAAAGATATATGCTTAGTACCATGGGGCAGATTAGGAGACTCCCCATGAGGTTGGGCCAAAGACAGAGTTTATTGTGCAGTGCCTGACCACTGCTTCTCCCTCCTAAAGTAAAGGGAGAAACTTCCCCACAAGAGTAGAATGCCTGAGTATGGCATTCTCGAAGTAGGTCATTTATGAGGGCAGGAGAGATGGCTCAGTCAGTAAAGTACCTGCATGGAAAGCATGAGGACCTGAGCTCAATCTCCAGTACCCATGTAAAGATGCCAGGCATGAGGGCACACACTTATAATCCCAGTGCTGGAGAGGCAGAGACAGGAGGATTTTTTTTTTTTTTTTTGGTTTTTCGAGGGAGGGTCTCACTCTAGCCCAGGCTGACCTGGAATTCACTATAGAGTCTCAGGGTGGCCTTGAACTCACGGCGATCCTCCTATCTCTGCCTCCCGAGTGCTGGGATTAAAGGTGTGCGCCACCACGCCTGGCTGACAGGAGGATTTCTGAGACTCAGTGTCCTCCAGTGTAGTGGTTGAGCTCCAGGCCAATCACAAACCCTGTCTCAAAAAAGGTAAACCCTGGTGTGGTGGCCCAGACCTTTAATTCCAGCACTTGGGTAGCAGAAGTAGGAGGATCGCAATGAGTTCTAGGCTACCCTGAGACTGCATAGTGAAATCCAGGTCAGCCTCAGCTAGAGTGACACCTTACCTAGAAAAACCGGGTGTGGTGGTGCATGCCTTTAATCCCAGCACTCTGGAGGCAGAGGTAGGAGGATCACCATGAGTTCTAGGCCACCCTATGACTACATAGTGAATTCCAGGTCAGGCTGAGCTAGAGCAAAACCCTACCTCCAAAAACAACAACAACAAAAAGGTAAATAACATTCCTGAGGATGACACATAACCCCCTGCATACACATGAACACATAGATGCACATACCTTGAAAAGAAAAAAACCTACTTCTTTTATTGGGATGTTCCTGGCACCCAAGTTGTGACTCAAAATATAGCATGAACTGAGTGTGCCTTAATGTACCTAAAAGGACACACAACTGAGAGGACCAGCATCCGGAAGGTGTGACACATGCCACCACACAGGGCCCTACATTAGAAGGATCCAACATTTGACTTAAAACTCTGAAGTTGCCATACTGAGATTCTTAGGAGCAGGGCATCACAAACAAGGCAGCTAGCAAGGCGGGAGTACCTGCCACGTGATCTGCTGAAGGAGAGCCCTTCACCCCAAATGCTGACAGGTCCCCAGGGCTGTTCTTCACCATGCTCACTTCAGCCCTGGCACCTCTTCCTGCCCAGGCTGGCATTTCTGGCTGCTGTGATTGAGTTTGTGTATGCTAGTAGAAGAGACACATCTGGAGCTCCTTCCTACTTGGTCTGGGGAAAACTAGGGGAAGAATCTGCTATCTGTGGCTCCTCCAATGTGGTTTGGGGAGGACAATTGTCCACAGCAACTTGAATGGCAGGTGGAGATTTTTCTGGAGTCCCCTTGAGCCAACAGATTCTGAGCTACTGGATTTACAACCAGTAGCCAACTCCCGAGCTCTCACTCTCACTCTCACTCTCACACTCTCACACTCTCTCTCTGTCTCTCTCTCTCTCTCTCTGTGTGTGTGTGTGTGTTACCTTCTCCCAGCATTAGCTTCATTAATTTACCAGTCTCTGTTGTTCCATCTTATTTCTTGCATTTTACTTTTTTTTTTGTCTGCTTGCCTACATGTCTGTCTGTCTGTCTGTCTGTCTGTCTCACTCTAACCAAGGCCTGAACCTCACTCTGTAGTCCTAGGCTGTCCTTGAACTCATGGTAATCCTCCTACCTCTGCCTCCCAAGTTCCGCATCTAAAGGCATGTGTAGGCTTTCCATGCAGTTTTCTTTTCCTTCTCTCAACTCCTCCTTGCTCAAATTTGATACAGCCCTGTCCTTAACTTTTCTGCTTCTGATCTTTTCATGATTCCACCAGGCCTGTGGCTGGCCTGTTTCTTGTTCAGGTCTCTCTCTGAGGAAGACAAATAGGAAGAAAAAAGTTCATATCTATCTCACTGTCTGTTAATGTCTCTTTGTGAGGTCTTCACAGAACACTGAATCCAATGCTGCTCTCTTAAGCTTCTAGAGACAGATGGATTCACCTTTACAGTTGTGATTGGTTGAACTGTAACCCCTTCAAAGCAGATAAGTTAGAGTCCTGACATGGACCAGGACCTCAGAAAGTGACTGCATTTGAAGACAGGGTACTTACAGAGATAGCAAGGCACAATGAGATCTTTAGGATGGGCCTTGATCACTCAGCAAAGGACAAGTTTGGATACAAAACTGTACAGAGAGCACAGGGAGGAGCCTATTCTGGGAGAAGCCTCCATCCATGCACTGAGGGGAGAATCTAAGGTCAGACCCTGCATCCTAGCTCAAGGGGCTTAGATTTGGGTTCTGACATCCCCCTATGGAATCAAGTCAAAAAATTTATGTTATTTATGCTATTTATGTTATTTATTTGTGACAAGGGCAGGGAGAAAGAAGTAGATAGAGAGAATGGGCACACCAGTGCCTCCAGCCATAGCAAATGAACTCCAGACACATGTGCCACTTTGTGCATCTGGCTTACATGGGTACTGGGTTTTGCAGGCAAATGTCTTAACCACTAAACTATCTCTCCAGATCACTTATCACCATTTTTTAAACAGACATGATATTTTCACAATAAAAACATTTTTGAAGTGAACAGTTCATGGCTAAGCAGATGGCTCAATCAGTAAAGGGCTTGCCTTGTAAGCATGAGGATCTGAATTTGATCCCAAGTACCCACTTAAAAAAACGCAGGTGTCCTGAGAGGAATCCAGGTCTCCTAAGAGGTACTTGATGACCCACCAAAGGCTAGTGATAAGACCCTACTGCTGAAGACACCTTATGTGATTGACATGCAAATTAGAATGGCATGGCTGGAAGTTGGAAGAGAGTCAGTCCCCAGACACTCAGCGCGGCTAGTGCCAGAAGGTGCTACATGGGCGACTGGGGGAAAATGACCAATATCTGTCGAAGCAATGCATGGTCTAACCTACTTAGCAGCAAATAACTTGTTGTAGTGTCCACACAAGTGCAGTGGTGGCACACAGCCATGGTGGGGAACCAACTGCTCTGAATTCGGCTAACTGATCCCCTCACTGGTATGAGACCCATAGCTGGAGCTGGGAAACAAGTCAGAACCATATCCAAACACAAACCCACTCTCCAATATCAAGCTACCGTCAATTGTGGGCTACAAGAGGGCCTACACCTATTAAATCCTCTATAAAAAAAAATGGTTATCTCATTTCTCCTGATGCTAACTTACTCTCCGTTGGAGAATCTGCTTCTCTTTTTCAGATAGATGTAGATCCCAAGGAGAGAGTCACCCCATCATACCTCAAAAGGGCCCTGGCTGAAACTAAGGAAAATTGGAGAAACAAGCAAGGGCGATGTTTTCCTGATGAACCGGATACCAGCACAAGGGGGAAGGAGATCAGCACAGAGAAAAATCAACTCCTACCAAATCAGAGATCCACAGCCTCAGAGCCCCCCAACACCTCATCACTGAAGCAGACCCAACATGGCTCAGGGAAATTTTGCGGAAGAGGGGGCAGAAAGAATGTCAGAGACACATGTTGGGTCATGATATGCAGAGACCTTTAGCTTACCCATAACTGTGGGCTAACTCCACAAGGCATGACCCGTATACCTCAACAAGGAGGGGCCAAGGGGAGGGGGTAGGTCATGGATGAGCCTAATAATGGTACCAAACTGACTGTAAAAAATAAAATAAAATAAAAAATAAAAATAAAATAAAATAAAGCAGGTGTGGTAACACATACTAACAACCTCAACACTGAAGAGACAGAGACAGGAGAATCTCTGGAGCTCACAGGCTAGCCAGTCTAGCCTACTTGGCCAATACAATACTGTGTGAGACCGTGTCTCAAAAAGATGGCTTGGACTAGAGAAATAGTTTAGTGGTTAATGTGCTTGCCTGTGAAGCTTAAGGACTCATGTTCAACTTTCTAGATCCCACATAAGTCAGATGGACAAAGGTGAGGCAAGTGCAAGGCTGCACATGTTCACTAGGTGGCACAAGTGTCTGGAGTTCTGTTGCAGTGGCTGAGGCCCTGGTGCAGCAATTCTCTCTGTGTCCCTGTGTGTCTCTCTCTCTAAAGTAAACGACATCTGGGGCTGGAGAGATGGCTTAGCAGTTAAGAGCTTGCTTATGAAGCTACTCTGGTTTGAGGCTTAATTCCTTGGTACCCACATAAGCCAGATGCCCAAAGTGGTGCATATATCTGGAGTTTGTTTGCAGTAGATGGAGGCCCTAGTGCACCCATTCCTTCTCTTGCTTGCTCTCAATAAATAGATAAAAATACTAAAATGAAGTATGGCTTATGCTCATATACCAACAAAATAAAGAAATCACACACACACACACACACACACACACACACACACTTTTTAAACCTTGATGACACCTAAGTAATGACATCCAAAGCTGTTCTCTGGCCTCAGCACATACACAGATAAGCAACAAACAGTTCCATGTCACATTCAGTATAATGCACAAACACTACCTCCATCTCGTCCCTAGATGTCATCATCAACCCAAAATAACCCCCTATTACCATTCCTCAGTCACTTCCTCTCACTCTCCCTGCCGGAAGTCACTAATCTGCTTTCTGCCTGCATGGAGTTCCCTATGCTTAGTAACTGTGCTTGGGCTGCCCAACCTTTTGGTGTTGGCTGTCATCTGTAAATGTGTTGGGACACAATCATGGTGATCCTGGGATGCATGTGGCCCATGGGGTGCAGGCTAGAGATCCCCACCCCT
The DNA here is from genome assembly GCA_036346955.1 of Dipus sagitta. Classification (NCBI taxonomy): domain Eukaryota; kingdom Metazoa; phylum Chordata; class Mammalia; order Rodentia; family Dipodidae; genus Dipus; species Dipus sagitta. Next base: position 13,880,764 of record CM070792.1, read on the forward strand.
ATGCGAATTCTGACCCCCTTTGCTCTGCTCCACCCCCAACCCGAGCGACTTCAGACCTGCTCTGCTCTGCTCTGCTCAGCCACTGTCCCTGACCCCTGTAAATTCAGACCTGCTGTGCTCTACCCCACACCACCCCCATGCAAGTCTTGACCTTGCTGCTCTATCCAAACCCACTGCGACCTGCCCATGCTCCATCCCTGCCCCACACCCATTTCAGCCTCCCCCCTGCGAAGCTGCACCGCCTCCCCTGCCCATTATGACCACAGACCCATTCTCCCTGCTCCCACACTGTAATGAGCAGAGTACAACGCAAAAGGAATAACATAAAAAATCAAATGCAAGTAAATCCAATAAGATCTCCCAGTCCTACCATGGAAATCTCTAATCAAACATAGAAGAGGCAATAGAATCAGAACCCCAAAATGAAGTTATAAGCAATTCAACCCTGACCATGCTATTGATAGAACATGCACGTAAGTAACAAAGGACTGATAATCGCGTGGACACTGCCATCAATAGACTAGACCTAATAGATAAGAAAATAGAAGGGATCCAAACACAGTTAATGGATACAAAGGATAGTGGGGGAAAAAAGAGGCCCCCAAAAAACAGCTGGCTGTGCTAAATGGAGACATAAAGAAATGCAAGGAGGAATTCCAAGAAGCATCAAGAAAATAAGAAGATGATGTGAAAAGGGAACTTGACAGAGGGATGGAAACCATACATAGAAAAGTAGTACCAAATGCAAATCTTATTGACCAAGCCCAAAACTCCTTAGAGGCTCCCAAGAATCGAGTCAGCCATGTGGAAGATATAAACTCAGATCTGGAAGACAAAACAGAATAAACAGTTCAAGAGGGCAAAAGTTTCATTCAATAAGTTCAAAAATTTCTGTGAACAGAACATGAGGGAAATGTTGGATACCCTCAAACATCCTAACATTTGGATCTTGGGCATACCAGAAGGGAAAGAAATTCAGATAAAAGGCATAGAGAACTTACTCAACAAAATAATCAAAGACAACTTTCCCACTCTCTCAAAAGAAAAGCCCATGAAGATTCAAGAAGCTAACAGAACTCCAAACAGATTGGACCAAAGGAGAAACTCTGCAAGACATATTGTCATTCAGACTCTAAACATTGACATCAAAGATAAAGTCCTAAAAGCAGCTAGGAAAAACAACACATTACATTTAAAGGTAACGGCATCAGAATCACTTCAGACTTATCAATGGAAATGCTGAAAGCCAGAAGGCCCTGGAATGGAACACTGCAAACCCTAAGAACCTATGGCTTCCAACACAAACTACTCTATCCAGAAAAAGTATCCCTCATAATAGATGATGAAAAAAACCCTTCCATGACAAAACACAGCTTTACAACTATATGAACACTAAACCAAACCTGCAGAGAACATTTCAGGAAATTCACCACACAAAAGAATCAAATAAGCAACTTCAAGTACCTACAAGAAGCAGATCACAATAACCTAACTCAGAGAAGGCACAAAACCTTCAAAGTCATTGAAAACACCAAACCACATAAACCAACATAATATGGCAGGGATCAAATCAAACCTCACAGTCATTACCCTAAGTATCAATGGCCTTAATTCACCCATCAAGAGACATAAGCTAACAGGGTGGTTCAGAAAATTAGACTCCTCAATCTGTTGTCTTCCAGAAACCCACCTCATGACTAAAAACTGACATCTCCTCAGGGTGAAAGGGTGGAAAACAATATTCAAGCAAATGGGCATAAGAAACAAGCAGGTGCAGCCATGCTAAAACTAGATAAAATAGACTTCAAACCAAAAATAATCAAAAAAGACAAAGAAGGCCACTTCCTACAGATGAAGGGAACAATCCAACAAGAGGATATTACAGTCATCAATCTTTATGCACTGTATCAGACAGCTGCAGGTTCGCTAAGATGAACTTCCAGACCAGGCACAGTTATGGAGGAAGGGATTTATTGAAGCTTACGGATTCAGGGGAAGTTCCATAAATGGCAGAGGAAGCTGGCCTGCCTTCACAGGTCCAAGCACACAGAGAGAGAGAGAGAAGCACAAGCCTAAAGGTCAAAAGCCAAAAGCCACAGCCGCTTCAGGAACTCCAGCTAGGCATACTTTGCATATCTTTAGATTGAAATCTGACCACCACCACACCCTAAGATCCACACAATGGTATTGACTCCAGCCAGGTGGCTGCAGATGCAAACTACAAACAACTGAATATATTGGAGGCCATCTATTCTATTCAAACCACCACATTCCGCCCCTGGCCCCCAATAGATTTATAACCATCACACATTGTAAATTGTACTCAGTTCAATTTCAAAGGTCTCCACAGTCTTGACCAATTTAAGATATTAAGACCTGTAAAATCAAACAAGTTAAACATTTCTAACATATAAAGGCACAGAGTAAACATTTACAACTGGTATTAAGGCATAGCAAGGAGAGACTCAAACAATGCAAACTCAACCACCATCAAACAAACATCAAACTTCTGCAGTTCAAGTTCAATACAACCAGAGACTGACAGTCTCCAGATTTTCCAATTCCGCCCCTCCAGCTGGGCAGAGTATCCAGGGAACACTTCCATCCCAGGCCAGCAGTGCACTCTGTGGTAGCCCTTGCACAGTCCTGGTATATCCAAAACATCTTGAGGTCTTCATGCAAACCATGGTCCATCTTCCAAAGGCTCTTTCAGCCTATCAGGGCATCAGGCCCTACCTCAAGCTGCATCTCAGTGGCAGCTCCTGGAAACATGTGCAATTCATGACCACTTCATGCATTTTTCATGCTTCTGAAACCAATACCAATTGTTCAGGACACAGCCATATTCTTAATTCAGGGATGAAACAAATCATAGCCTTGAAAAGCAGGTTCCTTGTCCAGTCAACTCTTTTCAAAAGCGGTTGCATTTCTATAATAGTCTTTCCTCAGGCATCCTTTCCATGGTAAAGCAATTGGACCATCTTCCTTTAAGATTGCTAATATGTTTGACAACATCAGATTCAGTAACCTAAAACCAGTCTCAGTGCCTGTATTTTAACTGGCTTGAGGTTTTCCAGCTTAAAATCTCAAATCTCTCAGTCCAATATCTTTAGCCAAGCACATCAGTCCATTACAAATTTAACCTTGATCAAACTCTCTGGGTCTGGACAGCAGGATGCAGTCAGCCCTTATGCCAGTAGCCCAGTTCCAACAAAGTCCTCTGAAGTCTTTCCTTCCCCTTAGAAAGCTCATAAGCCAAGCCTCGAAGGTCAATGCTGCCTGCACTTAGCATTCTCAGAGTCTCATCAGAATAGTCCATAAAACTTGGCTTACCACTCCAGAAGACAACTTCATTTGCAAGCACCAAGTCCATGCCTATTCCTCCAAAACAAAGGTTCCAAAAGATCAACATCCAGCTTCAGGTTCACTGAGATGAACTTCCAGACCAGACACAGTTATGGAGGAAGGGATATTTATTGAAGCTTACAGATCCAGGGGAAGTTCCATAATAGCAGAAGAAGATGGCCTGCCTTCACAGGACCAAGCAGAGAGAGAGAGAGAGAAGCACAAGCCTAAAGGTCAAAAGCCAAAAGCCACAGCACACTTCAGGAACTCCAGCTAGGCATACTTTGCATATCTTTAGGTTGAAATCTGAAACCCACCACCACACCTTAAGATCCACACAATGGCATTGACTCCAGCCAGGTGGCTGCAGATGCAAACTACAAACAAACAACTGGATATATTGGGGGCCATCTATTCTATTCAAACCACCACATGCACCAAACACAGGTGCACCACAATTCATAAAACAAAACCTGCTCGACAATAAAACAGAAATAGCCACCAACACCATCATAGTTGGGGACTTCAATACACCATTATCAGCAATAGATAGAGCATCCAAACAGAATGTCAACAGGTAGTAAGAGAGCTCAACAAAACCATAGAATATTTAGAGCTAAGGGGCATCTGTTGGGCCTTGAGAAGCCCGCACGTGAGGCCTAGTGGAACTTCCTGAGCCTAGCTAAAGTTTGGGGAACTGCCTCCGGCAGCTACGACTCAGCAGGGCACCAAATGGCCTCTGGCCTGTTACTTCCGCATGGGAGTTGGAATTCCCATGCATGTGCGCTTAGAACCAATCATTTCAAAAGTCGCGGTATACTATTGGCCCTCACCTCTCCCCCCATCCTAGAATCCCCACCCTTGTTCTCAACATTATATAGGAAACCGCCTTTAACAATAAAGTGAGTTCCTGCTTCGGCAAGACTCCCCACTCAGTGTGGTTTTTCTCCGGTGACTAGAGAGGTTCTGAGTCATCAACACTCCTAATCCTCCTGAACCCCTTGGGAGGAATCAGCGGGCCTGGTCCTTCCTCAGCACTACCTGCCAGAAGAGCCTGGCAGACATCTATAGAATATTCCACCACAAATCCATGGACTACACATTCCTCTCAGCAGCAAAAGGAACCATCTCTAAAATAGATCATATACTGGGTCATAAATCCTGCATCCATATATTTAGGAAAACTGACATAATTCCCTGTATCATATCAGATCACAATGGGATATTGCTAGAAATTAACAACAAAACACCCCCTAAAAATACCACTGGCCCCTGGAAACTGAACAGCACACTTTTATTTATTTTTTTTTCCATTTTTATCTTTTATTTTATTTTATTTTTTTTACAGTCAGTTTGGTACCATTATTAGGCTCATCCATGACCTACCCCCTCCCCTTGGCCCTTCCTTGTTGAGGTATATGGGTCATGCATTGTGGAGTTAGCCCACAGTTATGGGTAAGCTAAATGTCTCTGCATATCATGACCCAACATGTGTCTCTGACATTCTTTCTGCCCCCTCTTCCGCAAAATTTCCCTGAGCCATGTTGGGTCTGCTTCAGTGATGAGGTGTTGGGGGGCTCTGAGGCTGTGGATCTCTGATTTGGTAGGAGTTGATTTTTCTCTGTGCTGATCTCCTTCCCCTTGTGCTGGTATCCAGTTCATCAGGAAAACATCGCCCTTGCTTGTTTCTCCAATTTTCCTTAGTTTCAGCCAGGGCCCTTTTGAGGTATGATGGGGTGACTCTCTCCTTAGGATCTACATCTATCTGAAAAAGAGAAGCAGATTCTCCAACGGAGAGTAAGTTACTATCAGGACAAATGAGATAACCCCCCCCCTTTTTTATAGAGGATTTAATAGGTGTAGGCCCTCTTGTAGCCCACAGTTGATGGTAGCTTGATATTGGAGAGTGGGCTTGTGTTTGGATATGGTTATGACTTGTTTCCCAGCTCCAGCTATGGGTCTTATACAAGTGAGGGGATCAGTTAGCCGAATTCAGAGCAGTTGGTTCCCCACCATGGCTGTGTGCCACCACTGCACTTGTGTGGGCATCACAACAAGTTATTTGCTGCTAAGTAGGTTAGACCATGCATAGCAGCACACTTTTAAACAATAAATGGGTAGTGGACGAAGTAGAAAATGAAACAAAGAAATGTCTAGAAATGAATGACATTGAGAACACACCAAAGCAAAACTTATGGGACACAATGAAGATGGTCCTCAGAGGAAAATTCATAGCACTAAATGCCTTCATAAAAAGACAGAGAAATCCCAAATCAATAACCTAGCCATCCACCTAAACACACTGGAAAAGCAAGAGAAATCCAACCCAAAAAGCTGCAGATAGAAAGAAGTAATTAAGATCAGAGCAGAAATTAATGAATTGGAAACTAAGAAAACAATTAAGGAAACTGACAAAGCACAGAGCTGGTTCTTTGAAAAAATAAACAAGATTGACAAACCCCTGGCCAATTTGGTCAACAAAAAAAGAGATGCTTCAAGTTAACAAAATTAGAAATGAAAAAGGAATGATCACAACAGACATAGTGAAATTGGGAGAATCATCAGGTTTTACATCAAAAACCTCTACTCTACAAAATTGAAAAAATATAGAGGAAATGGATAAATTCCTAGACACATACCATGGACCAAAGCAAAACTCAGAACAGATTAATCTCCTAAACAAACCTATCATACCCATCAAAATTGAAAATGTAATGAAAAAATGTCCCCAATAAGAAGAATCCAGGACCAGATGACTTCTCAGCTGAATTCTATCAAACCTTCCTGGAAGAACTGAGACCAATCTTTCTGAAACTGTGCCATACAACTGGAAATCGACCAATCTTTCTCAAACTGTGCCATACAACTGGAAATCAGGGAAAACTCCCCAAGTCCTCCTATGAAGCTACTATCACCCTAATACCAAAACCAGGCAGAGATGCCACAAGAAAAGAAAACTACAGGCCTATTTCCCTGATGAACTTAGATGCAAAGATCCTGAACAAAGTCCTCCCAAGCCAAATTCAACAACTCATCAAATCCATTATCCACCTTGACCAAGTGGGCTTCATCCCAGAAAGGCAGGGGTGGTTCAATATATGAAAATCTGTCAATGTAATACACCACATAGACAAGGCTAAACTCAAAAACCACATGATCATTTTGATAGATGCGGTAAGGCCTTTGACAAAATACAACATCACTTCATGATCAAAACACTGGAGAGAATTGGCATGGTCAGTTTATATGTTAACACAATAAAGGCTATATACAAAGCTCCTAAAGCCCAAATAATACTTAATATTGAGAGACTGGAAGAATTCCCATTGCGAACAGCAACGAGACAGGGTGTCCACTCTCACCTCGGCTCTTCAATATAGTACTGGAATTCCTAGCTCATGCAATACAACAGGAGAAAGAAATAAAGGGATACAATTAGGAAAGGAAGAAGTCAAGTTAGCACTATTCTCAGATAACATGATTCTATATGTAATAGACCTGAGAGCCTACATTCCAAAACTCTTAAAGGTGATAAACTCCTTCAGCAAAGTAACAGGATGCAAAATCAATGCACAAAATCAGTAGCCTTTCTATATGCAAATGACAAAAATGCAGACAAAGAAATAAGTGACATTATCCCATTTTCAATAGCAACAAAAAATAAAATACCTTGGAATAACATTAACCAAGGAAGTGAAAGATCTATACAATGAAAACATAAAAACACTCAAAAAAGAAATTGAGGAGGACTTAAGATAATGGAAAGACCTCCCATGCTCCTGGATAGGCAGAATTAACATTGTGAAGATGGTACATCCTACCAATATACAGATGTAATGCAGTTCCAATTAAAATCCCTACAGTGTTCTTCACAGAGATAGAAAAATTATCTCAAATTTCATATGGAAAGGCAGAAGGCCTCGCATATCCAAACATATCCTCAGCAAAAGAAATACCTCTGGAGGCATCAGCATACCTGATCTAAAGCTTTATTACAAGGCCATAGTAATAAAAACAGCATGGTACTGGCATAAAACAAGAGTATAGACCAATGGAATAGACTTGAGAACCCAGACTTTGGGTCAAGCAACTACAGCTACTTGATATTTGACAAAGGCCCTAACAATATAGGCTGGAAAAAAGACAGTATATTCAACAAATGGTGCTGGACAAACTGGATAACCGTATGCAGGAAATTGAATCTTGATCCACACATCTAGCCATGACAGCAATCAAGTCCAAATGTATCAAAGACCTCAATATGACACCAGAAATTCAGCTACTACTGGAATAAAAGTTAGGAGGAATATTCCATGATTTAAGAATGGAAAAAACTTCCAGAACAAACCCCAGTAGCACAGGATCTTAAACAATCACTCAAACAATGGGATTTTATGAGAATAAAAGTTTCTTCATAGACAAACATACAATAATCAGAGCCAATAGATTACCCACAAAATGGGAGAAAATATTTGCTGAATATACAACTGACAGAGGCCTAATTTCTAGAATCTACAAAGAACTCAAAAACATAAACAATAAAAGGGCAAACAACCCACTCACAAAATGGGGCAAGGGACTGGGCAGGCAGTTCACAGAGGAAGAAATATAAATGGTAAATGCACACTTAAGGAAATGTTCATCATCCCTAATCATCAGGAACATGTTTGGGGGCTGGAGATATAGCTCATCTGTTAAGGGGCTTTCCTGCAAAGCCTAACAACCTGGGTTTGACTCCCCAGAGCCCATGAAGAGCCTGATGCACGAAGTGGTGCATGCATCTGGAGTTTGCTGCAGTGGCTAGAGTTCCTGGCGTGCCTAATCATTCTTTCTCTCTCTCTCTCTCTCTCTCTCTCTCTCTCTCTCTCTTTCTCTTGCAAATAAATAAAAGTATTTTAAAACTGTTTGGATAAAGGTTCCAATTTTTAATTTATAAATGGCTAGATATTGCATGTTAGTCAGCTTTCTGTCACTGTAATCAAATATGCAAGTAATCAGCTCATAAAGAGGAAGCGTTTGTTCTGATGCAGCATGGTTCCACTGTCAGTTGCTCTAATGGCTTGGGGTATAGTACAGTATGATGACACTATGTGATGTGGGTGTTCTGTTTACCTCATGACAGAGAGAGAGAGAGAGAGTTAGGGAGAGGGGGGAGAAAGAGGCTGGAGTTATAAAATCCCATTCAAGGGCACACTCTCAATTACCTAACTTCCTCCAACTAACCTCCTCCTGATAAAGTTTCCACCACTTCCCAGTAGCATCATGGCTTGGGGTACAAGCCTTCAACATGTAAACCTTTAGGAGACAGTTTATATCTCAACTGTACCATGAGCAACTAGGTAGGTAGATAGGTAACAGATTATATATAGATAAATAGATAAAAAATAGATACATAGATAAGGAGAGATGGATTGATAAATGTAGATGGATAGGTAGGTACAACTGACAGAGGTCTAATTTCTAGAATCTACAAAGAACTCAAAAACATAAACAATAAAAGGGCAAACAACCCACTCACAAAATGGGGCAAGGGACTGGGCAGGCAGTTCACAGAGGAAGAAATATAAATGGTAAATGCACACTTAAGGAAATGTTCATCATCCCTAATCATCAGGAAAATGCAAAAAAAAAAAAACTGTTTGGGGGCTGGAGATATAGCTCATCTGTTAAGGGGCTTTCCTGCAAAGCCTAACAACCTGGGTTTGGCTCCCCAGAGCCCATGAAGAGCCTGATGCACGAAGTGGTGCATGCATCTGGAGTTTGCTGCAGTGGCTAGAGTTCCTGGCATGCCTAATCATTCTCTCTCTCTCTCTCTCTCTCTCTCTCTCTCTCTCTTTCAAATAAATAAAAGTATTTTAAAACTGTTTGGATAAAGCTTCCAATTTTTAATTTATAAATGGCTAGATATTGCATGTTAGTCAGCTTTCTGTCACTGTAATCAAATATGCAAGTAATCAGCTCATAAAGAGGAAGCGTTTGTTCTGATGCAGCATTTCAGAGATTTTGGTTCCACTGTCAGTTGCTCTAATGGCTTGGGGTATAGTACAGTATGATGACACTATGTGATGTGGGTGTCCTGTTTACCTCATGACAGAGAGAGAGAGAGAGAGAGTTAGGGAGAGGGGGGAGAAAGAGGCTGGAGTTATAAAATCCCATTCAAGGGCACACTCTCAATTACCTAACTTCCTCCAACTAACCTCCTCCTGATAAAGTTTCCACCACTTCCCAGTAGCATCATGGCTTGGGGTACAAGCCTTCAACATGTAAACCTTTAGGAGACAGTTTATATCTCAATAGATAGATAGATAGATAGATAGATAGCCACAGAGCTCTGTCTGTGGAAGAAAGGGTATGAATGCATCCCCAAGACTCAGAACACTACCCAGGGTAGAGAGAATCTAATGTGTGCCCAGTTTCCACAGTGTTGAAAGACCAAGGTCTGGCCCTGGGTGTATACACTGTGGGAAACACTTGGTGCCCAGAGCACCAGCATTGCAGAAGCTCAAGGATCACCCCAATGTTCTGTCCTGGGAGGGTGGGCCATAGCCCACACTGTTCCTGATGGATCCCTAGTTTGTGATACCCTACAACATACTCTTCCTGGGGAGTCCAACCAAGATCTGAGTCAGCCAACGACAATGAGGGCCTGTCTTGTTGCACCACAAAGACTTCAGCAGCTAGAAAGGCATGGTTAGCTGAACAAAGAGAAATCAAACCCAGGACCAAAGCTGACAGGAAGAAAACACCAGCGTGGGGAAGAGGGGTCAGGGAAGAAAACTGGGACATAGAGTGGAATAAGAGTCTTAAATGACACATTCTGGGGGTCCAGAAAGTCTGTCACTCCAGAGATAGAACAGAAACCCTGTGACGTGGTGGCCATTTGTCTCCTCCACATGGTCATACTGAAGTGGACAGCCACAAGCAGACAGTCACAGGGGAGAAACAGGAAGTGCTTTGAGCCCAAACCACTCATATGGCAATGATACAAGCTGCTTCACAGAAGTGCTAGGCCCTCCCAGAAAATCAGGTTTCAGGAGCTTGGGAACTTTGTAGAATGCATGTGTGTATGCATGTGCACATGTGTGGGTGGTGCTGGAGGTTGACTCCAGGGCTGCATACATGCTACACATGTACTCTACTGTGAGGTCCACCTGCAGCCACCTGTGGAATTCTGAACACATGATAGAAACTTCCCCATGTTACAGACAGGAGGATAATAGTCATTGCTTCTTTGGAGCATTTTTGCTCTTTGGACATCCTTGGAGGGTATTGTGTCCCAGGCACAGTCTCAGAATTGGACATGCACTGTGGAGAAACAGAGGAAGGGAGTATAGAGGAAGAGGCTGAGAAGGAAGAAGAGGGAAGGGAGAAGGAAGAACAGGAAAGTAAAGAAAATGAAAGGAAGAGTTGCAAGTCTAGCCCAGCATGGGAAGAGAGGAAGTCTTCACAACATGGGAAGTACCCGTGAAGGTGAAGGTCTGGCAGTCTAATTCTGACTCCACAAACTCTGTGACACATAAGTCAAGGGTCTTAAATGTGCATGGAAAAACTATTCTGAACTATTTTGCTTCAATTCCCATATATGTACATAATATATTTTAATTATAATCCCCTCCCATTACTTTCTTTTGTTTCCTATCCTGTTCCTCTGAATCCCTTCTTCACTCCAGCTAGTCCCTCTTCTACTGAGATACAATTTTCTCCTCCTCCATCATCCATGGTGACCTGATGACAAGCTCAACATTATGCAGGTCCTGTACAAGTAATGACTGCCAAAGTGAGGTTATGAGATCTACTGCCAGCTGTTGTCAGAAGACAGCACTGAAAAAGCTCTCCTCCCCATCCTTTGCCTCTTATATTCTCTCTCACACATCTTCTGTAGTGTTCCCTGAGCTGTGAAGGATGTGACAGTGGAGTCTCCTTGTGCACTCAACTGCCATTCCTTCTCAGCACCTTGACAATTTTTGAGTGTCCCCAGCTACTACCACCATCTTCATAAAGAAGTATCTCTGAGCAAAAGTGAAAGCAACACTAATCTATGGGCATATAAATATTGAGAAGGAAATTTGATGGGTACTACATAGCCTTTTAGCCAAACAATAGCAGTAGCCCTTCTCTAGGGACTATGACCTCTTCCGTTACAGGTTTTTGACTAGGTTTTCAGTACCAGGCAGGAAATCCATCCTGTGGAGAGGGCCTCCAATACAAGGAGATAGTGACATTTTTGTTTTCACTAACATGTGGGGGAAATTAGCATTTTCGTTCTATTAAGTACAGATGACACACACCTGATCAGGGAAACACAGTGACTGACACTTGTCACTAACTGGAATCCACTGGTGTTTTTACAAAACATTGAATTACAAATATCTGCTTTGAATATGGAGCAGTTGTCAGAACTGATGCTAGATTTTATTGCAAAGCCTGTTTAAAAAAAAAGAAGAAGAAGAAGAAGAAGAAGAAGAAGAGGAGGAGGAGGAGGAGGAGGAGGAGGAGGAGGAGGAGGAGGAGGAAGAGCACAGGGGCTGGAGAGATAGTTAAAGTGCTTTTTGCAAAATCTGACAGCCTGAGTTTGAGTCACCAGTACCCACATAAAGCCTGATGCACAAAGTAGTGCAAGCATCTGTACTTCATTTGCAGTGGGAAGAGGATCCAGAGCACACATTCATTCTCTCTCTCTTTCCCTCTTCTTAAAAATAAATAATAAAAATTTACAAAAGCATAAAAGGCAAGGGCATGGTGGCACACTGCTTTAATCCCAGCATTTGGGAGGCAGAAGTAGGAGGATCACTGGAGTTTCCAGACCACCCTGAGACTGCACAGTAAATTGCAGTTCAGCCTAGGCAAGAGCATGACCCTACCTCAAAAAAAGTTATCCTCACATGACAATTCACAGATAGCAATCAAGCCACTGTTCTGATAGCCACCATTGCTGGGCTGGCAAGCAGGAAGCAGCAATCCAGAGCAATGTAACGTCCATAGCAGAGTTGCTCAAGTCATGTTCCCAGGGCAGAGCAATGCCCCACAGCTGTCTGCTCAAGTCATTTTCCAGCACCTGGCCAAGCTGCACCCCCATACACAGACAGACAGACAGACAGACACACACACACACACACACACACACACACACTTTGTGTACCTGCATGGCTTCACATGCACCCCATGCTGCCTCTCCCCTCCACCTCCCACATCTCTCACCTTGGCTTGAGGTTACTTGCCTCAGCCATCAGTCTGAACGTAGGTGCATAGGATCCCATGTGGGGTGACCATTAGGACAAGTGTGCAATAGCTGCTTTGTGCTATTATCCTATTTTCTTTTTAAAAATATTCATTTATTTGCAAGCACAGAGAAAAGAGACAAGAGAAGAGAGCAGAGGAAGGAGGTAATTCCATGCCTCCAGCTGCTGGAAACTAGCTCCAGATGCATGCATCACACATGGGAAGAGATGCTGTATAAATGAAGGTTAGTATCAATCCTGAGCAATTCTGCTTCCAGACCCACTACTTCACTGAGAGACCCCATTAAAGCAACACCTAGCATTCTGATTTCTGGTCTGGTGACTATAGGCAGCCAGGCTAGTGGCCTGTAAATGGTAAACCTTGCCAGCCAGAATCAGATCCCTATGGGAGAGTGGTTGGAAATTGGCATCATAGTGAAAACCTGAGAGCAACCCCACCAATGGTAGTAGCTGTTGCATCTGAAGCTCTTGTCCCTCTGCCAGGCTTGCTCTGTGTAGGGCAGAGGGCACACAGCCCCCACTCTCTGGCTGAGTCATTGTTACCCTCCTCTATGTTCTACAGACATGATTGCCCCCAGAGAAGACCTTGAGGAAGAAACTTCCTCTGCTCTCTTCTGCTGCCCTCATATCTCAAATTTTCCCCAATTTCTGGGAACTACTCATCACTGGATTGTAACAGGTGGAGTGAGGAGGCAAGGTTTGCATAAGCCTTTCTTGTTTTATAAGCTCTCCATATTTCCTTTCAGTCAATGTCCTGAGCACATGGGGGTGGGGCGGATGGGTAGTGTTGCAGTAAGGTTAGCACTGCCGGAAGAAATCACCCGAACAAGAGCACCTTTGGGGGAAAGGGGATTTATGTTGGCTTACATATTCAAGGGGATGCTCCAAGATGGCAGAGAAAATGGTGCCATGAGCAGAGGGTGGACATCACTCTCTGGCCAACATAAGTTGGACAATTGTAACAGGAGCGTGTAACAAACACTAGCAAGGGGAAACTGGCTATAGCACCTATAAGCCTGACTCCAACAGTACACTGCCTCCAGGAGGTGTTAATTCCTAAATCTCCAACAGCTGGGAACCTAGCATTCAGAACACTTAAGTTTATGGGGGCCCCTGAGTCAAACCATATTCTGCTCCTGGCCCCCGTAATCTGATAACCATCCATGATGCTAAATGCAATGCATTCATCCAACTTTAAAAGTTGACATGACTTTTGACAATCCTAATGATGTTCAAGCATTCCTATAGTCCAAGATCTTTTAAACACATAATGGCACAGAATAAACACTCATACTGCAAAAGATGGCATTGGACATAATAAAGAAATATTCAATCAATACAAGATTTAAACAGGGCAAACATCAAACTCTGTAGCTCCAAATCCAACAAATTTAGCCAGTGACAAGTCTCCAATTCTGATAATTCTAACCAGCAATAAGTCTCTGGAGTTCTAATTCTGCCCCTCCAGCTAGGCTACTCACAGTCCTGGAAAACTTCATCTAGTACAAGCAGCTCTACTTGCCGAGATATCTTATGGTCCTGGCATCTCCACTGAGTCTCTACTGCAATCCACAGTTCATCCTCAGGGCTCCATGCAGGCATCCACCAAACTTGCTTCACACTGCCCATAGCCATTTGCAAAACACAAGAATGCGTTGCACACTCAATGACCTCTCTTTCCTGCAGTTCTTATACTCTACAATACCAGGTAGGGTGCCAATTTGTTAATCCAGGGGGGAATAAAACAGACTTTGAACAGGACAATCCTTGAACACTAAGGCCTCTTAAAAAGAGTCTACTTTCTGGCCCAATCTCAAAGGGTTGGAATCTCTCAATTGCAGCAGAATGGGCAGGATCTCACCCAAAGATGTCATTTTTTTCTGTGTCATATCCCTCTGCACACACCAGTCTGTTTCTACACAAAGTAATCCTGCACAAGTTCTCAGGACACAGGCATAACACCAAGTCTTTCACACAAACTACTTATAGCCTAGTCCAGGTCTTTTTCACCCTCATAAGCTAAACATCACAGTCAATAGTTCCTTTTTTTGTTTTGTTTTGGTTTTTGTTTTTTGAGGTAGGACCTCAGTCTGGCCCAGGCTGACCTGGAATTAACTTTGTAGTCTCAGAGTAGTCTTAAACTCATGGCAACCCTCCGACCTCTGCCTCCAGAGCGCTAGGATTAAAGGTGTGCACCACCAAGCCCGGCTTAGTCTATACTTCTTACTGCATTCAGCTCTTTCAACTCTGACCAGAATAGTCCATCAGGCTGTACTTACAGCATTGCAAGGCATCTCTTAGGCCAAGGTTTCAAATCCTTCTACATTCCTCTTTAAATTCAGCTCCAAAATGCCCAAGTCACACAGTCAGGTGACTAGCAGCAAACAATATCACCCCACTTCTGGTACCATTACTGTTGAAGTCAGGTTTGCATTGCTGGCAGAAATTACCCAAGCAAGAGTAGCTCTTGGGGAAAATTTTTTTAAAAAAACATTTATTTTGGCTTACAGACCCAAGGAGTTGCTCCTTAATGGCAGGGGAAATGATGGCATGAGCAGAGGGTGGACATCACCCCATGACCAACATACAGTGGACAATAGCAACAGAAGAGTTTGCCAAACACTAGGAAGCGGGAGCTGGCTATAACATCCATAAGCCTGCCCCCAACAGTACTCTGCCTCCTGGAGGTGTTAATTCCCAAGTCTCCATCAGCTGGGAACCTAACATTCAGAACACCTAAGTTAATGGGGGACACCTGAATCAAACCACCATGGGTGGCGTGACTCTGTCTGGCTCTGTCAGTGTAAGGTACAAGGAAGAGGACATGTTTGAATAAGCACCTGCCTATCATAATATGCTGGATGCTATCTCTGCTTTCTTGGGAGGCTGCAGGTAAGAACCAAAAATGCTGCAAACAGACTCCCTGAGACTCGTAGCAAGAAGTCAACAGCAGCTAGACATAGAGCACAGGGGGCAGTGTGAGGTCCAAGACCAACTCTCTTGAACATTAACAAAGACAAAGCTTTCTGACCATTTCTGGGTGTTTCCATGGCTGGCAGTACTGATGTGTAGGCAGCTTGCTGGAAGCCAAGCACTGGTGAATCAGACTCTCATGGTGCCCATGTGAGTAGCTGCACTGCTGTGGAGGCCTGTCTGGCAGTGAGAGGTTCTGGACAACCAGGGCTTGACAAAGGCACAGCAGAGACCACCCTCTCTGTGCACGAGAACCTGCTCTTTCACTTCTCTCTGACATCTGGACTGTGTCTCTGGCACACTCAGCCTGAGAGACACCAGAGTAGTGGTTAAAGATACAGGCATAGGCTGTGCATGGTGCCATGTGCCTTTAATACCAGCTCTCAGGAGGCTGAGGTAGAAGGATCATTGTGACCTTAAACCCAGCCTGGGCTCCAGAGTTCCAGTCAGCCTGGGCTGGAGTGAGACCCTACCTCAAAAAAAAAGAAAAAAGGAAATAGAAAAGAAAAGATACAGGCTCATTCCCCATCTCCCCAGGAGGAGACCTGGGAAGCTGAAGATCCTCAAAGACAGGCCATGGGTCTCAAGCACTGAAGTGCACCAGACTCCTCAGGGACTCTTGACAAAAAGTATTTGAGCCTGGTGGGTGTGGCGGTGCATGCCTTTAATCCCAGCAGTCAAGAGGATGAGGTAGGAAGGTCACCATGAGTTTGAGGCCAACCTGAGACTACATAATGAATTCTAGGTCAGCCTGGGCTAGAGCAAGACCCTCAAAAAAATAAAAATAACAAAATAAAAATAGGGCTGCTGATTGCTTAGTGGTTACGGTAATTGTCTGTGAAGCCTAAGCACCCAAGCTCATTTCCTCAGTACCCAGATGCACGAGGTGGCACATGAGTCTAAAGTTTGTTTGCAGCAGCTGAAGGCCCTGGTGCACCCATCCACATGCTCCCTCTCCAATAAATTAATTAAAAAGTAACAAAAAGCATTTGAGGGGGATGAGGAGATGTCTTAAAGCATTTGCTATCCAAGCAAGAGAACTGGACTTTGGATCCGCAGCACCCACATAAACACTGGCTGGGCATGGTGGTGCTGCAGTTCCATTACTTGGGAAGCAGAGACAGGAGATCCCCAGAGCAAGCTGGCTGACTAGACTAGCTGAATCACCCAGCTCTGGGTTTGATGGAGAGACATCCTGCCTTAGTGAGTAAAGTGTAGAGCAACCAAGGAAGCTGCCCAGTGTCAGCGTTTGGCCTCCATGCTCATGTACACACATGTGGACCCACACATATACAAACAGGGGCACACACACACACACCACTCATACACAAACATGCGTGCATTCAGTCCATGGCACTCTTACTGAGCCAAAATCTTTTTTTCAAATTGCATCTGCAGCACTGTGGTGCATGTAAGACATGTAATTCTCAGGACCAACCCAGACCTGCTGAGTCAGAAACTCTGGGAGTGGAGCCCCACCTTCCAGGTGAGAACCAGGGTACAGACTCTGAATCAATGGGCTTATTGCTTGCCATGTCTTAGTGCATGGTGCTGGGCACAGAGTTACTACCAAGTCTCTGCCTGGTCCTTGAGAGAATGGAAGGTAGTTCCCAATTGTCCAGGAAAAAGCCACTGGCCCAGAGCAAGCAGGCTTCCCTCTGCAGCTCTCAAAAGCAGAAGCCAGCTTATTAGGCACTTGTTATGAGTGCTGGTTTGGTCTGCCTGGCTCCCAAAGCCTCCTAGTGTGCTTAGCCTGAGTCCTACAAGGGTGGAAACAGTGCATGTGTGCGTTTTCTACCACACCTGGTCCTCACTCACGATGGTTTGACTTCTGAGTTTTCAGAAGAGAAATGAACTCAGTAGAAACCTTTACTTGGACTGTTGGTATGGCTGTTTGGCCAGGCTAGGGATACATAAGCCAATCCTCTTGGAGACCCACAGCTCGAAGTTAGGCCAAGATCATGACGGGACAACTGATGCTTTAGAGCATGCTGTGTTGCTAAGGACATGAGGTATGACAGGAGTGCTGAATGTTTTAAACTTATATTTCCACCTTAGATGGGCCTTGGGAGCAGTGAGCCCATTGTAATTTGAAGACAAATGTCCCATTCCTCCCATACCCGCTTGGGTTGTTACTTCTAGCAATGGTTCCGAACATAATCAGGGAACCCAAGACCCTTTAGGTACCCTTTAGGTCAACTTGCATAGTTATATTTCTCTTCCAGTCCCATGCTTCACTCAAAGCCTCCCACACCCTTCCTACTACCATTACAGCCCTCACTCCTCCCAGCCCAGCTCAGACTTTACTGCTTCTGATACTGTCCTGGGCCTTCCTGGCCTGCCTCTCCAGAATGTGCACTTAGTCCTATGAGACACTCCACAGCAAATGCCAGCCAAGAGAGTGCAGAGCCAACATCCACTGCTGGGCTTTCACCCTTTCAACCCACTCAAGGCAGACAAGTTTTCACAGGGAGCGTGCTTAGTCAGGTGACAGTGCAGGAGGTCAACAGTCCTATCACTACCATTGCTGAGGAATGGCTCTTAGAATGATCAGATCACTGGCCATTAGTCCAGTGTCCTGAGTGAATTCTAGGCACTTTGCAAAGACAGGACACAGTCACCCCCTGAGAATCATTTTCCACAGCTATCCTGCCTTTCAAACCCACTATGGTGCAGGGAGAGATTTAGATTCAATGCACCTGGGTTCAAGTCTCACTTCACCACTTACTATTAATATTAATACAACCATTAACCTTTCAGGGCTCAACCACTCTCCTCTGGTGCAGGAAGAAGGAACTTAGCTTGATGAACTCCCCTTCCTGCCTTCCCAGGACAATGCTGCCCTTGTCCTTGGGAGACATGTGAGTTTGGGAGTAAAGGAGAACAGGGAGGGCAAGAAAAAGACCCTCTGCACACCCAGCATGGCTCAGGGAATTTTTCAGAAGGGTGGAAATATTGTTAGAGCCACAAGTTGGGACATTATGCACAGGGGTATTACCTCTCCCCAATAACTGATGGCTGCTCGCACAATGCACAACCCACAATGCCTAAGGGGATCACCTGCATCCACAACAAGGAAGGCTCCTTTGGTAAAGGGGCAGGCTGAGGGAAAGGATGATACCAACATGTGTTGTTTCCTTACTATTAAGTATGTCCATAACTAATAAAAATAAAATTAAAAAATCTTTTAAAAATAAAAGACAAAGAGCCCCTGTAATGGCCAGAAGGAGGCCTTAAAAAGTAGATAAGGAGGGTGAGAAGGAACACAGACAAGAAATAACACATAGCAGGGTAGCACTGACTTGTAATCCCAGTTCCTATGAAGCTAATAAGGGAGGATCAAAATTGTGAGACTAGAGCTGGAGAGATTGGACCCACGGTTAGCCAGATGCACACGGGGGCACATGCATCTGGAGTTCGTTTGCAGTGGTTGGAGGACCTGACATGGCCATTCTCTCTCTCTATCTGCCTCTTTCACTCTCTGCCTCTTTCTCTCTCTCTGTGGCTCTCAAATAAATAAATAAAAATGACCAAAAAAGATTTTTAAAAACTGTGAGACTAACAAATGCAGGGGAAACAAATGACAAAAAAGAAGAAAAAAGAAACCAAACACATATAAACAAAATGACCAAAAAACTACAAATAAAAAAATGACAACAGAACTACTGTGAGGCTAGCCTGGACTACATAGAAATATTGTGCTTATAAAATAAAAAATATAGAAAAATATGGGCTGGGGAAAATGGCTTAGAAGTTACAGCATTGCCTGCAAAGTCTAAGGACCCCAGTTCACTTCCCCGAATCCATGTAGACCAGATGTACAAGGGGGCGCATGTGTCTGGAGTTTGTTTGCAGTGGCTGGAGGCCCTGGTGTACCCATTTTCTCTTTCTCTCTCTCTCTCTCAAAAAAAATAAAATAAAATATTTTAAAAATGTAGAGACAAATTAATACAAACATAAATCAGGGAGTGGGAGAGATGGCTTAGGGATTAAGGCATTTACCTGCAAAGCCAAAGGACATAGGCTTTATCCCCCAGGATCCACATAAACCAGATGTGCAACATGGTGCATGCCTCTGGAGTTTGTTTTCAGTAGGTGAATGCCCTGCAACACTCATTATCTCCCTCCCCCATCTATATCTGCCCCCCAAATAAAATTAAAAATAAAAATATAGACTTCCAGTCAAGATGGCCTCCGCCTAAACATGCCTCACCTCTCAGGGAAGGAAAAACAAGATCTTTGGAGTTCTTTGGGGTTTTAGGGTTTGCAGATCCTAATAAACCTCCAGTGGGAGGGTGAGGAGGAGCAAAGTAAGGAATCCACTGATTCCCATGCCCTTGGGTAGCCCACCTGTCCCCCAGTTTCCTCAAGCAGCTGTCTCAGCCACAGTCCCAGACACTGTCACAACCATGCATCACCAGGTTCCTCCTGAACTAACCAAAAGATAAGTAAAATCAAGTCAGCAGACTGGCATTCTCCCCTCTCTAGACATTCCTCCCATGGGGGGCCTCCATTTGTCAATGCCATCCCACCCAACACACTTCTGTGCAAGGACCCAGACCAGCAGGCTAGCATTCTCCTTCCCTCTCTTTGTTGGTTTTCCTGTGAGACAGCCATTCCACCTGCAAGAACCAGGTCCTACTGCCTTTCTTGCAGGCTAATCAGACCCAAACCAGCAGACTATCATTCACCCCTTCCTCTCCCTTCCTGTCACTCCACTGGACTGCCCTCATATTCTTCCAAGAGACACCTGACCCACAGCAGTCCCATATCCCTAACCCACCTTGTCACAGGACCCAGTAGTCCCATACGCCCCTGTTACATGGTCCCAATTGTCCTGCTGTCCCATCTCCTCACACCTCAGCATCTCAGAAACACCAAAAATCATATGGAATGTCAGAAGGTCATGGATATCCAAGCACATCCTCAGCAAAAGAAACAACTCTGGAGGCATCATCATACCTCATCTAAAGCTATATTACAAAGCCATAGTAACAAAAACAACATGGTACTGGCATAAAAATTGGATTATAGATTAATGGAGCAGAATCCAGGACCTGAACTGGGGGCCAAGTAATTAGATCTCCTTGACATTTGACAAAGGCCCTAATAATGTAGACTGGAAAAAAGACAGCACCATCAACAAATGGTGATAGACAAACTGGGTAACCATATGCAGAAAAATGAAACTAGATTCACACATTTCGCCATGCAAAAAATCAAGTCCAAGTGGATCAAAGACTTCAATATAAGACTAGAAACTCTGCTACTACTGGAAGAAAAAATAGGAGAAACTTTCCAAGATATAGGAGTAGTAAAAGACTTCCTGAACAAGCCCCAGTAGCACAGAAAATTAAACAATCACTCAACCATAGGGATCTCATAAAGCTGATTTTTTTTTTTTACAGACCAACATACAATAAGCAGAGCTAATAGATTTCCCACAAAATGGGAGAAAAATTTTTCCCAGCTATACAACTGACAGAGGCCTAATTTCTAGACTATACAAAGAACTCAAAAACCTAAACAATAAAAAGTCAAACAACCCACTCACTAAATGGGGCAGAGAAATGAACAGGAAGTTCTCAGAAGAAGAAATAGAAATGGCAAACACACACTTAAAAAAATGTTCAAAATCCCTAATAATTAGGGAAATCCAAATTAAAACAACTATGAAATTCCACCTTTCTACAGTAAGGATAGCAAATATTAAAAAAACACATGAAAACAAATGCTGGCAAGGATGCAGAGAAGTAGGAACTCTCATTCACTCTTGGTGGGAATGTAAGATGGTGCAACTGTTAGATGGGATCAGGCTCAGAACAAAGGACCTAACATGACAGCCATGTCCTGCAATAACCCCACCACCCACATTCCTGGGCATGACCAGGACCAGCAGTTTCAAGACCCCCTGCCGGCCAATAGCTGGTCCCCCTCCCTAGTTGGGGCCTTATAAGGAGACCTGTGCTCCCTCCCATCCTTAAAATAGTTACTTTCCAGGCTGGAGAGATGGCTTAACAGTTAAGGCATTTGCCTGCAAAGTCGAAGGACCTCAGATAGATTCCCCAGGACTCATGTTAGCCAGATGCACAAAGCGGGCACATGTGTCTGGAGTTCGTTTGCAGTGGCTGGAGGCCCTGGTGTGAACATTCTCTCTGTCCCTGCCCCTCTCTCTCCCTGCCCCCCCTCAATCTCTCACTTAAATAAATAAATTAAATAAAGCTAAAAAATACTTTCCTCACCCTGCTACTGGTTCCTAGCTAACAGGTCATCTTCCCCCACCCTCCCTTTTAAAATACCTCAATCTTAGGTCCTGGAAGCATCTTCTCTGACCTCACAGCTTGCATACAGTGAACCTAGCCTGAGATTTGTGGCAATAAACCTGAACTAGCTTTACTGATCTGGTCTGATCTGGTTCCTCATGTTGGTCAAGTCTTTTAACAACCACTATGGGAAGCAATATGGAGACTCTTAAAAAGGTTGAATATAGGGTTACCAACAGACTCAGTTATTCCCTTACTGGGCATTTACCCTAAAAGCTTCATGCCTCAGTTCAGAGAGATTTGCTCAACCATGTTTATAACTGCTCAATTCGTAATAGCTAGGAACTGGAATCAACCCAGATGTCCATCATTAGATGAATGGATAACCAAGATGTGGTATGTCTACATGATGGAATTCTACACAGCAATAAGGAAAAGTGACACAATTAAATTTATAGAAAAATGGTCAACCTTGGCACAGATCATTCTCAGCAAACCCACCCAATCACAGAAGGACAATCATCACATGGTCTCACTCATCTGTGGTTCCTAACCTGAATGTGCCCAAGATGCTGACATACCTAATAGGTATCTAGAGGATCTGACAACAGGGAGTATGGGGCAGGAGGGAAGGTCAAGAGGGGGCACAAAACTGGACCCAAATGGAAATGGTACCATGAAATCCTATATCCTGAAAGACAGAGAAAAAGATTAAATCATCATCAGGTCCTTAAAGGGAACACCTGAATCAAAGTGCCCTAGAGAGGGTATGATAAAGACTAACATTAATTTTCTCCTGTTTCTCTCTCTCTCCTCCTCTCACTCTCTCTTCTTTCTTTCACTTTTATATTACCTCTATTTTTATTCCTTCTTTTTCCTTGGCACTGGACTGTAACTCCCAATACCAGGGTTTGGTTAACATTCACAGTGAGCTGTTGACCAGAGAGACCTACAAGGTTTCCCAAAAGAAGACAAATTTCTGTCAGAGCACTTGATTACCCACCAAAGGTGAATGGTAAGACCCTACTGCCAAAGACACCATATGCTGTTGGTACAGAACATGGAGAGAACTGACTGAAATCTGGAAGAGTCAGTCCCCAGACAGTTAGCTATTCTAGTACCAGAAGGTGCTACATGAGCAACTGGGGGAAAATAACCAACATCTGTCCAAGCAACTTATGGTTTAAGCTACTCAGCAGCAATCAACTTGACGTGATGCTCACCCAAGTGCAATACTGGCACACAGCCATGCTGGGTAACCAACTGCTCTTGAATTAGCTCATGGAACCACTCAGTGGAATGGAACCCATAGCTGGAATTGGGAAACAAGTCAGAACCACATCCAAAAAACGAGTCCACTCTCCACTATCAAGCTCCCACCAATCTTGGGCTACAAGAGGGCCTAAAAGTATTTAATTCTCTCTAAAATAATAATGGTCATCCCATTTATCTGGTGCTGACTTCACTCACCATTGGAGAATGTGCTTCTCTTTTTCAGATGAATGTAGCACCTGAGGAGAGATTCAGCCCATCATACCTCACCAGGGCCCCAGCTGAATCCATAGAGTAATTGGGGAAATGAACAAGAGTGCTGCCTTCTTGGTGAACCTGGTACCAGTGCAAGGGTGAAGGAGATAGACACAGAGAACACTCAATTCCTACCAAACCAGATATCCAGAGGAGCCAGGGTCCAGCCCTGGCATGAAGGAGGGTCCCCGAAGAGAGGTGTGAAAGGGAGCCGGCGCAATAACGACTCGAAGTCAAGTTCTGCTGCAAGATGACAGGATAATGCTGAAGGCAGCTGAGTTTCTCTCTCTCTCTCTCTCTCTCTCTCTCTCTCTCTCTCTCTGCTGCCACAGCTCTTAACCTCAGTCGTTTATTCTCTGATCATGTCATGCAAGAGCAAACTTCAAGAAAGGTACAGTTCCAAAGAATTCATAGAAACTTTTTGCCATTTCTTAACATCAAACAATCCCATAATTATTTACCTCAAGCACAGCTGTCAGGCCCCTATAATTGTTAAATATTTTTACATTTTCCCCAAGCACTTGCGGTTTCATGACCTCCTACTTTCAGTTGCTATATTTAAAGGTGAGAGACAGAACAACCACAAAATGGGGGTTCCAATCATTTACCATTGATCCAATAAACCCATTTATCCCTCAACCATTTCTCTCCTTCCCACGTCCCTCCAATACTTAGATTTTGGTCCCCCTGATTGAACTCTTTCTAACCTCAGTTGTTCTTCCTGTGAGGGATCTTGGTAAAGATTCATAGTTTGTTGCAATTGCCACCATTCAGAAAAGTTAGTCATAGAACAATTCTTATGCTGTTCCCGGAGGTTCATTGTGTCCTCCTCAGTGTACTGTTCTCCATGCATGACTTTCTTTAAGACCTTAAGGAAAACAATTATTTCTGATGCATTTTCTTGTTTTCCCAATTCTATACCAGAGCTTCTTTCAGATACATTGACCAACACTTCACTAACATCCATTTTTGCTGGAAAAATAAACTTAGAGATTGGTGCACCAAATGAAAGACAGAAAATACAAACATTATACAGAAAACCATAGATATCTGTAGAGCAGAATGCCAAAGATGTTTCCTATAGAGGTGCCACATTGGACTTCAAGGAAGAGACAGCTGGGCTAGAACTGTTTCATGCAGCTCTTCAATGCTCGATCCTCGTAATCCTTAAATGGCATGCTTGCCATCTCCGGCACAGAGACACAGAGGTTCCCAAGACCTCACCACTGAAGTAGACCTAAAACGCACCCAATATAGCTCAGGGAAACTTGCGTAAGAGCAGGCAGAAATATTGTTAGAGTCACAAGTTGGAAAATCATGCACAGATCATTGCCTCTTCCCCATAGCTGAGGGCTATCCCCACAATGCTTGACCCACAATCCCCAATGAGGAGGGTCTCTTCAGAGGGGGGAGGACAGGGAAGAGGCTAACTTTGGTACCAACGTGGCTGTTTACACACTGAGTATGTATATAACTAATAAAGGAAAAAATGTTTTTGTCGGAGCACTTGATTACCCACCAAAGGTAAATGGTAAGACTCTACTGCCAAAGACACCATATGCTATTGGTACAGAACATGGAAAGACCTGGCTGGAATCTGGAAGAGTCAGTCCCCAGACAGTTAGCTATTCTAGTGCCAGAAGGCAACATCTGTCCAAGCAACATATATATATATATATATATATATATATATATATATATATATATATATATATATATGCATATATATGCTGTAGAGATGGCTTGGTGGTTAAAGTACTTGTCTGCAAAGCTAAAGGACCCAGGATCAATTCCACAGAACCCACATAAGCCAGATGCACAAGGTGGCATATGGGTCTGCAGTTTACAGTGGCTGGATTTCCTGGCAGGCCCATTTTCTCTTCCTCTCTCTCTCCTTTCTGCCTCTCTGTTTCTCTGTCTCTCTCTCTCTCTCTGTGTCTATCTCTTTCTCTCTCATAAATAAATCTGTTGTTAAAAAATACATCAGGGTGTAGGAAGATTTCTCAATGTGTAGGAATACTTGCAACACTGTCAGGTAGACATTAGTACTATCCTAAGAATCCATGTAGAAAGCAGGGCATGGACATGCATGACTATAACCTCAGAGAAGAAGTAGAAAGAGGAAGTCTATCGATCTTGCAAAAAAGAGTAAGCTCCAGGTTCAGTAAGAAACCACATCTCAAGGAAGCAAGGTAAAAATACTCTTAGTTCACAAAAGCCCACTGTTATTTCACAATGTCTTAAATCACAGTGACCACTGTGACATTACAATGCCCAACTATGCCATCGCCAAGCCCCACTATATCGCATCCATAGCCCACTATGTTATTGAAATGCTCCACTATGACATAACAATAGCCTACTGTCACATCATACTGTTAAATTATGACATCACATGGCCCAATGACACTTCAAAATGACTGACAGTGATGTAAGAATGCCCCACAGTGATATCATAATACCCTTCTGTGACAACACAATGGCCCATGGTCAAATCACAAGACCACACTGTGACATCACAGTGCATCACCATGCTATCACAATGCCAAACTGTCACACCAAATGGCCAAATGTGACATCACAATACCCCACTGTGAGGCCACAGTGGGGGCTGAAGAGATGACTGAATGTTAAGGCACTTGCCTGTGAAACTAAGGACTCATGTCCCACTCTCCAGGTCCCACATAAGGCAGACTCACAGTGATGCAAGTGCACAAGGTCACATATGTGCACAAGGGAGAAAACACATGTGGAGTTTGCTTTCAGAGGCCGGAGGCCCTGGCATGCCAATTCTCTCTCATTAAAAAAAGGCTAGCCTATTAGCTTGCCTCAAAAATACCACAATGTCCCACTGTCACATCACAGTGTCAAACTGTGGCATCAAAATGACCCACTGTCTCATCACAATGCTGGACTATGACAATATATTACTCAACTGGTTCATCATAAAACTGCACTGTGATGTCAGAATGCCCTAATGTTAAATCACAATACAACACTGTGATACCAAAAGGCCCCATGGTAACATCATAATACCCCACTGTGAAATCACAATACTACATTCTGACATCACAATGCCCAACTGTGATATTACAATGCCCTCTTGTCTCATCACGATGTCTTACTACCTCAAAACAATGCCTCACTGTCATATCACAATACCCAATTGAGATATCCTAATGCCCAATTGTCAAATCACAATGCCCAATTATGGCATAAAAATATACCACTGTGACATCACAGTGTTCATGGTAACATCACAATACCCCATGTGACACTATAATGCCCCTCTGTGACATCACAACAGTCCACTGTAATATCACAAAACTCACTGTCATATCAAAATACCCACTGTGACATCACAATGATCCATTGTGACAGCACAAAGCCCCAGTTTGGAATAACAAAGGTGCACTGTCACAACAAAATTCCACACTGTAACATCACAATCCCCTACTGCTACATCACAATGCCAAAAGGTGATATCCCAATACCACCCTGTGACATCACAATGCCCATTCAATCACATCACAATGTCCAAATCTTTAATAACAATGTCCCACTGTCTCATCACAATGCCCCACTTGTCACATCATAATTTACCACTGTGACAAAACTATACCCCTCTGTCACATCACAATGCCCAAATGTAATATCACTATACTCCACTGTAATATCACAATACGCACTGTCATATCACAATGCTCCACAGTGAGATCATTAAGCCCCATTATGACAATATAGTACAAAACTGTGACATCATAATGGCCCACTGTCACACCACAATGCTCAGATGTGACATCATAATGCCCAAATGTGATATCACAGTGCCCCTCTGTAACACACAATACCCTACTGTCATATCACAAAACCTCATTAAAACATCATAATGAGCCAGGTGTGGTGGTGCACACCTTTAATCCGAGCACTCAGGAAGCAGAGGTAGGGGGATTGCTGTGGGTTCAAGGCCAACCTGAAACTCCATAGTGAATTCCAGGTCAGCCTGGGATAGAGTGAGACCCTACCTTAAAAAAACAACAACAATAACAAGAAAAAACCCATCATAATTCCCAAGTTTGAAATCACAATGCCCAACTATGACGTAACCATACACCACTTTGACATCACAACACTTCACTGTAATCAAAATACCCTACTGTCACATCACAATGCTCCATAGTGACATCACAAAGCCCCAGTGTTACATCCCAATTTTCCACTATACCATCACAACCTGAACTATTACACCATAATTCAAAGCTGTAATATCCCAATATCACACTGTGACATCACAATGCCCAGCAGTCACATCATAATGCCCAAATGAGACATCACAATACCCACTTTAAAAAATTATTTATTTTTATTTAATTACTTATGAGAGAGAGAGAGAGAGAGAGAGAGAATGGGTACATCAGGGCCTCTAGCCACTGCAAACAAATCCCAGATGCATGTGCCACCTTGTGCATCTGGCTTATGTGGAACCTGGAGAATTGAACCTGCATCCTTAGGCTTCTCAGACAAGCACCTTAACCACTAAACTATCTCTCCAACACCGAATAACCACTTTTTTGTTATCACAATGCCCCACTGTTTCATCACAATGCCCTATTGTGGTAGCAAAGCATCCCACTGTGACATGTAAAGCCCCACTGTGATTTCACAAAAACCTACTGTGACATCACAGTCCACTGTGACACCCCAATGCCCCACTGTATCATCATTGTTCTCCACTATGACATTACTGTGCCCAATTGTGACCTGTCAAAGCACCAGTGTTATTTCACAATGCCCCACTGTGGTATTAAAATGCTCCACTGTGACATCACAATACCACACTGTCATATCACAAAGTTCAACTGTGACATCACAATATCCCACTGTATAATCACAAATCCCATTGTGGATATCACTACGCCCAATTTGACATAATAATGCTCCACTGTGACATCACAATACCATACTGTCACATCACAATGCTCATATGTGATATCACAATGTGACCCTGTGACATCACAAAGAGACACTGTGACAACATAGTGCACAACTGTGGTGTAAGACTGGCCCACGCTCACACCACAATGCTTAACTGTGACTTCAAAATGCACCACTGTGATATCACACTGCTCTTCTGTGACACATAATACCCCACTGCCATATCACAACACCCATTAAGACATTACACTAGTTTGAATAAATGGTCCCCAATATATTCAGTGTTTTATTGGTTTGTAGT
The DNA here is from genome assembly GCA_036346955.1 of Dipus sagitta. Lineage (NCBI taxonomy): Eukaryota > Metazoa > Chordata > Mammalia > Rodentia > Dipodidae > Dipus > Dipus sagitta. Next base: position 13,909,347 of record CM070792.1, read on the forward strand.
TTGCACCTGCAGCTACCTGGCTGGAGGCATTGTCACTGGGAGGATCTTGAGGTTTGGTGGTGGGTTTGAGATTCCAATCTAAAAATATGCAAAGTGTGCCTGGCTGGAGTTTCTGAAGTGTGCTGTGCTGCTGGCTCTGTGTGTTTGGTCCTGTGAAAGCAGGCCAGCTTTTTCTGCCATTATGGAACTTCCACTGGATATGTAAGCTTCAATAAATATTCCTTCCTCCATAGCTATGCTCCACTGTGACACTACAATCCCCACTGTCTTATCACAATGCCCACTATGATATCACTATACAATAGTGTCACATCACTATGCCAAACTCTCTTATCAAAAACCTCACTGTAATATTACAACGCCCCACTCTCACATCATAATTTACCACTGTGACACCACAATATCTTCTGTCACATCACAATGGACAACTGCAACATCGCAATGCCCCACTGTCTCATCACAATACCCAACTGTGACATCACCATGCCCAGTACTCACATCACAATGCACAAAGGTGATATCACCATACACAACTATCACATCACAATTCCCCACTGTCACTCCACAATGTCCCACTGTGACACCACAATGCCCTACTGTGACATCAACAAGTGGCACAGTCTCTTCACAATGATCCATGTTGATATCACAATGCTCCACTGACACATCACTATGTTCCACGGTGACATCATCATACACATATGTCATATCACAATGACCCAGTGTTAAAACACAAAGCCCACTGTGACATCACAGTACACCAATTTGACATCACAATGTTCCACAGTGACATCACTAAGCCCCGTCACAATTATCCATTATAACATCACAATCCCCAACTTTTTTTTTTTTAATTTTTTGTTGTTTATTTATTTATTTGAGAGTGACAGAGAAGGAGGCAGAGAGAGAGAGAGAGAGAGAGAGAGAATGGGCACGCCAGAGCTTCCAGCCTCTGTAAACGAACTCCAGATGCGTGCGCCCCCTTGTGCATCTGGCTAACGTGGGTCCTGGGGAACTGAGCCTCGAACCGGGGTCCTTAGGCTTCACAGGCAAGCGCTTAACCGCTAAGCCATCTCTCCAGCCCAATCCCCAACTTTTATGCCACAATTCCAAACTAGGAGAGCACAAAGCCACACTGCAACATCACCATGTCCACAGTCCCAACACAATGCCCAAATACATAACTATGCCTCACTTCCTATCACAATGCCCCCTATTCTCATCACAATGACCCACTGTAATGTCACAATATTCAACTGTTACATCACAAATCCCTATTGTATCATCCCTATTCTCCACTATGACATTACAATGCCCTCTTGTGACATCACAAAGCCCCAGTATGATTTTACTGTGCCTCAATGGACTATCACAATGCTCAACTGTGAAATCACAAAGCCCCACTATGACATCACAATGATACAATATGACATCAAAATTCCCCCTCGGTGGCATCAGAATAACTCTTGGCCACATTATAATGCCCAACTGTGACATCACAATGATTGATATTCTCATGACAATGTCCATCTATGACATCATAATTCTCCATTATGATATAATTCTCAACTAACTCAACATAATGCACCACTGTGATCACACACTGCCTTGCTGAGACATACCAATGCCCACTGTGATCTCACACTCCCTTACTGTGATATCACAATGTTCCACTATGACATCACAATGACTTTTGCCACATCACAATGCCCAACTGTGATATCACAATGAGACTGTTCCATGAAAATGCCTGACTGGAAATCACAGTGCTCCAATTGCATATCATATTACCCAACATTTTCATCACAATGCCCCCCACTGTGACATCACAATGCCCCACTTTGGTATACCAATGCTCCACTGTGATATCACAATGCAACAATATCCCATTACAATGCTCAGCTGTGATATCACAGTGTCCCAGTGTGACTTCACAATGCCCCATTGTTAAATCACAATGGACCACTGTGAACAAACAATGCCCAACTCTCCCATCACAATGCTCCCTTTGATGTTACAGTGCTCCACTGTGACATCACAAAGTCCCACTGTGACATCACAATGTCCCACTCTCTCATCATAAAAAAACACCCCACTGTGATGTCACAATTTTCCACTGTGATATCAGATACTTCTCTGCCATATCAAAATGCCAAATGTGACATCACAATGACTCACAATCTCATGACAATGCCCATCTATCACATCACCATAGTCCAATATGATTTAATAAGTCTCCACTAGTTCATCATAATGTCCCACTGTGATATGTCAATGTCCCACTGTGATTTCACAATGCCCCACTTTTATATCACAATGCTCTACTGTGACATCATAAAACTCCACTGAGCCATAATGCCCCACTGTGTTATCACATTGCCTTATTCTGATATCATCACAACATTCCACTTTGGCATCACAAGGACCTTTTGCCACATCACAATGCCAAACTGTGATATCACAATGATACTGTCTCTCGAAAATGCCTGAGTGGACATCACAGTGCTCCAGTTGAATATTGTATTACCCAGAATATTCACCATAATGCCCCACTGTGACATCACAATGCCTCACTGCCACATCACAATGCTCAACTGTGGTATAACAATGATCCACTATGACATCACAATGCCCCACTGTTATAGGACAATGTTCCATGTGACATGACCATACTCCACTGCTATATTACAATGTCCAACTGTGACATCACAATGATTGACTGTCTCACGACAATGTCCAGCTATGACATCACAATATTCCAATATGACATAATGCCCAACATGTTCATCACAATGCATCACTGTGAAATCAAAATGACTCACTGTCTCATGACAATGCCCAGCTATGACATCACAATACTCCAATATGACATAATAAAACCCAAGTTGTTCATTACATTCTTCCACTGTCACATCACAATGCCCACTGTCTGTTCAAAATGCCCCCATGGTACCATCATAAATCCCCACTTTCATTTAACAATTCCCCACTCTGAAGTCACAGTGCTCCACTGTGATATTACATAATCTCACTGTGACATAACAATCCCCACTGTCACATCACATTGCCCAACACTGACATCACAATAACCCACTGTCACATCACAATGCACAACTATGACATCACAATCCTAATGTGATATCACAAATCCGCACTCTGATTACACAATGCCCCACTGTGACATCACAGAGCCCCATTGTGGCTTCATAATGCTCAACTCTGATATAACAGTACTCCACTGCGACATCACAATGCCACACTGTCACATCACAACACTCAACTGTGATATCTCAATGTGCTACTCTGACAATATAGTACACAACAGTGACATCACAATGTCCTACTGTCACATAGCAATGCTCAATTGTCACAACATAAAGCCCCAATATGGCATCACAATGCTACAATATGATATCACAATGCTCAATCGTGTAATCACTATGAACCAAATTCTCATTACAGTGCCCAACTATGACATCACTATACTACAATATGATATCATCATTCTCATCTTGCTCATCATATTGTCCCACTGTGATATCACAAGGCCCCAGTGTCATATCTCAATGGTCCACTGTGCATCACAATGCCCCATGCTCTACTAATAAGGCCCAACTGTGATATCATTAAGTCCTACTTTAACATGATAATGCCCCCACTGTGACATCACAATGCCCCACTCTGTCATCCTAATATACCACTATAATTTCAAAACACCCTCTGTGATATCACAGTATTGCACTGTCATATCACAATGTCCCATTGTGATGTCATAATGCTCCACTGTGACATCACAAAGCCCTACTGTAATATCACAATGTCCCATTGTGATATTACAATGGCCTACGGTTACATCACAATGCATTGCTCCTTCATCAAAATGCCCAACTCTGACATCAGAAGGCCCCACTGTAATGTCATTGCCACTCTGTAATATTATAATGCCCCACTGTGACATCACAAGGCTCTATTGTGACATCACAAAGCCCTTTTGTGATTTCACAATGCACCAATGTGATATCACAATGCTCCACTGTGATATAACATTGTTCCAATATGACATCACAATGTCCACTGTAACATCACAATACCCTACTGGCACATCATAATGTCCCAGTGTGATATCAAAATATTCCTCTGTGACATCAAAATACCATACTGTCACATCACAAAGCTCAACTGTGATACCATTATGACCCACTGCATCATTACAAAGCCCACTGTCAAATCACAATGCCCTACTGTCTTACCACAAAAACCAACTGCGTATTCCCATTCCCCAACTTTCACATCACCATGCCCAACTGTCTGAACAAAAGTCCCATACTGACATCAAAAATCCCCACTTTTACTTCACAACAATACACTCTGAATTCATAGTGCTCCAGAACTCTAGTCAATAACAAGTCTTCAAGTCCGACAATTCTAATGAGCAACAATTCTCTGGAGTTCCAATTCTACCCCACCAGCTAGGCTACTCACAGTCCAGGAAAACTTCATCTGGGTCAGCTGCTATCCTTGGAAGCCATCTCATGGTTCCAGTATTTCCATAGGGTATCCACTGCAATCCACAGTTCATCCTCAAGGCTCCATCACATCTCCATTCAAATCTGTTTCACACTGCCCATGGCCATTTCCAAACACACAAAACCACATTGCAAACTCAGTGATCCTTTCTTTCTTTTATTCTTTAATACTCCATAATACCAGGTGGGGTGCCAATTTGATAATTCAGGGGGGAGGGGAATAAAGCAGATGTTGAATAACAGGACATTCATTGAGCACTCAGACCCCTTTAAAAGACTCAACATTTTTTCTGTTTCCCAGTGCAGTTCAGCTGGCCCAATCTCAAAGGTTGTAATCTTTCAATTGCAGCTGAATGGTCAGCAATTTTGGTCCAAAGATTTCATTTCTGTGCCATATCCCTCTGCTCACTCTAGTCTGTTTCTACACAATGCAACTCTGCACAAATTCTCAGGACAGGTGCATAACAGCAAACCTCACACACAAACTGCTTCTAGCCCAGCCCAAGCAAAGCTATTTCTCACCTTCATAAGCCAAACCTCACAGTCTTACTGCATTCAAGGCTTTCAACTCTGACCAGAATAGTCCATCAAGCAGTACCTATAGCACTGCAAGGTGTTTCTTAGGCCAAGGTTTCAAACCTTCCCACATTCTTCTTGAAAATAAGCTACAAAAGGCCAAAGTCACACAGTCAGGTGTCTAGCAGCAATACCACTCTTGGTACTAACTTTACTGTTGCAGTTAGGTTTGCACTGCTGGCAGAAATCATGCAATCAAGAGCAGCTTGTGAAAATAAAAGGTATATTTTGGCTTATAGACTTGAGGGGAAGCACCATAATAGCAGGGGAAAATGGTGGCATGAGCAGAGAGTGGACATCACACCTGGCCAACAGAAGGTGGACAACAGCAACAGGAGAATGTGAAAAACACTGGCAATGGGAAACTAGTTAGTACCGATAACTCTGCCTCCAACAATGCATTACCTCCAAGAAGTGTTAATTCCAAAATCTCCATCAGCAGTAAACCTAGCATTCAGAACACATAAATTTATGGGGGACATCTGAATCAAACCACCACAGCCACCATGGAAATACAAGTCCAATGGACATTGATATTCCATCTTACTCTAGTCAGAGAAGTCATTTTTTTAAAGGTAGGGTCTTGCTCCAGCCCAGGCTGACCTGGAATTCATTATGTAGTCTCAGGGTGGCCTCAAGCTCATGGTGATCCTCCTACCTCTGCCTCTCAGTAGTGCTGTGATTAAAGGTCCACACCACCACATCAGCTCAGAGCAGTCTTTAGTGATATGGGTTAATGAAATATAGGCAGATAGGGTGAAGGTTAGAAGGTCTAGGAACCCTCTGCAACTGGATGAGTGTTCTCCAACCCAGGCATCTCCACCCTTGATTGTGAGGCATAGGCAGAGGCAGGACAGACATTGTGCTCAAGCATGTTGCACTGTAGGTCCTCCTCTGTCAGACCAATTCCTGTGGCTATTTTCCCCTTCCTGTGTGGTGAAGCTGACTGCATGTGCCAACAGTGAGATTTGGGGCCACCCTTAAACTGATGACCACCAAGAAAGTCACCACAAAGTCTGGCTTTTAAGAATAAACAATAGAGACTGATGCTCCCTACAGTGTCCCTAAAAGGACAGAAGTTCTATATACTTAAATAAATGTAGCAGACAGATTCAGGTTCGCTGAGATGAACTTCCAGACCAGGCACAGTTATGGAGGAAGAGGTTTACTGAAGTTTAGGGATCCAGGGGAAGTTCCATCAATGGCAAAGGAAGCTGGCCTGCCTTCACAGGTCCAAGCAGAGAGAGAGAAGTACAAGCCTAAAGGTCAAAAGCCACAGCACACTTCAGGAACTCCATCTAGGCACACTTTGCATATCTTTAGAATGAAACCTGAAACCCACCACCACACCTTAAGATCCACCCAGTGACACTGCCTCCAGCCAGGTGGCTAAAGAAGTAAACTACAAACAAATAAACAACTGACTATATTGGGGGCCATCTATTCTATTCAAATGACCACATTCCGCCCCTGGCCCCCAATAGATTTATAACCATCACACATTGTAAATTGTACTCAGTTCAATTTCAAAGGTCCCCACAGTCTTGACCAATTTAAGATATTAAGGCCTGTAAAATCAAACAACTTAAACATTTTTAACACATAAAGGCGCAGAGTAAACATTTTCAACTGGTATTAAGGCATAGCAAGGAGAGACTAAAACAATGCAAACTCAACCACCATCAAACAAACATCAAACTTCTGCAGTTCAAGTCCAATACAACCAAAGACTGACAGTCTCCAGATTTTCCAATTCCGCCCCTCCAGCTGGGCAGAGTAGCCAGGGAACACTTCCATCCCAGGCCAACAATGTGCTCTATGGTAGTGCTTGCATAGTCCTGGTATATCCAAAACATCTTGAGGTCTTCATGCAAACCATGGTTCATCTTCCAAAGGCTCTTTCAGCCTATCAGGGCATCAGGCCCTGCCTCGTTCTGCATCTCAGCAGCAGCTCCTGGAACCATGTGCAATTCATGACCACTCCTCACATTTTCCAAAGGCTCTTTCAGCCTATCAGGGCATCAGGCCCTACCTCAAGCTGCATCTCAGTGGCAGCTCCTGGAAGCATGTGCAACCACGACCACTCCTCACATTTTTCATGCTTCTGAAACCAATACCAGGTGTGCAGGACACAGCCATATTCTTAATTCACAGACAAAATAAATCATAGCCTTGAAAAGCAGGTTCCTTGTCCAGTCAACTCTTTCAAAAAGTGTTTGCATTTTTATAATAGTCTTTCCTCAGGCACCCTTTCCATGCTAAAGCAACTGGACCATCCTCCTTTAAGATTGCTAATTTGTTTGACAATAGCAGATCCAGCAACCTAAAACCAGTCTCAGTGCCTGTAATTTTAACTTGTTTGAGGTTTTCCAGCTTAAAATCTTAAATCTCTCAGTCTAATATCTCTAGCCAAGCACATCAGTCCATTACAAATTTAACCTTGATCAAACTCTCTGGGCCTGGGCAGCAGGATGCAAGTATCCCAGTTCCAACAAAGTCCTCTGCAGTCTGTCCTTCTCCTTAGAAAGCTCATAAGGCAAGCCTCGAAGTTCAATACTGTCTGCACTTAGCGTTCTCAGACTCTCATCAGAATAGTCCATAAAACTTGACTTACCACTTCAGAAGGCATCTTCAGTTGCAAGCACCAAATCCATGCCTATTCCTCCAAAACAAAGGTTCCAAAAGATCAACATGCACATGGTCAGGTTCATCTCAGTCCACCCCTCAGTACCAAATTCTGTAGCAGACAGATTCAGGTTCACTGAGATGAACTTCCAGACCAGGCACAGTTATGTAGGAAGGGATTTATTGAAGCTTAAGGATCCAGGGGAAGTTCCATAAATGGCAGAGGAAGCTGGCCTGCCTTCACAGGTCCAAGCAGAGAGAGAGAAGTATAAGCCTAAAGGTCAAAAGCCACAGCACACTTCAGGAACTCCATCTAGGCACACTTTGCATATCTTTAGATAGAAACCTGAAACCCATCACCACACCTTAAGATCCACCCAGTGACACTGCCTCCCGCCAGGTGGCTAAAGGTGCAAACTACAAACAAATAAACAACTAAATATATTGGAGGCCATGTATTCTATTCAAACCACCACAATGAACAAATGCAAAAAGCTGTGCATTTATCCCTAATTAACATATGGGAGAGTGACCTAATGCTGACTGCACTCAATAAGGACTTTTCCTAGAGGCCATTTTGATGGACTCCCAGAACTTGGGTCTTTTCCATCCTGAAGTGATATTTTTGCTACCCTTTTGTCTACCATTTCTGCTTTAACTGCTCTTCTGAGTGTTATCTTATTTCCTGGAGCATCCAAATCCTTATTTCATTGAGGGAATACATCTGCTGCATTTGGAGGTCCATTTCCTGTCTCTGCTCTCCTGCTACATGAAGAAAACAAGTAACAAGTGCCTGGACTGACTCTCAAGACTGGAGCAGTCAGCTTGGGGTTACAGATAGTGGGCTTTATAGGCTCTTCAGTTGGGGGAAGGTGAGGAAAGGAGGGAATTTCTTTGTTGGAGCAGTAAATGTCTGTTCTTTACATAAGCCACAGGGTGAGACCAGAAGTGACCCAGGGAGAGATAAGGGGGCAGTAAATCTAGACCCGGAGCCTTGTTAGGCAGGGATAATGTCTGCACAAATTCTTGAGGAATGTGGATGATCTACTTTGCCCCTTGCTGTAACTCCATTTTGTCTGACCTAACATTCCAGCCTTTTGTTAATGACAAGAGGTGAAGGTTCATGCTGACCATAAGGGCAATGAGTTGTTATGGGAAAGGCAGTTGATGGGTCTCTCTTCAGGGCAGGTGATGAGAAGGCCATGGTGGCTAGAGGTGGCAGAGCAGTGAGATCGACAGCACAGGTGTAGCATGTTGTTATGACTTGGTCCTGAGTGAAGCAGAAACTTCTCTTGTAATCAGGGCAGTCTCTGGCAGACACCTGTTATACAGAAGGTGAGGGAGATAGGCTCTATGCATCCCATGAGAAGACAGAAGGGAGAATAAAGGAGCTTGTTATTTTTGTCAACATCAAAATTCCAGGCGCAAAGGGAGGATGAGCATTCAGAGGTGAGAGATAGAGGGCTTGGGGAGAGAAAGGAGGCAGAGGGGCATTTTAAGATCAGTGGAAGCATAGGAACATAAGAGAGTTTAAGTTTGAGAGTGTCTGTTGGGGTGGCAGTGTATACTTTATTTCTGGATGAGATAGGTAGGGTGAGGGCTAAGGAAGGAGGTGGTCCAAGGAATAGCTTTGATTTTGGCTAAGGCAAGTGGGAGGAGCTGGGGTCAGGGCAGTGAAATTAATCAGGGTCAGGCAGAGGCAGAAGGCGTGATTCAATTGTAGAGTTTAGTATTGTGAATCAGCATCAAACAGGGGAGCCTATTAGTCTAACTCGTTATTTATATTGTAGTTATATTTTTCTCACTGGGTGTTTAATACCATGTAGGCTGCCAGAATTAACTGTATACTTTGGAGGTTAATAATGGCTCTGTAGGAGAGACTTTTAGGGACCTGTGAGGAGTTCTATGACTCTCAGTGTTGTCATCTTCTAGTAAGTCAAGGCCGTGCTGACCAGATGGTCCTCCCTCTTTTCGGAAGCCTGGAGGACTGATTTTCCTCCAATGTGACTCTCCTGTTGCAGATACACTGACCTGGAATTCATTTCTGGGTTTCCACATCCTCTCTGATAAGCAGATAGGTAACTTACCAGAGCCTAGAAGATCAAGTGTCCCATCATCTCCTGTGGCCTTTTGACCCAGGAGCAGGAACCAAAATTTTGGTTATTCTTTTAACTCCAACGTTTCCGATTGATTTTGGCTTTTACATATGGTTATTACTCACTCAGAGAGACTATATGATTCTGATTAGCAGAACAGACTAGTTAAAAAGGGTGTAGAACATATCTGGTTAGAGAATGACACAGTAGTTTAAAATTATTATGATTAATATTTAAGTTTAGTTGTCAGGTGACAGTGTAAGTTATATCTGGGACATAGAAAGCATACACATTCTAGCTTTTTTTGTTTGTTATTTTTATTTATTTATTTGAGAGCGACAGACAGAGAGAAAGAGGCATATAGAGAGAGGGAGAGAGAATGGGCACGCCAGGGCCTCCAGCCACTGCAAACGAACTCCAGACGCGTGCGCCCCCTTGTGCATCTGGCTAACGTGGGTCCTGGGGAGTCGAGCCTCGAACCGAGGTCTTTAGGCTTCACAGGCAAGTGCTTAAGCACTGAGCCATCTCTCCAGCCCACATTCTAGCTTTTAAGTATCTGTCAGTTATAAGTATAGGCTTAACATTTTAGTAGCCCTAAAGACAATATTTTATCAATTATTTTATCAATAACTTGCAATTGACTTAATTTAGAAGTTTTATGTTAGGAAAGACAAAACAGTATGAAAACTTAGCAGCTGTGTTTGAAAACAACTTTGGTTATTCTGTATATTAATGCAAGTACCAATTGCCCCCCAAACTGGAAGTATTTTAAGATTATTTCTAGGGGAGGAAACATGTTTTAAGTATCAATATCTCTATAAGCAATAAACTTAATGTATCACAAATGAGACAATTAAATAAAACTTTGAGACTGATTATACGTAGCTCAAGAATAAAATAAAACTTGGTCATTGTTGAGTTAAGCAAGCCTGATTCTAACATACACTAGAGACATATGACAGACACAAAGTATTTTTTTTTTTTTTTTTACCATTGAACAATTTTAAAGCATAACTAAGAAAAATTACAATAAGTCACTTTTTATAAGACTTAGATTATAACCTCAGTGATAATGGTAAGGAAAGTGTAAGAGAAAAGCAATGGAGAACATTGGACTTTATCTCTACAGACAAGACTATTTTATTGAAAGAAAACAGTAAGGGACCTCAGCTTTCCTGTGAGATGAAGGCTGAAGCACTGAGCCAGGCTAGGGTGTGAGTTTATAAGGAGAATTCTAAGGAAAAGCCAGGCTGTACCAGGTGTAATTGATAAGAAAAAATTACGGATGTTTGTGTCTTCAGTCAGGAATGTCTAAAGGAGGATACTCAAATGGTCCCTGGTCCTTCAAGGCCATCTAGGTTGATGGGGAGTACATCAACCAGGAAAGGTTTCAAACTTAATGGGGCTGAATGCCTCTATTGTTTCTTTTATTGCCCTGATCCTTGGGGAGCCATTAACTCTTTAGTTCCCTTTTGGTTTTCAGGGAAGGTCATTGACCCTTCAATAATATCTAGTAAAACCAGCATGAACAAGCAAGAGCAATCTTAAAATTACAGAGTTTTAGCCAGGCATGATAATGTATGTTTACTGATAGCTAAACATGGACTTTGTACAAATCAAATTACAATATTCTAATATTCTTACATCTGGAAAAGTCTGATATTAATAAAAAGTAGAGTTTACATATTTAAGGCACATGGGGCTACAGAGAGTAAACTATGAACAAAGATCTGCTGACAGAATTTAAAATAAACAAGAAATCTATATTATTTAGTAAGATTTTTTGGCTTAAATATGAAGACATGAAAAATTTTATAATTTTTAAGCTTATTAGAATTGGGATATATATATATATGTGTGTGTGTATATATATATATATATATATATATATATGTATATGTATATACACATATAAATATATACATACATTTTTGAGAAGATTTTGTACTCTTAAAAGCTAAATAAAATGTCTATTCAATCTGTAAGTCAGTTTTTGAAATTATTTTAGTTATATTTAATATACCCAAAGAATAGAGGAACTGCATTAAACTGTCATGATCTAATAAAAAAGGAGACAAGTCTCACGACAAAGAGAGGGAATGAGCATGTTAGGGCCACTTGCCACTGTAAACGATTTTCAAAACAATTTTCAAATGTATGTTCCACTGTGTGCATTTGGCTTTGCAAATAAACACCTTTAATTGTTATGTCAAAAAGAAGTATTTTTAATCTGTTCTAAATCAATTTTATAGAACTATATTGAATTCCAGACATACACAAAATTTTATGATGCAATCTATAACTATTCAAACCTTAACCAACTTTTATAATTCTGTCTGTGGTACTTTGGTAAACTTGTTCAGTAATGGACATAAGTTAAAATTAAACTACTAAGACTGATTGTTTGAGGAATTGAGGAATTACATCTTAAAATCACAACATAACTTCGTTTAGAATTTTTTTTTTTAACTGTTCACCATGAAGTAAATAGTTTTTAAGTGTGTGGGAGATAAATGCTATTTAATGTTTCAAATGTGGTCTATTCACCTTATAAAATAGGGGAAAACAGAGTAAATCATTCCGCTGTGAGATTTTTTCTTTGAGGTAGGGTTTTAGATATAGTAAACTTAGGAAAGAATTAAATATTAAGTGAATTTTAACCTTAAGATTAGCTAAAAGGTTGACAAATAGAGGAAACTAGCTAACTTAGTTGGGTACTCTAAATTCAGTCTTTCATGACCATTATTATAACCAGAGTAACATCAATGAGTTAAAGTTAATTTTACAACCTGAATACCATAGCATCCTGCTACCACCCAGGGTCATACTTTGTTAGTCTGGTGTAAGCCCTAGGTTAAGTCATTTTATATCTCAAGAAGTCTGTAATCTGATTAAGTACTTTGTCTTTAACTTGTTTAAGCTTACTCATACCTTCATCCACATACTTTTACCCTACAATCCATGTAACCACTCTCTAACAATCTTTTTCATCAAACATTTAACATTCAACACATAAAGTTTTCTCTCCAGTTTATCTTTTCCAGTCAGCTCATCTCATAACTACCAACAAAAACTTTTATTGTTCTTACCAAAACACTTTTAATATGACCATTTTTCCTCAAAAGAAAGAGTAGATCAGATTGGACTTGTATTATTTACCCAGAATAAACATAGATTTTGGAACTTTGTTTCTTACAACTTTCCTCAAACACATTTTTAAAACTATGAAAGCAGATGTAAACATTATTTGAAATTTTAGAAAAATTTTTTTTACAAATTTAGTATCGAGTACTTTTAAATTTAAACATAAGTCTTGAGGCTATTGTCTGTTAGTAGTTCCATATAAGCATAGAAAGATAAAGTAAATGTAAAAACAGTTACAAATTTCTTATAAGGAGTCCCCATAGCGACTTGGCATTCATTCATCATCATGCTGGGGCCAGGATCCTGAGATTCCCTGTGCTTGCAGTTCCCTGGCTCTTCAAGGCAGGGAAGCTAAGAAAGAGCCTCCCCCCCACTAAGTTCCAGGGAGTTTTGATCTTCCCTCAGGGCTGTAAGGCACCTTTTCGAACCTGTCATTTTACAACACTTTAAGAGTAGGAGAATCTTGCATTTTTTTTCTATGATCTTAATTACTCTTAGTGTTTCTTCTGGGGGACACTCAACAGTAAAACTTGGCTATACTGTCTAGTAGAGTGGGCTTCATGGAAAACATCCCCACAATGAAATGGCACTGCTCAAAACAGAAATCATTCTGCAACCTTAGGGCTCTGAGCCATGTGCATATTCACACACACACATTCATTTTAAGTGTACTTTTCATATAGACTCTAGACGACCATTTCTACTTCATATATTCATTCATCCATTCATTTATTCAGAAGTTATACATTTCCATTTTAAATTTCTATTTTTTTTTAAACTCCAGAGATTAAAATCAAACCTTATTATCAGGCAGGGTGTCAGGAGAGGCCGAGGGAGCTGGAGAAGCTGGAGGAGCTGTTGGGGTGAGGTCCTCTATGGCATGAAGGTCAAAAGCAGAGGGTGAGGATTAGTATGGAAGAGGGGTTGAGTGAGAGCGTATTTCTAAGACTTTGGCTAGGACCTGGTGAGAATGGCAGGTAGAGCAGAGAGAAGGCCTTGCATACAAAGTGAAAAATAGGGTACTGCAGAACATTTGCCTGTACGTTGGCAGAAGTTTGTTTTAAATCAGTGAGAATTTGGAAATCAAAAGTTTCATTTTCAGGCCGTTTGGACCCATTGCCCAGCTTATGGATGTGGCCAGGCAGAGTTGCAGAGAAAGATAAGATGTCGTAAGGAGACAAGGAAAGAGCCAAACAAGGGTGAGAGAACAATAAACCAGAGCTTAAGCTGGGTTTACACAGGACACCAGTCTGTTAGGTTGAACAGGGCCTGCACCTCCCACGTGGCCAGAGGCCTTACAGGCCACAACTGTCAGCTGTTTAGCCTGTTAGTGGCAAGGAGGGTGACTGTGCTCCTGATGAAAGCTGCTGGCTGTGGAAGATGAGAGCTCAGGAGGGAGAGGAAGAGGAGGGAGGGAGAGGGGGTGTTCGGAGAGGGTGCACCTGAACCAAGAGGGGCCCCTTACTGTATGGTAGACGAGACAGAGAGAGAGAGAGACCCAAGGTGTCCAGAGTGCGTCTTTCTGGAGACCTGGGGTTGGGGCCTAGCGGCCAAGGGGTTTAGCCTGGCGTGCCAGCCCGGCTTCCAGGGGCAGGGGTGAACCCCAAGATAGGCCAACCCAAGAGAGAGGGAGGAGATGACTGAGAAAAGAACAGTGAGGCAGGAATCCTGGTGGGTGTGAGAGCCTGTATCAGGCAGAGATGGTCCGAGGCCTTCAGAAGGTCCAATGGAAGTTCGGTGGTTCAGTCAGAGAAAAGGAGGTCTGGCCATCTAAGAGGGCTATCATAAGACTTCCTATCTGAGTCAGGAACCACATGTAAGGTTCAGGAGTGACCATGGACCACAGAGACCACTCTGAGGCAAAGATGGAAGCTTTTATTGGGGGAAAAGCATGAGCTGCCAGGACTGACTCCCAAGAGTGGAGCAGTCAACTTGGGGTCACAGATAGTGAGTGGGCTTTATAGGCTCTTCAGTTGGGGGAAGGTGAGGAAGGGAAGGAATATTCTTGTTAGGGCAATGAATCTCTGTTCTTTACATTAGACATAGGGTGAGAACAGAAGTGACTTGGTGAGGGATAAGGAGGCCAGTAAATCTAGACCTGGAGCCTTGTTAGGCAGGGGAGGGATAATGGGACAATTTCTTGAGGAATGTGGATGATTCACTTTGCCCTCCTGCTGTAACTGCATTTTGTCCTGACCTAACATGCATGATGTGGATAAAAGATGCTATTTTTACAGTTAGGTACAGATTAGTTAACTATGGAGATAAATACAACATATGCCAAATTTTTTACAGGTACTCCTGAGGCTCTATTACCTCTAAAAATATTTCAAGGTTGTGATTCCAGTTGAAGTTGTTTTAGGGGATTTCTTCCTATTTCAAAGCTCAGGCTGATTGCCTAAAACAGTAGTTGTGAAAATCCATAGAAGTAGAAAGGTGAACTTGTCATAATTTTCCCAGTTATACTACATTTGATCTTAGCCAAAAGCCCTGAAGCGATCTTTCTTTTCCCATTTGTGAAATATATTTCTATATAATTCCTAAACTAATATGAGGTTAAGGGCAAAGTTTGCATTGGCAATTGTGTATCTCACAGGAAGCTCTGCCTTAAAATAACATTTATTCTAGGTGTTTTTTTTTTTTTTTTATTCTTTTTTAAGCTAGCGTCTCATGTAGCCCAGGCTGGCATTGAACTGCTGATTTTCCTGTCTCAGCCTCCCAAATGCTGAAATCACAGCAATGAAATAGCCCTTGTGGCCTAGGAGGTGCCACCGCAGGTTCCTTTGCCCGTGGTTTCCTGCCATCTACTGTCACTCAGTGCCTGAGGGGGCGGGACTTGAAGCGCCGTCCAATGGGACGCACTGCTCGACCAGGAACAGAGCCGGGGGCGGGCCTCCGCAGTCCCGGCTTTTGTGTGGAGCGCGCTGCCCGTCCGCCTCCTGGATCCGCCCTCGGGTCATTTCTTTCTCCGGAGTTTTGGGGCTTTTGGTCGTAAACTCTGGCCTGTGCCACCGTGCTTCGGGGCCAGGAGGAGGGTGCCCAGCAAGCCGGACATGGTGAGTGCGGCGTCCTGACCCAGGGCAGGACTCTGTACGCGGCAGGTCCCGTGGCGGCTTCGGTTCCTCATCCGCCTCAGAGTCCTCAGGCCCGGGTTCTGGGTTGGGGCCGCCCTGCACGCCTGGCCCGCCGCGGTGCGGCCATAGCGGCGCCTTCTCCGGTCCAGTGCGGAGACCGCAGCCCCGTGCGGCGCTCCGGGCGTGGAGCGCGCGGGGTTTGAACCGAGGGAGGGAAGCTTTCAGCCCTAACTGCACCTCGTGTGTGCTCAGGCCTGAGGCCCGCGGGCGAGCGGCTGCTGCCGGAGCCTTGAGGCCGGCGTGCTCCCGGAACCCGGGGATCCTCTCCCCGCCCGGGAAGGCCGCCCGGGTGCAGCGCTCTTTGGGCGCCTCTTTCTCCCTGGAGCGTGTGCGGCCTTGAGCCGCGGGAGGGAAGTGATCACCCCATGCCTGCAGCACGTGGGTGCGCAGCCCCGCAGCCCACTGGCCTGCATCCGCTGCAGGTGCCCTGGGGCTGAGCGGGGGCCGCAGAGGTGCCCGGCGGCGGCTGCAGACGAGGCCTCACGGGAAGCTTGCGAGGGGCTGCCTGGCGCCAGGGCTGTGGTTTTGTAGGGTGGGGTGAGTGGGGTCGCGGTACCACATTCATGGGTCCTGAGGGACATTGGGGCCTGGAGCAGCCAGAAAGGGTTGTTTTGCCAGGTGCCCTACTGCTGGATGAGTTAAAAGTACTTTCCTCAGCTAGGTGGATGGTGGCGTCTGTAGTCTGGTCCTCTCTGGGTGGGCCACCATTATACACCTTGGGTCTTTTGACCTGTGTCGCCCTGTCCCCAGGGATTCAGCAGCAAAGCTCACAGTTTCATGTCACCTTCAGAGTTCTCCCTGAGCCTCTGGTTCAGAATCTCTAGTTGTCTATCACTTAGTCTCTGACTTCTGTTTCTCTGGATCTCTGTGACTATCTGACTGTGGAACTCCGTGCATGTGAGCAGCATCCACCTTGGTCTCTGTAATCATTGGTTCATGTTTCCTTAGTGTATTGGGTTTCTCACCACGTCTTCCCCAGGCACTAGAGTCACTTGCCCATGGATTGGAAGCCAGATACGGTGTACTTTCTTTTTTTTTTTCTTTAATTTTTATTAACATTTTCCATGATTATAAAAAGTATCCCATGGTGCTACCCTCCCTCCCCCACTTTCCCTTTGAAATTCCATTCTCCATCATATCCCCTCCCCATCTCAATCAGTCTCTCTTTCATTTTGATGTCATGATCTTTTCCTTCTCTTATGATGGTCTTGTGTAGGTAGTGTCAGGCACTATGAGGTCATGGATATCCAGGCCATTTTATGTCTGGAGGGGAGCATGTTGTAAGGAGTCCTACCCTTCCTTTGGCTCTTACATTCTTTCCGCCACCTCTTCCGCATTACGGTGTACTTTCAGCTAATTCCTGTGCGTGTATGGGAAGGCCTGGCTGGTGAGAACGGGTCGGCTGGCTTGGGACATGATTTAGAAACACAGGAGCAGGGGAGGCAGGGCAGAAGCAGTCTGCTTCCATTTTTCCCTGAAGTACAGGCCTAAACCTTGGGGCTTTCCTGGTTTTCCTTGTGGACAAGGCTACTGCTGGAGTTGAGTGCTTTTCACTGAGTGGCAGAGGTCAGAACGAAAGGCTTTGGATACTCAGGGGCAGAGGGATGAGGCATGGACCCCAGTCCTGCCCAGGGGCAGTCTGACCTCCTGTACTACTTAGATTCGCTCTGTGTCTATTTTTCTCTCCTTCCTTTCCCTGTTTTCCTTTTCTTCTTCCTTTTCCAGACAGTGTCTCATTTTACAGTCAACATGGAGCTGGAACTCACTGTGTAGCCCAGACTTGCCTGAAGCCTGCAGCAGTACTCTGACTTCTGCCTTCCAAATACTGAGATGTATGTATACACATGAGCCACCACCTTCCAGCTACCTGTCCCTTTATGATCCTCATATTTGTCTCTGTCTCTCTGTGCTCTGTGGTGTATCTCTAAGACAGTGAACATCACTGTGGAGCCCTGGTTTGGGAAGGGATTTTTTTTTTTTTTTGGTTGCGATCCATCCCAGGTGGATGGTTAACACTGGATGCAGAATACCAGGAGCAGCCGTGCCCAGAGTTTTTACCCCTTCCTGACTCCTCCTCTCCGCATGTCCCCCCATCAGTTCCCTGTAATGGTGAAACAGGGGAGGGGGACAAGACCTGGGTTCAGTCTCGCTTCCAAAAGTTATCTGTGTGTAGAGTTGTTATCCCAGCCACTCAGGAGCCTAAGGCAGGAGGTTGAACCATAAGTTTCGGACCTATCTGCTCTGCAGAGGTTTTTCAAGGCTGAAGTGGCTACCTAGGGAAACTCTCAAATAAACAAAAACCAGCCGGGCGTGGTGGCGCACGCCTTTAATCCCAGCACTGGGGAGGCAGAGGTAGGAGGATCACCATGAGTTCAAGGCCACCCTGAGACTCCGTAGTGAATTCCAGGTCAGCCTGAGCTAGAGTGAAACCCTACCTCGAAAAACCAAAAAAAAAAAAAACCAAGTGTTTAAATTTCAGTGATGGTGCATGTGCCTAGCGTGACTTGTGCCTTAAGTTCATTCCTGGCATCGATTAGCGGCACCTGAGAGAAACCAATTTTTGCTGTTTGTGCAGTTTTTTCTCTAGAATGGAGTAATTACTCCCTGCTGGACAGCGCAGTGTGGCTTCAGCATGGCATGAGTTTAAAAAAAAAACTGTGGAGACTAGACCTGCTTTTCAGTCCACCAGCCCTTCCCCGGGACCATAAAACCTAGGAGAACACTGGCATATGGAACTTCGCCTATTGTACAGGAAAGGAAGCTGATGCCAGGGATTGGGAATTTCATGGGATTGTCCCTCATTGCCTGCTACCATGGGACACAGAGGCCAGTGGCTGTGCTTTCAGTAAGTACACAGAGTTTTAAAAGCTGAGGGAGAAGCACGAGTTTCTGCTGTTCCCCAATCTCTGAGGATGGATGAAGGACTAGAGGGTCTGTGGAGGGAGGATTTGTATGAGGAAGCCAGGCCTTATAGGTGCGAAGGAAGAAGTCATGGTCTGGGGGAGGCAGTGTGGGTGTGAGGGAGGAGACTTCAGGAAAGGTTCTGAGGGGAGATGAGATTTGGAGGGGTTTTTAGATGGGAGGCCAGTTCTCAGGACTGAGGGAATTTTAAGAAGATGTGAAGGGTGAAGTCATGGTAAAAGAAAAGAATAAGGAGAACAAAAATGGGTAAAATTAAGAAGACATGGGAAGGGAAAGGAGCCCCTCACTCTGGGGTCTGCTTAAAGTCTGTTGTGAACTGAAGTGAAAATTGGAGCATAGTTAGCAACATCTTCTGTGGTTACCTACATACTTAGAATGTTCCTTCTGTATACTTAAAAAACAATAGTGTTACAGTAATACTGATTTCTGATTAAAGCCAAAGCATATATGACTTTGATATCTGACCTGATTAATTTTCCAGATGGAAATTTAAAATTTCCTAGAAGTTCCTGTGAAACTTTGCTGCAGTGGAATCAAGAGAGGACAGTATACCCTAGGATATGGACATGGTGAGTTTCTGCCTGGCTTTGTAAGACAAGGAAGAGAGTAACACTATGCAGCCGTGTTCACTAGCTTCCCGTTGTCTGTGTCTCTTGGCTCCTGGGTTCTTTCCCCTAGGACTCCCAGACCCCTCACTTCCTGGAACTCTCATACCTGATTTCTAGGCTATTGCAAATTGTGCCTGTGGAATTGAACACCCACATGAACTCATGTCTCTTCCTGAGTCAGCAGGTTCCATTCTATCTCCCAGCTGCGCAGAGCTCCGTCCTTTGTGACCTAAACTGTGTCTCTTGGCTCTGGTGATGTTAGGTTACACTCACCTGCTGCTGAGCATTAGGAAGCTACTCACCCTGCTGTTGTGATTTTGTCATGGATCCACAGGGATGTTTTAGATGTCAGACACATGTGTAGGAAGGCTTTAGTGTGGCAGGATGGCACTGGCATCTGTGGTATTACTGATCTGGATGCAAAGGAGCTTGGGCCCCATGTCCATAGTTTGGGGCAAGATGTAGTGTCTGGTCATGGTGTGTAGGAGATGGAGACTGTAGCAGTGTAGCAGTAGTGTGGGTGGTTTGGAAAGTTGGTTTCTCCAGGTACCCTGTCAGCAGCTGAACAGAAGAAACTTTCCTCATCCTGCCTGATTCTCACTACTGTATTGTTTTTTCTTCTTCTTCTTCTTCTTTTTTCTTGGAGGTAGTGTCTCACTATAGCTCAGGCTGACCTGGAATTTACTATGTAATCTCAGGGGGGCCTTGAACTCACAGTGCTCCTCCTACTTCTACCTCCTGAGTGCTGAGATTAAAAGAGTGCACCACCCCGCCCAGTTTAGTACTGTATTGTTTTTTTTTTTTTTTTTTTTTTTTTGGTTTCAGGAGGTAGGGTCTCACTTTAGCCCAGGCTGACCTGGAATTCACTTTGTAGTCTCATGGTGGCCTCAAACTCACAGTGATCCACCTACCTCGGCCTCCTGAGTGCTGGGATTAAAGGTGTGTGACACCACGCCCGGCCTTAGTACTGTATTCTTTATGAAGTCTTTCCTTCAGGTCCTGAGGTCACTAGATCATAGGCTGAAATCAGGATTCCCCCTTCCTGGGTGGATGATCTTTATTAGGCATTTTCCCTCTCTGAGCTATTTATGCATGTGTCTGTGTGTTATAGTGATCCCAGGGACTCGTCTAGCTTGGACAATTATATTAAATTGCAGGATCCCAGGAGCAGCTGTGTGCAGAAACTTCACCCCTTCCTATCTCTTTCCCACAGTATCTGTATGTTCTCTTCAGTGCCCTGTTAATGTAAAGTGGGGGAGGGGCCCATACCTTGTTTTAAATCTCGTATCACTCAAATCTCGGTTTTTTACCTGTTGCAGTCATATTTGCACTGTTGGCAGAAATCACTTGACCAAGAGCAGCTTGTGGGAAAAAAAGGTTTATTTTGGCTTACAGACTTAGGGGATCCTCCATAATGGCAGAGGAAAATGATGGCAGCAGCAGAGGGTGGACATCACCTCCTGGCCAACATTAGGTGGACAACAGGAACAGGACAGTGTGCCAAACACTGACAAGGGGAAACTGGCTATAATACTCATAAGCCCGCCCTCAAGAATACACTGCTTCTAGGAGGCATTAATTCCCAAATCTCCCATCAGCGGGGAACCTAGCACTCAGAACACCTAAGTTTAAGGGGAACACCTGAATCAAACCACCACAATAGTCCTATTTTATTAGTTAATGAAGAGCCTCAAGCAGGAGGAATTTAATCTATTTCTTTTCCTTTTAAAGTGAAAAGGAAATATCAACATATCCAAACTCACAATTCATGGGATAGGTGGGACAGGAATGCTGTATTGACAGTAGGTAGGGAAGAAAGGGATCCAGTCAGATAGGGACAGAGCTGTGGGGGAAGGGAGTGGAGAGTGAAGCATGATGTCACGTGCCACGTATATGTGTGACAATTTAATACCTTTGTCAGTTTGATCAGGTCAGGAGTTAAGAGACATACTTTTTTTGTTTTGTTTTTCGAGGTAGGGTTTCACTGTAGCCTGGGCTGACCTGGAATTCACTATGTAGTCTCAGGCTGGCCTTGAACTCGTGGTTCTCCTCCTACTTTTGCCTCCCAAGTGCTGGGATTAAAGGAGTGCACCACCACAACTGGCTAAGAAACACATTTGGGTGCCCCTTAGAGTGATCAGCCCTTCAAGTGACAGACTGTATAAAAGGAAGCTCCAGGAAATCAGGGCCTCTGGCCTGGCTGCCTTTGCTACTCACTGGTGCATGCTTCTACCCTAATGCTGCTATCATTCATGGACTTCTGCACCCAGCTTCTTGGACTGAAGACCAGCAGATCCCCAGGAATGCTGTACACCTCCAGTACCATCCCAGGACTGCTGAAGCATCCAGTCTCTCACTGAGCAGTCGCAGAGTTCCCAGATTCTCCTGCCTACAGAAAGTCATTGTTGGACTGCCCAGCTCATAGCCTATAAGCCAATTTAACAAATCCTCCTTATAACAATATTCATTGTATTTATTCTCTTCTTCTACTGAACTCTGTCCAATACTGATAGTGGTACCAGGAGTGGTTCTAGAGAAAAGGAGTTGTAAGGATGAATTTCCCAAGTTGGCTCAGTGTTAACAGTATGTGGCTGTCCAACTGTAATTAATGCTTCTGTAAGGTTCAGCTTACTAAGCATGTGGATTTATACACAATGACTTCTATCCTGCATACACATGCCCTATTTTGTCTCTCCATCTTTGTCACTGTCTATGTATTCAGTACTCTTGCATTGAAAGTGGGTGTTGTGTCATGGGCTGGAAAGAAACGTTGCCTTGGACCCCACACTTTTGGATAGTTAATTTGAGATGGAGGATTCCAGAAGCAGCTGTGCACAGAGGCCTCATGCCTTCAAGCATCCTTCTCACTGATTCCCTCTCCCCAGTATTCTATTAATTTGAAATAGGGAATATGGCCTAGATTTGGGTTCATGTCTCACTACCAAACCAGTCATAGTGGTACATGCCTATCATCCCAGCTTCTGAGGAGGGTTAGGAAGGAGGAAGTGTTACAAGTTCCAGACCAGCCTGGGCTACAGAGTGTGTTTAAGACCAGCCTGCTTGATTTAGTTAGACTCAATCTGATATAACCCAAAACCAAGTGGGTAAAGTTCAGTGGTAGTAACTATGGTTGACATGGACAGAGACCTCATCTTCATTCTTATTTAACTTCTCTATGTGTGATCTCAGACAAGCCATGTGCTCTCTTGAGACTCACTTTGTTCTTCAGGAGAATGGAATGATGCCACTCCCTGCTGAGCTGTGTGGTGGCACAGAAAGGCAAGAATAACTAATTGCTTTGTTTGTGCTGCTTTAGAGCCCACCATTGTCCCTTCTGTGACCATCTAGCCAAACAGAGGTGTGGCGTGTGGCTCAACGTATGGGAAGTGACACTGACTTCAGGATTAATCCTGCACTGGCTGTGTTTTTGGGGTAGGCAATGCAGTGGCTTGGCTATCCTATGGCTCCAGGAAACTTTCTTCACTGGGCTCAGAAGGATCTCAATAGGATGTGAGACATCAGTGGTCAAAGGTCCCTAGACTGCGAGGATGGATGACAGACAAAATGATCTGTGGGAGGAGAATCTGTGCTAGCAAGACAGACATGACAGATGTAAAGAGAAGAAGGCATGGTGTGAGGGAGGATGTGAGCACCTTCTGAAGCTGGTAGCCAAAGATGAGGAATTGAAGGAAGTGACATCCAGAGGGTGGAAGTGAGGATGAGATTAATGTGAATGACTACATGAGGTTCTGCAGGAAGAAGTAGGAGTCTGAGGGGGCCAGATCTGAAGGAGGAGTGAAGTTAGAGGAGATCTGGTGGGTGTAGGCCTTGCCAAGAGAAAGACAGAATAAGGAAAAAAAGGAAAATTAAGGGGCTATGGACAGAAAATGAGCCCTTTGGTCTGGCATCTGACTTGTCTCTGAGGGTCAAGAATTCCAGCAACATTAGCAACTTTTGCTATGAAGTTTGCCAACATACACAGGATATTTCTTTTATACAATAGTATTTGAAATAATATTAAAATAGAGATTAACCATGCTTCCTTAAGTCCTAAGTTAACTAACCTTTGAGCATGACTTTATTCCTTCTCCAGGTCTATACATGAAAATGTGTGTTATTTCTTGTACCAAGCCTCTGTGGCCAGATTAAGGCAGGGAACCTTATGCCCAGCTAGCCAAAAATGATGCATTTGTAGACTGGATTCCTTAGCCAGGGAAGGTAAACTGTGATTCCTATACATCAACCATAGGACAGTGTCTTCTGGCTCCCATTAGCTATTCCATTTGGGTTCTGGGTTCTGTCCCACAGAATCCCATGAAACCCAACTCTTGAGCCCATCTGTGTGGTTTCCAGGACATTTCAAGTAGGTCTCTGTACAGTCTCATATTTGTCCCTTGGAGAATATGTTCTTTTCAGTCTCCCAGTTAACCAAAACCTCCATCTATTTGTGTTTATGCTCTGCCTTTGGATTGTGGTGATCTTAGATAGACCCAATCAGGTCCTGATTCTCCGGAGGCTATGTACTATGACTAGCCAGCCTGGTTTGAACCTGAGCTCCATCACCAGGTTTTAGCTGCCAGACAGAGGTTCAGGAAGACATCAGGGTGGTCAGTGCCATGGTAGTCTGTGGTTCCCCTTGAGGCTTCGCATGTTGTGGCACTCAGGGAGCAGGAGTGTCACTTTGTGAGCTGTGGTATTATCTGTGTGGGACATACTAGAATCCTTGTCTACACACCATGTGGAGTATGGGGTTAAGGTCTCCTGAGATGGAGACTGTGGTCACAGAGTGTTGGGCACATGAAGCTGGATTCTCAAGGCACACTAAGGCAAGCTGAACTGAAGAAACTTTTATCGGACTGTTTTGAGGGCCCTTTTCTATCTGCTCCAGTGTTTCTTGGGCTCAAGTCCTAAGAGGCCATGTGAGGGCTCTTGGTCCCACTCAGTCTCAGCCTCCTCTGATTTGTTTCTCTGCCTATATGTGAATCTCTTTTCTATTTCTGAATCGTTGTGATTATCTCTTTGCCTTGTCTAAACCAGCTGTTGGAGCTCTACTCACCTTTTCTTCTGCTGCCACTCTTTCCCTGGTTATCTTTAGGGTTTTCAGGATCTCTTCCCAGGAGGCTTTTCCATCAGTACCTGGGGTCCTGAGACAGGAGTTGGAGTCAGGATTTCTATTTCCTTGCCATGTGATTTGCCCTTTTACTCCCAGAGCCCAATCTCTCTCTCTGTCTGTGTTTTATTAAGGAACTAACAGAGATTTGTGTATGCCTAACAAGTCCTGTCATCAAACCCCATTACTTTTTTTTTTTTTAACTTTGAGACACGAGGCATGGTCTCACTCTGTACCCCAGGCTGGTTTTGCACTTTGCACGCTCCGGCCTTGCCTTCCCATGTACCTGAGTCTACAGACATGGACCTTCAAGGCTGGTTCTGTGTCCTTTATGGAAGTGAACAGAGGAGGCAGGGCAGGCACTATTTATCCTTTTGACCCTTTTGACCCTGGCTGGACTTCTGCCTCTTATATGCAATTCCTAGGGAGGTCTGGAGGTAGGGTTTATGTAAAAGCTCTGAATGTCTATCTCTTTGTGTGGTTCTTGTTCCCAGCCAGAGCCTATGAGCACAGTATGATGGCTGGGGAAATCCCAGGTGCATATAGCCAGAGACTTGGAGAAAGAGGTGCAGAAATGGTGAGAAACAGGTAACAAGAGGCACAAAGAGCACAGCCGACCATGGTTAGAGCCCAAGGCCCCTCAAACTTCAAGAGGAAGTTCAGGTTTTCTCCTTCCATGCCTTCAGATTTCCCACTACCTTGAGAAAGGCAACAAGCCATCAGCTTTGGTGATATTCAGCAAATGCTCTGTAGTTAAGGTAAGGCAGTGGTGTCCTCCTTTAGTCCCCTCCATTAGAAGGGCTCTTCCCAACACCAGGCTTTCAGGATTTTTAAGTTGCATCTTTCTAAAAGTATGCATTTAGTTAATTGTGAGTATGTTTGTGTGTGTGTGTGTGTGTGCATGTGAAGGTCAGAAGAAAACCTCATTATCTGTGGTTCACTCACAGTGAGTCAGGGTCTCCTCCCTGAGAGTTTTGGATTCTCCTGGCTTTGCTTCCCATTGGCCTTGTCCGACTGGGATAATAGAAGCATGGGCCACATTGTATCTGTCTTTATGTTTTTGCTGGGGAATCAAACTTGGGCCCACTGGCTTTGCAAAACTGAGGCATGTGCTCAGCCCCTGGGGCAGTGTTGGTAATGGAGTCACAGGACACACAGTGGACACTTGGGCAATTCTTAGGGTATGGAAATAGGGACTGCCTCCCAAAGGTGGATGGGCAGGCAGCTTCACCTTGTTCTTTCTCTCACTGGTGCTGTGTCTCTACATATTGGTCATTCTTCTCATCCCCTCACGTTCCCCACTGTGCTTGGGTTTCAAGGGTTAGGGGTTCATTCTATAGCCCAGGCTGGCCTCAAGCTCTTATCCATCCTTCTGCATCAGTCTCCTAGTGCTGGGTTGTATATGTTTCAGTCCCCAACCTTAGCTATGTGTGCTCTTTTAGAGTTTTTTTTTTTTTTTTCTTTTTGTGTGTGTTTATGTCATCTGTTGTCATGAGTTGTGCATGTGTGTTGGTTGCAGTGTCTGTGTTGTATATGTGTGTGTGTGCATGCCTGTGGAGGCCAGGTGACAGGAGATTGTTGGGTGTCCTTCCCCATTCCAGACACACCTGTTTTGCCTTGAGGTGGAGCCTCTTACTAATTACAGAGCTTGCTGTTTTTGTATAAGCCCCAGTAATTCTCCCAGCTCTGCTTCCATAGGACTGGGGTT
This sequence comes from Dipus sagitta, assembly GCA_036346955.1. Taxonomy (NCBI): domain Eukaryota; kingdom Metazoa; phylum Chordata; class Mammalia; order Rodentia; family Dipodidae; genus Dipus; species Dipus sagitta. Next base: position 13,935,796 of record CM070792.1, read on the forward strand.
ATAGACATGTGTAACAATGCCCAGCAGTGTACGTGGGTGCTGGGTAATTGATCTAGAGCAGCTTAGGTCCCCTCAGAAACCTCTACATGCAATGAAAACACTCTTATCCTGTAAGCCATCTCTTCAACCTATGTGTGCCTATATCATTTTATCTGTGTCATTAATTTCTTATTTGATATCTCCTCAGTGTCCTGTTAGGGTGAAACATGTGAAGTGGCCTAGATCAGGGTTCAAGTTATACCTCCAAGCCAAGCCTGGTGATGTAGGCCTGGAAATCCCGCTTGTGGACAGTGAAGCAGGAGCATTAACTAGATGTTTCGGAGGAGCCTGAGCTAAAGGCCAGGCTCACAGTCAGCCTGGGTAATACAGTGAGGTCTTGTTTCAAACACACAAAACTCCAGTTTGGGAGATGGCTGAGTGGTTAAAAACACTTGCTTGCAAAGCTAGATGGACCAATTCAGTTCCCTATTTCACACATAAAACCAGATGCAAAAAATGGCGTATTCATCTGGTGTACATTTGTAGCCACAAGAGACCCTTGTACACCTGAACACACTTGTGTGTACACAGAGAAAGAGATTCAAAAGCTGGGTGTTTTGGCACTTTTTTTATAATAGAAAATATTTTATTTGTATTGTATAAAATATTAACAATCATATAGAATATATAGAGTTACATTTTAATAGCACCTGTATACATCTCATGAAACCATTTCCCTTATCAAAGATGTAATTTGTAAATCTCAAATAGTTGTGTATCTATCTGTCCTGTTATAAGTAGATGACTTTAATTAAACAAACTTATGAAGGTACATTCCTCTGATTCATAAAAGCTGTAAACTAGCAGGTCAATCCACAGAAAATAGTAACTCTCAGTCTACTTGAGGTCAGTATTGTTCTCACCCAGGCTGTAAGAAAATGTGTCTTCACACAAAATGTCCTGGATATCCATGGCCTCACAGTGCCTGACACTACCTGCACAAGACCATCATAAGAGGAGGAAAAGATCATGACAATCAAAATTAAAAGAGAGACTGATTGAGATGGGGAGGGGATATGATGGAGAATGGAGTTTCAAAGGGAAAAGTGGGGCGAGGGAGGGTATTACCATGGGGTATTTTTTATAATCATGGAAGTTGTTAATAAAAATTTGGAAGAAAAAAAAAAGAAAATATGTCTTCAACATCATGCTTAACATTGCAGAAAAGACAAATACAGTTCTGCTTGGTAATGAGAAAATGTCTACCTGTTACTTGTTTTTACAAAAAAAAAATGTTTTAAAAGTAGGAAATAACACAAAATACTCTAAAGTTGATTAATCAAATAAAATACTCTGGCCTGTTTTCTAAGGTGTCCTGACACACAATCTCTAAAACTTTCATTTGTACAGATATGAATACAGCTCATGAGAAAGCTTTTTCACTTTAAAAGTAATAGATCTTGAAGAATGCATACTCCCAATGGAAAAATAATTATAGAATCTTTGTTATAGTAAACAAAAAGGTGAGCAATAATACTATCATCACATTAGATTATTATGCTGCAGACACATCTATCCAAAATACCTATCTTAAAATTTTAATTTTATGTTAATATAAACATCTGTCAGTTATAAACAAAGATAATTCACAAAGCACATGCTATCTGAATGAACTTTGGTAACCAGAAATGTTAACTTTCAAATAACAGGTAAAATAGTGTGATGTTTTTATATAGAAATAAAAAGCTAGCAGTGACACATTCTAGTATATTTTAGGTGCTGAAAGTCTGTAGACTTAAGGGACAAGGTAGTAGATGTTGTATCTCTTAAAGATCAGTTTGGAATTTCAAATGAATTACTTTCTTACTAGCTGTCTTCCTTCCTATAAGAAGAGTAGAATTTCTTTTCATTACACATTTATTTAAATCATGCTCTCTCCTATACATTAACAAAAACAGTCTAGTCATTAAATTCATTAACAGGTAGCCCAGTCATGAACAATGTAGATTTGATAAAATTCTAGATGGTTTTTGAAACAAATATTTATATGAAATATAGGTTAGTCTCCTTGACATGGAGAAGGTGGAATTTTTTTCTCTTAATTACAGGTTACCTGTTACATTTTCCCCTATTTAAATCCCTTTTTATATATAATTATACTCTCGCTTCTTTCTTAAGAACAGCTAATGTTACCACTAAAGTGCTTCCGTTTTTGGTACATCAAACCACTTAGCCGGAATGGCAGAGGAAAGTAAGTGTGACTTTATCTTGGGTGGAGGTGGTCGTGGAGCCAAGCCTCAGATCGTTTTGGCCACATCCTGCTTGCTGATGAGAACCTCCAGCAACCTCAGTTTAGCCTTGATGTGCTTGTATTCATAGCACTTCTCTGCCATTGGCATCCTGTCCTCCTTCTGTGGGCTTCTTCCTGTTCGCTTAAAAAAACTGCTCCTCAGATTCTCTTAGTGCTTTCCACAGCCTCTTCTTGTCAGCCCTGGTTTCTCGGAGATGATCCAGAAGCACAGGCATGGTGGCCTCGTGCGAATCTGACATGGAGAGAGCTGGCTGTTTCACTTCTTTCTTTTCATCTGGCAGCAGGACCCTTAGCAGGCTTGGCTTCGGGGTAGGTGAGGTGCTCCCCAACAGGAAGGCAGGATGCTGGATCTGGCGAGGAAGGCTGCTGGCTTCCGCGTGGACCATCTTCCCGAGTCCTCTTCCTCCTGAATTGTTGGAATAAGGGAAGGCGTTGAGATTTGCTTGATAATTCTGTATCAGGCATGAAGAGGCTTTATGAGGTTCTTGTCTTGCTTAGTTGCCTTTGCTGCTTCTTGGGGAGGAAGGTACTCACTCTTCTCCATCAGCACAGCTTCTGAAGTGTCCTCTCCAGATGAGCTGGGCTCTGGACCTGGAGCTCCAGGCTTCCCGTTTTCTCTGGGAACCATGGGCTGCTCATAGGACAGGTTTCTGGGGGGCCTTTGGGAATGTTCCCTTGTTCTTCTGATAGCTTCAACTTCAGTTCTTTGAGCTATTTGTGACCTTTTGCCAAGTCATTCATCCAATTCAGGACTTCAGGGTTGGATGTCTTGTCGCCATGTGAAGGCCGGCATTTCTTGTTCATATTTGTCTTCAAATTTCAGAATTTTCCGCTTGAGGCTGTGGATGTGCTTGGTGAGCTGGGCAATGGTCTGTGGCTCCTGGCCATCGCCACCGCTGCGCCAAGAACAGTCTGGGGCATCATAGACTGCTGACTGCTGGATGGAGTTGGGCCAACTCGGGGTCCAAGTTGAATCTCTGGCTTTGGCTGAAGATGGAGCATCGTGGCGACAGCAGTGGGTTGTCACTGTCCGTGATGTGGTACACCAGCCTGCTGGTCCCAACAGACATGAGGGCTTCAGGTGTGCCATCAGCTTCGGTCTACTCGTCTTTGTACCCTGGCATGGGGTCTGCAAAGTCCGCGTCATTGGCAGGTGCACTCTGGGTGGGCGCTGGGGCTGGGTCCTTAAGTTCATGCACCTGGGCCACTTCTTCCTCATTTAAGTCCTGCTGTGAGTTTCAAAAGCATTCTTTGACCAAATGGCAGTCAGTCCTCTGGTCTATTCAGAAGGGTCAGGAGAGGTCAGGCAGCCCAGACTTGGTACACTTTTTAGTCCTTGTATTCAGAAGGATGAGGAAGGAGAGTTGCTGTGAGTTTAAGGTAGGCCTGGGGCTAAAGGTTGAGTTCCCTGTCACCATGGGCTAGAGGGAGTGAAATCCTGCCTTGAATAAACAAAAACAAAGCAAAAGTTTACCCTTATGGAAGGAGCTAAAAAACCCTAATTTCTTTTCTCAAATATGGTTGGAGGAATGCCCCTTCTACAAGAAGATGAAAGCCAAGATTGGGCATAAACAGATTCTATACTCCTCACTTTCCTCCACTTTGTTTCAAATGAGACAATTGGCTTCAGGACACCCAGAAGCTCTCTGCTCCCCTGTCTCCTTTAAAACTGGCTCATTTAGATAATATAGGCAGAACAGAATTTGCCCATTACTTCTCTTCAGAGACTTAAGAAGACAATTAGAAAACATTCTAATGTAACTACACATACCACAGAGGAAGAAATTCTTCTTAAGAACTTAAAACAGTTGCTCCAGGTGACAACTTTGATTTATTATAATCAGGAAGCAAAGAAAAAAGGGACCAGAAATGGAGATTTAAAAAAAAAAAAAAAAAGGACAGACCTCAGTAGAACATTAATAGGGTAGTGAAGGTTGCTCAGGGAAGGGCTCCTTCACTGAAACATTTAATTAGTTAAAATCTAAACTCCGTTTACTTGATCTCTAGGTTTTAACCAGTAGAGAAACTGAGTCTTTTAAGGCCTTACTCATTAACAGCTCACTGATGTGAATTTGTTATGGTTTAAGGGTTATAAAAACTGGCTTTAAGACTCTGAGTAAAGTAAATTAGGTCCTTCTGTTTGTTAACGTTTTAACTCCTAGGAGAAACTGAATCTTAAGATAAAGGTTCACATGTAAGTGTTTAATTTCCAAAGATGAGGTTCTCATACCTAAAGACATTGTGACTTTAAATATAACTTCTGTTTTTTTTATACTAATTCCATTGAATGGTCATCATTAGGTTTAATAACTTAGGTTTAAGTAATTTAATTTCAAAAAATATGTTGGCATAGTTTGTCTAAGCTTTATCAATTTTAACTCATCGGTAAGACATAAAATAGTTTTATGTTAATACAAACTTATAGATAAAATCAATTGTTATCAAGATCAAGCTAAGAACATAGCTTGTCAAATGGTGTTTTCTCTTTCAAAAAAAATTTGTCAAAGGTTGAATTAGAGTTTAGCTGTTTGGGCTTAACAGTGACCAGATTGTGCTCTAGTATATATAAAGTAAGTGCCTCATTTCTGGCATCTCAATTCCAGTGCTCATAACAAAATTAACTCTTCTTTTTATTAGTTATGGACATGCTCAGCATGTGGATAGAACATGTTGGTACCATCCTTGCCCTTATCCCTGCCCCCCTCCAAAGGGACCCTCCTCTTGGCGATGCTGGTTATCCCCACGGGGATTCTGGGTCATGCATTGTGGGAGTAGCCATCGGTTATGGGGAAGAGACAATGTCTGTGTGTGTTATGTCCCAACTTGTGGCTCTAGGAATATTTCTGCCCCTTCTTCCATGAATTTCCCTGAGAGACAGGTGTAGGCCCTCTTGTAGCCCAAGATTAATGGGAGCTTAATGTTGGGGAGAAGACTTGTTATCTGGATATGCTTCTGACTTGTTTCCCAGTTCCAGATATGGGTTCCTTTCCACTGAGAAGATCTGTTAGCTAGTCCAAGAGCACTTGGTTACCTACCATGGCTGTGTGCCACTACTGCACTTGGGTGAGAATCAAGTCAGGTTGTTTGTTTCTGAGTACCTTAGACCTCAGGTTGCTCAGACAGATGTTGGCCACTTTACCCCAGTAACTCATATTGTACCTCCTGGCACTAGAAGGGCTGTCTGGGGACTGGCTCTCTTCCAGATTCCAGCCAGGCCTCTCCATGTTCTGAACCAACAGCATACAGTGTCTTCAGTAGTAGGGTCTTACCATTAACCTTTGGTGGGTAATCACATGCTCTGACAGAAGTCTGTCTTCTTTTGGGAAATGTTGTGGGTCTCTCTGATCAGTGTGGGTGTTAACCGAATCCTGATACTGGGAGGTACAGGCCCATGCCAAGAGAAAAGAGAGAGGAAAAAAGAAGGAAAGTATAAAAGAGAAAGAAAGAGAGAGCTAGAGAAACAGGAAAAAGTTAAGGTTAGGCTTCATCTCACCCTCTCTAGGGCCCTTTGAGTTAGGTGTTCCCTCTAAGGTCCTGATGAGGGTTCAACTTTTTAGTCTGTCTTCCAGTACGTAGGATTTTATGGTACGAGTTCCATTTGGGTCCAGTTTTTTTGGTCACCCCTCCCCCTTACCCTTTCCTTCAGCCCTCCCCTCCCTATTGTGCAGTCCTCAAGATGCCTATTAGGTATGTCAGCATCTTGGGCTGATCCAGGTTAGGAGCCACAGATGAGTGAGATCATATGATGATCATCTTTTTGTGATTGGGTGAGTTTGCTGAGAGTGATCTGTTCCAAGTTCAACCATTTTTCTACACATTTCATTGTGTCATTTTTTCTAAATGCTGAGTAGAATTCCATCCTGTAGATATACCACATCTTGGTTGTCCATTTGTCCAATGATGGGCATCTGGGTTGATTAAAGTATTTAGCTTAGCTATTTTGAATTGAGCAGCTATAAACATGTTTGAGCAAATCTCTCTGAACTGAGTCATGGAGCTTTTGGGATAAATGCCTAGTAAGGGAATAACTGAGTCTGTTGGTAACTCTATAGTCAACCTTTTTAGTAGTCTCCATATTGCTTTCCATAGTACCATTTTACAGTCCCACAACCAGTGAATGAGGGTTCCTACTTGTCCACATCCTCACCGACATTTGTTTTCATTTGATTTTTTAATGTTGGCTATCCTTACTGGGGTAAGGTGGACTCTCATAGTTGTTTTAATTTGCATTTCCCTGATGATTAGGGATGATGAACATTTTCTTAAGTGAGTGTTTGCCATTTGGATTTCTTCCTCTGAAAACTCCTGTTCAGTTCCCTGCCCCACTTTGTGGGTGGGTTTTTGACTTCTTATTGTTGAGGTTTTTGAATTCTTTGTCAACTCTAGAAATTAGGCCTCTGTCAGTTGTATAACCAGCAAAAACTTTCTCCCATTCTGTGAGTATTCTGTGGGTGTGTTTATTGTATGTTTATCTGTGAAAAAAACTTTTCAGCTTACTGAAATCACAATGGTTGAGAGATTGTTTAAGTTCCTGAGCTACTTTGTTAAGGAAGTCTTTTCCCACTCCTATATCATGGAAAGTTCCTCCTATTTTTTTTTTTTCTTCCAGTAGTAGCAGAGTTTCTGGTCTTATATTGAGGTCTTTGATCCATTTGGACTTGCTTTTTGTGCATGACAAGATGTGTGGGTCTAATTTCATTTTCTTGCATATGGTTATCCAGTTTGTCCAGCACCATTTGTTGAAGATTTTATCTTTTTCCAGTCTACATTATTTAGAGCCTTTGTCAAAGATCAAGTAGCTATAGTTACTTGACCTAAAGTCCATATCCTCAATTCTGTTCCATTGGCCTATAATCCTGTTTTTGTGCCAGCACCAAGCTGTTTTTGTTGCTGTGACTTTGTAATATAGCTTTAGATCAGGTTTGGTGATTACTCCAGAGGTGTTTCCTTTGCTGAGGATATGCTTGGATATCCAAGGACTGCTGCCATTCCATATGAATTTTGAGATTTTTTTTTATCTGTGAAGAATAATACCAGGATTTTTATTCGTATTGCATTAAATCTGTATATTGCTTTCGGTAGGATTGCCATTTTCACAGTGTTAATTCTGCCTTTCCAGGAGCATGGTCCATCTTTTCAAGTCCTCCTCAATTTCTTTCTGGTGTGTTTTTATGTTTTCATTATATAAGTCTTTCACATCCTTTGTTAGTGTTATTTCAATGTATTTCATTTTTTTGTTGCTATTGAAAATGGGACAATGTCACGAATTTCTTTTTCTGTATCTTTGTCTTTTGCATATAGAAAGGGTACTGATCTTTGTGCATTGATTTTGTATCCTGCTACTTTGCTGAAGAAGTTAATCAACTTTAATATTTTTGAGATGGCTGTTCTTGGGTCACTTATGTATAGAATCATGTCCCCTGTGAATAGGGCTATCTTAACTTCTTCCTTTCCAATATGTGTACCTTTTATTTCATTCTCCTGTATTACTGCTTGAGCTAGGACTTCTAGTACTATGTTGAAGAGCAGAGGTGAGAGTGGCACCCATGTCTTGTTTCTGATCTCAATGAGAATCAACCAATGATTACCAATGATCTGTTTCAGAAAAAGTGACAGGCTCTTCAAAGGCTCTCCATATATGTGTAAGAAATTGGATCCTTATCATTCAGTGCAAGTGGGTCAAAGACCTGAACTTTTTTTCTTTTAATTGTTTTATTTTTTGAGGTAGGGTCTTTCTCTAGCGCAGGCTGGCCTGGAATTCACTATGTAGTCACAGACTGGCCTTGAACTCATGTGAGCCTCGTATGTCTGCCTCCCAAGTGCCGGGATTAAAGGCATACTCCACCAGACCTAGCTTAACCTAAACATTTTAAGAGACCTTAAATGTTAGTAAGGCATGCTGGTGCAGGCCTTTAGTTGCGGTACTCATATAAGCATCACTGTGAGTTCAAGGCCAGCCTGTGCTAGCATGAGATATTTTCTTAAGAACAAAAAAGACCGTAAGTGTCAAAAGTATGGGAGGGCTACTGGAATAAGTCTTAGGAAGATATATTCATGTGTATTGACTTCCTGTAAAAATGTGAAAGTGACGTGGAAACAACTTTAGGAATGGTATAATACAGCTGTGCAGGATTGCACATGCTTACAATCCCACAGAAAATGAGAAGTTCAAGGTTGTCCTCAGCTGTGTAGTGAGTTCAAGGACAAACTAATGTTCATGAGATCATGTCTTAAACAAGATATAGGGTTGAGAAGTCTGATTGCATTTACAATTAACACCATAACAAAATAACCAAATACTTGAGTAAAAATGTTTCTAAGAAATCATTTTGTATATGTATGTGGGAATGTGTATAAAAATATGGGACATGGGCTGGAGTGATGGCTCAGTGGTTAAAGGTAATTGCTAATACCCATGTACAGCAACATGCTCAAAGAAATGGCATATGAATTTGCACTGGAAAGAGGCTGTGTGTACTCATTCCCTCTCATTCTCTTTCTGTTTCTCTGCTTGAAAATAAATAAATAAAAAAAATGGAATACTTCACAATTTTTTCTGTCATTTCGTGTGAGTCATTCTTACCTTTTCTGTATCATTTCAATTTTAGCATATACATGCTCAAGCAAGTACCCATCCTGTCTTTTCTTATCAAGAAAACCTATGAAACATGGGTTCTGACTTTAGTCTTTCATGTTCACATGCTGAAAACTTGGTCCTTTTCTGTTTTCCCTTGAGACAAAGCTCTTTCTGGGGTTGAATCCTTTTCAGAGAGGTTAGAGGGGAAGCCTTTGTATATTCAATGACAGAGGAATGGAGCATGTACTCCAAACCTGCCTAAAGGACACATGACGTCCTCTGATTCTCTTGGTGTTCCTGTGACTCTGGATATTTGTCCCTCCATTCTTTTTCTGCAGAGGCGTCCCGCCTCATGGACACAGTTTCTCCAGGCTACGGACAGTCATTGTTGGACTGCCTACACCATATCTTGAAAGACCTTCTAGTAAATCCCTTATATATACGTTCTATTAATTCTGTTTCTCTAAGGAACTCTTGAGTGTGTTTGGTACCAGGAATGGTTCTAGAGAAATGAAATTTTAAATATGGTCTCAGTGGTTACTGTAACTGGCTGTCTAACTCTTACACTACTAAAGGATTCTCCTGGTAAAATGAAGAACAATGATTAATGTATGCTGGGAAATGTTAAAGAATTATGTATTTGATGATCCTGATTCACCTTCTGTGAGGACAAGAAATTCAGTTAGTTTGTAAGTAAAGCTTTTGAATATTTTGGGGAAATGTAAGAAATTTAATGATGCTGGCAGCTTCTAGAATCTCTGGATAAAGGCTTTATGGAAAAGCATTAGCTCAAAGATGATATTTCATACCTCCATTTCTACATAAAGGATCTAAAGGGTTCTAAGTCTTCCTTGGGAGAGATTCTTCTGTTCAAGAGACATAGGGCTCTGGTTGGCAAGAAGTAAGTAAAAGTCTTCTACACACAATGTCTCATTTACTACAAACTTCAAGTCTTAGCTTGGAGAAATTTCATCACTTAAAGGTACTGATTGAAAAAGAGTTGTATCCTGTACCTTGGCATGGAGACGTGTGGGAAGACCCAGGTCATGCTGAAGGCACTGAACTGCCATATTCTGATGGATTTGTCTTGCCTGAGGTTGTAGCCTCCCCTTACATAGAAGCAGGCATATCCCCATCCTCAGCCCCTGAAGTGTTTCTCTCTCATCCCTTGTGTAAGGAAATTAATTCTCCATTGCCTTTGAAAGTGGAGTCGACTTTCTCAGAGGGAGATGTCAAACATCACAATGCTGATACTCCTTTCTGTCCAGTGTGCAGTATTTTGCTGCTAGACCTGTAATAAGAGTAAGAAGACCTGAGAGGTAAACTGGAAAATAGGACACATTTCCATAAAGAACATGAGGAATTTTGTAACTTTTTCAAGCAGGAAGTTGTGATATATGTGTGGGAGTGTATTTTCAGGTTGTGGAATGATGGGGAAAGACATAAAACTATATACAACTGCAATTATTAAAATGTTTAGTTTTTTTTTTTTTTATTTGAATGGGAGGAAGAGATAAAACCAACTGTGAGTATGGGTGTACCAGGGTCTCCTATTGCAAACAAAACTCCAGGTGCTTCCACCATTTTGTGCATCGGGATTTATGTGCATACTAGAAATCAAACAGACCATCAGGCTTTGCAAACAAGTTCTTTTAACCACTGAACCATCTCTCCATCCACAGGCTGCAATTATTGGAAAGCGATTCTAGGTTTTTTTTTTTAATAAATACTTATTTTATTGACAACTTCTATACTTACAGACAACAAACCAAGGTATTTCCCTCCGCTCCCCCACTTTCCCCTTCATAACTCTGCTCTCTGTCATATCCCCTCCCCCTCTCCATTAGTCTTTCTTTTAATTTGATGTCATCATCTTTTTCTCCTATTATGAGAGTCTTGTGTAGGTATTGCTAGGCACTGCAAGGTCTTGGATATCGAGGCCAGTTTCTGTCCAGACGGTTATATGTAAGGAGTGCTACTCTTCCTTTGGCTCTTAAATTCTTCCTGCCACCTCTTCCCCAATGGATCCTGAGCCTTGGAGGGTGTGAGATGTTTCAGTGCTGGACACTCCTCTGTCCCTTCTTCTCAGCACTATGTTGCCTTTTGGGTCGTCCCAGTGGTCATCACCATCTGAAAAGAAAAGCTTCTTCAACCAGAAGAGAGTAGCATTAATATATGAATATGAACATTAAGTGTAGTGGTTTTAGGGAAATTTGGTGAGAGAAATATATGCATTGATCCAGACAAGAGCAGGCTTTATACCCCTAAGGCTCATGACCTCCCCTGCCATAGGCTTTTGATTAGGTTTTCAGTATCAGGCATGTATTCACTCCCATATAGTGGGCCTTCAGTCCAATTAGAGAGCAGTTGGTTTCCCCCAGAACAGACATGCCACTGTTGCACTTGTTCAGCCATTTGGCCTGTCTGGCCAAACTTGAGGCTTCCAGTGTCCACTGTTTTCACTGCTGATGACTTCTATCTCCCATAAGGCTGCATGCGTTGCAGCGTTTTCCAGTTTTCAGTGGGCTGGGATAGAGGGAGAAGCTTGATTTCTCTGAGTGATTTTGCCACTCAGGCATGTGAAGTCTTCAGCAATAGGGTCTTACCATCTCTTTCTGTTGGGAAACCAAGGGCCTTGGCAATAGCATATAATGTTTTGGAGGCAACAGGGACCTCCCTGGCCAACAACTCACTGGAAGGTATCCCATCCCTGGTACTGAAAATTTTCTAGTAACACTCTATGGCTTCTGGATGGGCCATTATTCAGGAAAGCAGATTTTCATCATATTCAGAATATCTTGAATTTTGATTGACCTCCCCCCAACCCTTGTTTTATACGGTCTCTTAACCCTGACCTAGCTTAGGCCTTTCCCCTCCCTGTAATCTGTTCTTCTACTTACATACATAAAATACCATCCCCTAAAGTCCTTCCCTCTCCTCCCTTCCTTATAGCCTTTTTCTAGCTTATGGGCCTCTACTACTAAGTTTTGGTTCCACCTCACACACAAGTCTATAGATTTGTAGCTAGGATCCACATAGAGAGAACATGCAATATTTGGCTTTCTGGGCCTGGGTTACCTCACTATATTCCTTTCCAGATTCATCCATTTCCCTGTGAATTTCATAATTTTATTTTTCTTTAGCCCTGAATAGCACTGCATTGTGTGAAAGTACTACATCTTTATTATCTATTCATTTGAGGATGGACATCTAGGCTGGTTCAATTTCCTAGCTACTGAGAATAGAGCAGCAATAAACATGGTTTTGCAAGTATCTCTGAGGTAGTGAGAAGAGTCATTAGGATATATGCCTTGGAGTGCTATAGCTGGATAATATGGTGAATCTAATTTTAGCTCCACACTGATTTCCACAATGGCTGTCCCAGATTATATTCCCATCAAAAGTATAGAAGGGTTCTCCTTTTACAACATCCTCACCAACATTTATTGTCATTTGTTTTCTTGATGGTAGCCATTCTGACAGGAGAGATGGAATCTCAAGGTAGTTTTAATTTACCTTTCCCTGGTGGCTAAGGATGTAGAACACTTTTTTAGATTATATGCCATCTGTATTTCTTCTGATGAGAACTCTCTATTTAGTTCAATAGCACATTTTTAAATTGGATTGTTTGATTTCTTATTGTTCTGTTTTTTGAGTTCTTTTTATATTCTGGATGTTAATCCTCTGTCGGATGTATAGCTGGCAAAGATTTTCTCCCATTCTGTAGGTTGTCTCTTTGGTCTATTCACAGTGTCTTTTGTTGTACAAAAGCTTTGTAATTTCATGAGATCCCAGTAGTTGACTAAAAGTTTTATTTCCTGAGTAATTGGGGTTATATTCAGATAGACCTATGTCAATATGTTGAAGGGTTTCCCCTACGTTTTCCTCTAGCAATTTCAGTGTTTCAGGTCTGATATTAAGGCCCCTGATCCACTTTGATTTGATTCTTGTGCATGGAGAAAGCAAGGATCTATTTTCATCTTTCTACATATAGATATCCAGTTTTCCCACCACCACTTGTTGAAGAGGCTGTCTTTTCACCAATGAATATTTTTGGCATTTTTGTAAAAACTCAGATGATTGTAGCTGCCTGGATTAACATCTGGGTCCTCTCTTCTGTTCCATTGATCTACATGTCTGTCTTTGTGCCAATACCATGCTGTTTTGTTACTATGGCTTAGCTTTGTTATATGGCTTAAAATTGGGTATGCTCAAAATTGTTTTGGCTATTTGAGGCTTTTTTGTGCTTCCAAATGAATTTTAGGATTGTTTTTTATATTTCTATGAAGAATGCCAGTGGAATTTTAATGGGGATTGCATTAAATGTGTAGATTGCTTTTGGTAAGATTTGACATTTTCACAATATTGATTCTTCCAATCCAGGAACATGGGATGTCTTTCCATTTCCTTGTGTCTTCTGTAATTTCTCGCTTTAGTGTTTTAAAGTTCTCATTGTAGACCTCCTTCACTTCCTTGGTTAAGTTTTTTCCAAGGTACTTTTGAGGGAATTGTGAATGGGAGAGATTCTCTGACTTCATCCTCCGTATGTTTCTTGTTAGTATGTAGGAAAGCTACTGATTTCTGTGTATTTATTTTGTATCCTGCTACATTGCTAAAAGTGTTTATCAGCTTTAACAGTTTGCTGGTAGAGTCTTTCGGATCCTTTATATATGGAATCATAGCATCTGCAAATAGTGATAATTTGATCTCTTCCTTTCCAATTTGTATACTTTTTATTAGTGTCTATTGCATTATAGCTATAGCCATGACTTCCAGTACTATGTTAAATAAAAGTGGGGCAGTGGACACCCTTGTTTTGTTCCCGAATTTAGTGGAAAAGCTTCAAGTTTTTCTCCATTTAGTATTATGTTGGCTGTAGGTTTGTCATAAATAGTTTTTATTATATTTATTCATATTCCTTCTATTCCCAGTTTCTGTAATACTTTTACCATGAAAGGATTTTGGATTTTGTTCAATGCCTTTTCTGCATCTATTGATATGATCATGTAATTGTTGTCTTCTGATTTGTGTATATTGAACCATCCCTGCATCCCTGGGATAAAGCCAACTTGTTTGGGGTGAAAAATCTCTTTGATATATTCTTGTATTCTGTTTGCCAATATTTTCTTCATAATTTTTACACCTATGTTCATGAGGGAGATTTGTCTGTAATTTTCTTTTTTTGTTCTGTCTTTGTCTGGTTTTGGTATGAGGGTGATGCTGGCTTCATAGAAGGAATTTGGCAGAATTCCTCCCTTTTCTATTTTATGGAAAACTTTGAGAAGTACTGGTGTTAATTCTTCCATGAATGTCTGGTAAAATTCACCAGTGAATCCATCTGGGCCTGGAATTTTTTTAGTTGAGAGACTTTTTATAACTGGTTGGATCTCCGTCATTATTATACGTCTGTTTAAGTAGTTTGTCTCATCTTGATTTAATTTTGGCAGGTCATATGAATCAAGGAAATCATCCTTTTTTTTTTCTTCAGATTTTCAAACTCAGGGGCATATATATTCTTAAAGTATGTCCTTACAATTTTCTGAATTTCTTTGGTATCTATTGTAATGATACCTTTTTTATTTTTATTTTTTTTATTTTTATATATTTATTTGAGAGCGACAGACAGAGAGAGAAAGAGGCAGAGAGAGAAAGAGGCAGATAGAGAGAGAATGGGCAGGCCAGGGCCTCTAGCCACTGGAAACAAACTCCAGATGTGTGCGCCCCCTTGTGCATCTGGCTAATGTGGGTCCTGGGGAATCGAGCCTCAAACCGGGGTCCTTAGGCTTCACAGGCAAGCACTTAACCGCTAAGCCATCTCTCCAGCCCATGATACCTTTTTTAAAAATCTCTAATCTTATTAATTTTTGTCTCTTCCCTCTTCTGGCTAAATTTGTTAAGGTTTTATCAGTCTTGTTTATCCTTTCAAAAACCAACTCTTTCAGAAGTTTGTTTTTTTCTTTAATTTGTTTGTTTTCTTCTTTGGTTCTCCTCATTTCTTCTCTGATTTCTTTGAGCATAGATACCATCCTTTTCTTGAAATCTTTGCCAGGCATTTCATCTAAAACAGTCTCATTGGTGATCATTTCTGGTGGATTTATAATTTTTGATGGAACTATAGTGTCTTAATTCTTTGAGTTCCTTGTATTATACTGTAGCGACTTTTGCATCCTGAATTGATTTGATGCTTGGTTTTTGTACTTATCTGCAGTGTTCCCAGAGGTGGCAACCAACCTCTATATACCCTCAGGATATGAGTTCAGTGTGCCAGCTGTAGCTCTTGTACCCCAGTCCAGACGTAGAAGTAATCCTAGGTGTTAAGTTTGCTTGCTAAGGAAGTATTCTAGTGGGCTGGGTGGAACCATTTACTGGCAAATTCTAAGCTTCAACAGATCAACATACACCATCAATAAAAAGCCAGCACAAAGTATGCAATTGTGGGTATTAAAACAGTCTTGTAAAGCCATATTCCCTAAGGGTGTGTGTTCTACACCCTTAATCTTGTCAGCTGGGAGGTAGAGATTTCTGTTTTCAATTGGGTTCCAGGTCAACCTGGATCTGGATCAGACCCTGCCCCCAATAATGACAGAAGCAAAAGACAAGTGCCTTATAAATATGAAAGCATCAAAGGTCAACCCCTAAATACAGGTTATTTGTAAATGGTAAAGCCAACCAAGAATATACACCCCATAAAATGCCCTGACAAGAGAAGGGAGATTACCTCTTGCAGCCCCCCCCCCCTCTTTTTTTGCCAGTCAGTCTCATTACCTTTTGGGATGGCTTCTTATCACACCAATGCTGAGTGCCCACTTCCTTCCCTCCATGTTGTGTTGTGGAGTGTCTCGGACCTCTGATCAGCTGTGCTGGCTATGCTGCCACTAGGTGCTAAATGCTGGAGGTTCCTGGTTATGATGGTGGGGGATGGGGGAGTTCAGACTTCTGCAGTTGCTCACGCAGTTCCACCTGTATCGCTTTCAATAGCTCTTTGGTTGCTCTTAGCTGTGTTTACTTCTGGTTTCTTAACTTTGCAAGGAAGCTGATGAAATTGAAAAATCCCCTTGTTTGGTCTCTGCTGCTCCCGCCACTTGGCGCTCCTGGTGGGGGTGGTGCCAGGCAGGCACGCCGATCACACAGATAGGACCATTTTTCCTCCTTTCTGGTGGATATTGTTTTCTATGGCTTCTCCACTGTGTCTAAGAATAACCTAGACTCCTTCACTTTTCAGAAGAACAGTGTATTTTGTTGGGGTTTTGCTTAAATCCCACCCTAGGCTGGTTTGGTGTGGCTCCTTTGCCACCATCTTACCTGGAAGTCCAGATTCTAGGTTTAATAATGCAGCTCACACAGTTAAAATAATTTTCCAGAGTGTATTGGAATAGTTAGCTGAAGTATGCCTCAAAAGATGGCCTACTGTGTGTGACCTGGATCTATCTGAGATCCTTTGGTGTAGTATTGATGAATGGATTATAAGATTTAGTTATTGAAATACTGGAATATTTTTAAGTCACTCAAATCCTAAGCCTACAAAATGAGAGGTGCCTTAGCCGGGCGTGGTGGCGCACGCCTTTAATCCCAGCACTTGGGAGGCAGAGGTAGGAGGATTGCTGTGAGTTCGAGGCCACCCTGAGACTCCACAGTGAATTCCAGGCCAGCCTGGGCTAGAGCGAGATCCTAAAAACCAAAAAAAAAAAAGAGAGAGAGAGAGGTTCCAGAAGATATTGCCCTTCTCTATCAACCATGTTTCCCAGAGGAACACCAGCATACCTGAAGAGCTCTGCCATTGTTCTTCTGTGTGTAGCGCACATCTTATGCAGGGAGCCACTGTTGCTATATTAGGTGACTTGTATGCACTGGTAGTAAAATCCTGGAGTAAGCCAGGCATGGTGCACATACTTTTAATTCCAGCACTCAGTAGGCAGAGTTAGGATAACAGACATGAGTTTGGAAGCCACCCTGGGAGTACAGAGTGAGTTCCAGGTCAGCCTGAGCTTAAGTGAGACCCTGTCTTGTAAAAAACAAAAGGAAGCAGAAGGAAAAGATCCTGGTATAACAAGAGGCAAGTAGTGGCACTGATTTGCCCTAGGCAAGGTGAACATACTGTAATGGACAGGAAAGACAAAAATAATTATATTATCGCAATGATCTGACTTGTGCAGCCTTTGGTACTGCCTGATTAATCATGATATTCTCAAAAGCAAAATAGATAGAAAGTGTACTAAATTGTTGCTTTATCTATATAAGTAGAAAAGTCACAGCCCAAGTTGAACAAAGGGTCACTTTGAATATTAGCAATAGGCAATCACTACCCTCTAACTAATTTCTAGAAGTGAGCCAGTTTTCATATCCAGAACCCTCTAATACAGGGGAGTCCAGGTCCTTCTAAGGAAGGATCTTGCTCTAGTTCTGGAAAGAGTTAATATCACTCTTTCTTCCATTCCCCAAAGGAGCCATAGCCTTTACTCATGCAACTATGTTGGGGAGCACGACATGCTAATTTTTCAGGACTCTGAACTGACAAAAGTTTAAGGAGACCTCAAGCAGCATCAAGTAGGCACTTAAGGCAATCCCATAACCCATGGGCTTTTAGCCAAAGCTGGCTCATGGTGGTTCTAGTTGGTCACTGAAATCATACTGGGGTCATATCTCCAATTTCTTAATACATAATAGGGATAGGTATACTTAGAAGTTGACAGAATCCCCACATTGGTTTGATTTTCTGGTCATTTGAGTGAGGGCTATTATGCTTGGAAAAACCAAGTGGAGAGAGGCCATTAGAGCTGACTGCATCAGGGAAAATTGTGAACCAATACATTATCACATCCCCAAAAGGATTACAGAGGTCATTGCCACCAGGCAGTACTTGAAAGATGCCAGCTCATGTCCTCTCACCTCTCCTATTTGCCTGATTCCGAAGATGGATGATGATGAAATGCATTTGATTATGGAATCTTAAGTAGTGACTCCAATTGCAGATGCTGTTCCAGATTGGTTTCCTTAACTAGAGTATATTTTCCCATCTCTTGACCCCTGCTATGCAGCTATGTATCATGCAAATGTTTGCTTCTCCATACCTGTCCATAAAGACCACAGAAGCAATTTGCTTTTAGCTGGCAAGAACAGCAGTATAGCTTTACTGATTTATCTCAAAGGTATATTAATTTTCTAGTCCTTGGTCATAAATTAGTCCTCTGAGAAATTGATTGCCTGTCTTGTAAAAGGTTCTGTCAGTCATCTTCTTGTGGCTGCTATTGAACCTTAATGGAAACTGAATGCTTGACAATTGGCCACCAAATTTCCATGTGACCTTAGCTGTGCAGCATAAGCTAGGTGTAATTTGATCCTAAATGTCATAAATTTTGACCTTCATAGCAGCAGATCATCAAATGGAAGTGGTTAATATATGATCACATACATTGGGTCTGAATAGACTTTGAAGGCTAGTATATTTCATGAAGAAGTTGCTGGGCAGGAGAGATGGCTCAGCCATTCAGAGCACTGTCCATTCAAGCACGGGGGTCTGAAAAGATCTGATAGGATAGTAGGAGTTCAATCCCGAGGACCAATATTAACAGCTGTGCAGGGCCACACATATATGTAACTCTAGACGTATAAGAGAACAGAGAACAAAGAATGACCCGAACTCATGAAAACACATCAAGCTCCAGGATCATTAAGAGACTCTGTCTTCAGTAAGGCCCTGGCAGAGGAGAAATGGAATTCTCTAGCCAACGCAGGCTAGTGCATCCTACCACAGGTGATTGCATTGGGCACTGCAAGGGCACATTTCGGTGCATGTACCACACATGTACAAGCAATAAACAAGTTACCCAAATATCTGTTTCCTACTCCTGTTGCAATGCCTTCTTTCCCTCAGCATACACGTATGGACTCATGAGTTATGACATATGATTGACTGAAGAGGAGAAGACTAGGGTATGGTTCCTAAGTGATTCAGCATATTGTGCAGGTAGCTCCCAGAAGTTGATAGCTGTAGAATTACAGCTCTTATCAGGTACAATTTTGAAGGATAATTGTGAAGGGTATGGTGGTAGTTGTGCCTGCTCTTGGATCCCTTTGTGTCCTTTCCCATGATAGGTACTTGAGCTCCGTGTGCGGCCCTCTTTGGGGATCTTACCCTGGACGTTGGTCTCCACAGGTTGTGCAGTGATGACCTGGAGCATGAGCAGGGAGAAACCTGACTGTCGATGTTCCGTGATGAGAGAAGCTGTGCTGCATGGGATAAATCTTGTTCTTCCTATTGTTGTATTAGCAAGTACCAGGCCAGCACTGTCTCTGGTAACCCCCTACCTTGCTTACGTGATTTAGGTAAAGCCAGATCTTTGACAAAAGAATTTCAGAAGTCCTGAAAGATGTCAAGTTAGCAGATTTTTTACAATGAAGAAAAATAGTATGGCTTTAAATTTTAAGTCTTAGCATTTAAGACAGATGCCATTAGGTGTCTACGTGATATATGTATTAATTAATGTGTATGTGTGTTTTCCTTGCATTGCTCAAAGGGTGTAATTTACATAAAAAGTTAATGATTAAACACATGATAAAAACATATTTAAAAATACATGAGTTGGTTTACTTATACTCTTGCTTCAAAAGGAATAAGTGAATTTGATCTGAGCTAGAAAAGAGTGGGTGTGGCAAAGAAACATGGACTTGCATTGCTTCCTAAAATGTCTTCTGATATGGATGTGATAACTTGAACTTTTATAATTACAGAACAACAAAGTAATTCCAGGCATTTACTAAGCACATTGGTACTTACCTCATTGTGGGTAAAATACCACAGAGCCAGGAAAGGTGTAGTATAATTCTCACATATTATCTAATGACTTTTTTTTTTTGTTTTTTTGAGGTAGGGTCTCACTCTAGCCCAGACTGACCTGGAATTCACTATGTAGTCTCAGGGTGGCCTCAAATTCACGGCGATCCTCCTACTTCTGCCTCCCAAGTGCTGGGATTAAAGGTGTGTGCCATATCTGATGACTTTTTGAGTCTTGTGGTAGTGGAGGTTGGTGGTCTTCTCAGTTAATACATTCACAAGCTTTTGCCTGATTGGGGACTTCTGTCTCACATGTGCAACATTCTATATTATATCTCTATAATCCCAACAGGAAAATATTGTAAACTATTTAACATGTGTGTGCCTTTTTCTGGGATGTTGATACACTCTTATCATAAAAATTTTCCTTTTGTTAATGGAATTTTCAGGTGGCATTATGAACATATTTGAGCACTTAGAGAGGCATTTTAGTATGGTTACATAATTCTTTTTTAAACATTCTAGTTCTGGGGATGTCATTAGGAAAACATTCATTAATTCCTTTGACTGCTTTATCAGTTTTTGAGGCTCCCAGCTAGATTCTAAAGTGACTATTTCCTTGTAGTAACCATTCATTCTCCCTGAATTTTTTATGCTGTCACTCCTAACAATGGGTCACCATTTTTCCCTTTAGGTTTCTAAATGCATGGGAAGCAGGGTCTCAAATCCAGAACCCTGAGCAGCTCCATTTAGGTTTAGCTTCATATTCCCAATCCACAGCTCTGCAAGTATTTCTTTATGATGAACTGTTTGTTCTACATGATAGATTTCAATCAGGAAGGGTCTTGCCAGGTTTCTTCTTGATATTGGAACAAAGGCTTTTTGAAGACTTAAAATTCTGTTTGTGACCATAACACATAGGAAGAAAGTTATGAGGGTTGACTTGACCCCATGTAAACAATACTTGTGCCACTTTTGTCTTCCTTAGTGACACCTTATTGGAATGAATGTCTTTGAGCTTCTCCTTTCCAAACATTCCATGGTGTTTGCTCCTCACCCTCATGTCTATCCTCATGGCATTGGGATCAGGAATGCCTAGTACCAGATGTTCACAGCAAGAAGGTTTCTGTTTTCTTGGAGTGTGTAGTGAATTTCAATCCCTGGGTTGTCACCTCAGCAGCAGCTTCATGTGGAGTGTAGCTTCTTGGTAGAGCAACTAGGTGCCTTGCATTTGGGAGGAATATCATGTACCCTCATATAAGCAGCACCTCAATTGTCTCCATATCTGGTTTATGACTGAATGATGTTACAGCAATTGTGGGAATGTACTATTTTTCAAATACTTTATTTATATGCAAGGAAGGAGAAAAGGACAGAGACACAGAGTACAGGTACCTGGGGACCTTCCCACTGTACATGAACTCCAGATGTATGGGCCAGCATGTATGGCTTTATGTGGGTACTGGGGAATTGAACCCAGGTCAGCAGGCTTTATAAGCACATATCTTAAACACTGAGCAATCTCCCCAGCCCCGAATGTGTTATTTTTTGACCTTCAAGATTATATTCCTATAGGTCTATATCAGCAGTAGTGGTTTGGGAAGGTACTTTTGCTGGTTGAGCCCAGTGGATGGAAGATACACTAAGCACCTGTGCTTAAAAGGCCTCCTTCCCTCTGTGTCTGAATGTCCTCTCTCAGTGCCCTGTTAAGGCAAACTGGGCATGAGGGTTGGGGTCACTTTCCCTGCTAAAGCAAGAATAGAAGTGCAGGCCTGTAATCCCAGCCATCTAGGAAGGAAGGCAGGAGGGAGGACCATACGTTTCAGATCAACGTGGTGAACAGAAATATTTCAAGGCCAAACTGGGCATTGAGTGAAACTCTGTGTCAAATAAACCAAAACTAGTTGTATAAGTTTGAGAGATAGAGCACGTGCCTGGCAGGGTTTGTGCCTGGAGTTTATTCCCAATCACTTTCTCTCAGTGGTAACTTGATAAGCCAGTTCCCACCCTTCACTCAGTTTTCTTCTGGAAATGGAGAGATGTTGCCTCCTGCTGGCTGATGTGGTGAACTGCAGCATTCCAAGAGTAAAGAATTGCTTTAGAGAGGTCAGGGCTGCTTCACAGTCCACCAGCCCTCCCTCTGGACCCCGAAACCTATAAGATTAGTGGGAAATGGAGCTTGGTTTGCTGTATAGAATGTTAAACTGATGCCAGGGGTTGAGCATTTGTCTGTCACCATGGAACAAATAGGCAGTAGCTTGAAAATCACAAGTTCCAGACTGCTGGGTCTTCACTCAGCACACAGGGTTCTAATAGGAAGGGAAAGGTGTGGGTAACTGATGGTCCCCAGTGTGTGAGGATGACTGGGGGACTAAAGGGGCTGTGGTAGGAGGATCTGTATGAGGAAGACAGGCAGGCCTTACAGGTGTGAGGGAAGAAGTCATGGAGTTAGGGGGCATCCTGGGCTTTACCACTGAACCACACCCAAACCCCTCAGTTGAGGATTCAAGGCAAGTGGCAAGTGCTCTGCCACAGAATTCATTCCCAGCCCACCACTGGGAGATTCTAGACAAGTGTTATGTTGCTTAGCCATACCCCAGCTCCTTTCTGGGAAATTCTAGACAAGCACTCTACACAAATATTAAGGTGTAAAAACAAACCCACCCCAGTTCACCCTACAGTGTTTGGGAGGCCAGAACTTGATCTCATGGGCCAGTCATGGGCAGCTTGAGGGTAGGCTCACCACACTGCCTATTGCCTCATATAGCCATAGCCCAGTCTGACCCTTTCTTTCAATTATAGAAACCTCAAACTTGGTGATGACTATACAGAAGATGTCCCAGAGTTAGCAGAGAAAGGGAACAGAGTTGGCCCCATTCTCTAGTCACAGACAGGATACTGATTCCCAGAAGAGTGTAGTGTCTCCTTTCCAGATATTCTTTTCCCAGGGTACCTGAAAGTATGAAGACCTCTCTGAGCATGTTCTGACTCCTTAGTGGTGAACACAGGTCTCTGATCCTTTACATGGGACTGTGGTGACTAAAGAATTGGACAAGGTGAGTAACCTGTCTGGCCATGTGCTCAGTCATCCACAGTTGTTTTCGTAACCCCTTTCCTCCATAGCAGTTCTCTCTGCCTGTCACTCAGCACCAATAGCTGAGAGTGATGGCACATACCCTTAATCCCAGCACCAAGAAGGCTGTGGTAAGAGCATATGTGAGTTTGAGGCCAACCCGAGACTGTATATTTAATTCCAGGTCAGCCTGGGCTCGAGAGAAACCCTGGCTCAAAGAAGGGGTCCAGAATATTAATAGAAAAGTTGTGGAAGTTACTGTCTTGAGGGAAATGAACCCAAGTGGATGTGAGGCAGGGCCTGGGATGGTGTGTGCATCCAGATGCTGGTGTCTGGGAGGGTACACCACGGTCTCAACTGTAAACATCAGGGTCATGTACAGAGACATGTCTGCTCCCTATTCCTAGCCCTTTCCCAGCCTCCTGAGAGCCTCGCCCTTAAGTTTTTCCATAAACATGGTTGATGGGCCCTGGGCCCTCCTTCATCATGGCATCCAACTGTTCATTTTTGACATGAATGCCACCTGAAGAAGGGAAGTGGGGCAAGAGTATAATGGGCCCAGAGGAACACTCAGCTCACAAGCCCATCAATCAATGCCACTACTTTGGTATGTCCCCAGTCACCTCTTCCTGATTGGTGGCCTGCACATAGAAACAACTACCCCCCCTCCCCCAGATCCAAGTTTCCCCAGTTACTACATCACCCAGCAAGTGCAGCAAAGGTGCCCTTCAGCTCCTCCTTGTCAATGAAGCCATCCCGGTTCTGGCCCCTGATGGTGAAGGCCTGACAGACATGAGCCCTGAGCAGCCATGATCTACCAAGTCCAGATGGTCACACACTCCTCCCCAAGGGTGTTCTCCTGACATCTGCTGCCCAAAGACCCTCAGTTCAGGCTTCTCCGATCCCCAGCTCTAAGGTCCACTCTCGGAGAGGCGAATGTAACTCAGCACGCAGGAAGCTCCACACTCAGTCCCCATTTCATGACCACACAAACCCAGAGAGGGAAGCTGACGCTGAGAGAGGGAAAGGCCTTGCCTGAGGTCACATGACAAACATACACTCAGGTGTATATAGAGGAGGCAGCAAGTCACATTTGCAGGCACTGTGGTGTGCCATGATGGCCAAGAGAATGCTGCCAACTTGTGCAGCCACAGAGGTTGCATTGAATGATTTTCTTTTTAAAATACTTTTGTACATTTATTTGCAAGGGAAAGAGAAAATGAGCATGCCATGGTGCACCCAGGCCTCTGGCCACTGGGAACAAACTCCAGGTGCATACATCACTTTGTGCATCTGGCTATACATGGAAACTGGGGAATCAAACCCAGGCAATCAGGGTTTGCAAGGAAGCTCCTTAACTGCTGAACCATCTCTCCAGCCCTCTGTGAAAAATTTCCATGAGTTCTATTAATCCCCTCAAAGTTCCTCTCAACCTATTTAAACTCCTGGTTCTGAGACAAATTGAACACTGAGAAGACACCAGAGCTGACACCAGGTTCTTAGGTACCTGCAGGGGACCAGTTGTCACATTCTCCAGAGGTCAGCAGGCACCAGAGCCAGGCCTTAGGTCCCAGAGCACCATGAGGCTGGCTGACAACACCCATCCTCCTAGTATATCAGGACATTTCTCAAGCCAGGCAAGAAGTCTGCAGAGTGTCTGGCATGCAGGGCTGGGTACCTGCTGCAGGCCCAGTCATTTCACCCCACTCCAGGCCACTTTTCTATGAGTCCCAGAATGGGCTCATTTCTAACTTTGGCCCCCATGGGGGGTTTCTTGCCAGCCCCCCACTCCTGCCCCCCTCTGCTCAGCTGGAGTCTGTCCTGTTCAGCTGTTAAGTTCCGAGACTGTTCTCAGTGTAATTTTTGGGCTCTTTTTTATGCAAGATCCATCCCTCCACAGGATCTCAGGGCTACTCTTGCTGCCTTCCTGGGTCCCCTACTTACCATAAACCTGCTTTTACCAGATTTCTCTCCCAACAAATACTCCTCTCACCCAAGGATGGTTTTCTTGTTAAGAATGTGAATATTTGGGCTGGACACATGGTGTACTGGTGAAGGTGCTTGCCTGAAAAGCCTAATGATCTGAGTTTGTTTCCCCATCTCCAGTATCCACGTAAAGCCAGATGCACAAAGTGGCGCATTTGTGTGGAGGTCCTTTATAGTGAATGGAGGCCCTGGCATTCATATTCTATTTCCCTGTCTCTCTCTTCTCTATAGATCTCTTTCTACTTGCAAATAAGTAAATAAAATATTTAAAAAATTAAAAATGTGATATGGGTGTGGATGTGGATTTGTATGCTCATGTATGTGCAGGTGTATGTGTGTGAAAGTATGCATGCACATGTGCACAAGGGGGTAGGGGACAAAAGACAAATTTGCATGTTATTCTCAGGCATACATCTACATATTTTTGAGATAGGCTTTCTCAATAGCCTGGAACTCACCAAATAGGATAGACTGGCTGGACAGTCATCCCCAGAGACCCGTGTGTTTCTGCCTGTCTGGTCCTAGGATTAAAAGCCTGCACCACCACAATGGCATTTTTCCATGGGTTCTGGGGCTCAAACTCAGGCCCTTATGCTTAAAAGGGAAACAGTTCACCCAATGAGCTATTACTCCAGTCCCGAAGAATTTTTTTTTTTGAGACAAGGTCTTGCTATACATAGCTCAGGCTGGCCTTGATTTCACAATCCCCCTGCCTCTGCTTCTGGAGTGCTGGAATGACAGGTGAGTGTCACTGTACCTATCATCTCAGCTCCCAGCCCCCTCCTCCATGAAGCCTTCCTACATCTCAGGCCACTTCCTAGTCTTGGACCATCACTGCCATTGCCCATACCCCACTGC
Organism: Dipus sagitta; assembly: GCA_036346955.1. NCBI lineage: Eukaryota > Metazoa > Chordata > Mammalia > Rodentia > Dipodidae > Dipus > Dipus sagitta. The sequence continues at coordinate 13,961,351 of CM070792.1, forward strand.
CCATCATTCCTCTACATGTCTGCCTCCAGATTTAAAGACCTCAAGGGGTGAGATCCATTGTGCTCCATCTATGACTGGACTTAGCTGCGATCTGGGCTCACCTCAAGTTAGCAAGCAGCTGCTCAGAATCCAGGTTTCTCCTATACCACACATGAAGCTATGACTCCCATTTCTCTAGCCTGACCTCTTGTTTGTAGGTGTTTCTTACAAAACATCTTGGTGTCCAAGGGCCCCTTTCCTCCACACCATACTGGGCATTCACCCAATTCATTGTTTGTACACCCCACTGGGGGACTTTCCTGTAAATCATTATTCTAGCCCACAGCCTAAGGACAGTGAGGCCCCAAATTGGCCCTCTATGTCAGAAGAGGAATGTCTGGGAACAGTTCCCTCATTGCAGACAATACCTTCCCCTGCCAAGCCCTGTTGAGTTTCCCCAGTAGGGGCTTCCCGCAATTCCTCACGTTTACCCAAGCACCTGCGTGGCCTTCCCAGTCCCTTCTCCTCCCCTTCACTTCCCTCGGGCTCCTGGGTCTGGCAGGAGTTGCAGTGCTCTGGTGCTTTGTCTCTGCCTATCCTTTGAAAGAGGGTTCACATGGTGGCCAAGGCTGTGATATTAGGATGCTGTAAAATCTCTGTACTATTCATAAATCTCTTCAGACATCATAAAGGAGGAACTTCTGTGTAGTTTATCTCTCATAACATAACCATTTCCCACTGTCCTGGAACATGCATCCACATCCACACAGACCGAACACATACATGCCCCCCCCCACCACAAAACTGTGCGCTGCACTACTGTAACCCCAGTGAGAGACTGAGGTAGGAGGGTCAAGAGTTCCAGGCATTTCTGGGCTATATACAGACCCTTTCTCAAAACAGAAGAGCAAAAAGAGAGGGGAGGAAGAGATAAAGGGAGGAAGGGAAGGCAGGAGGGGAGGAAAAAGACAGGGAAAGAGAGGAAAACAAAGTGAAAAAGGGAAGGGAGATGAATGGGAAGGAGGGAGGAAGAAATGGGGTAAAAGGGGAAAGGTGAAGAATGGAAATAAGGAAGAAAGGAAGGGAGAAAAGGGGGGGAGCAGAAGAATATAAGGAAGGAAGGGAGGGAAGGAGGGAGGGTAAGGGAAGCAAGGCAGCGCTGCAGAACCTAGGTCTGAGCACAGTCAGTCCTCATGGGTTGACCATAGTGTTGTCAGGCACACACAGCGGGCCTTGTGGTATCTTCTGGCCAGGAGCTGCACTGTCATGATCCTCCTCATGCCCCAGGAGTCCCTGCATCTGCTCTACATCTGCTCTATGGGTAGTTGGAAGGCACAAGTTCTGTCAGCTGCTGAGTCCCTGCTTCAGTGCAGCTGTAGCCCAGGTACCAGAAACCCTGCATTTGCTCTTTGGGCAGGTGGCGGGGGTGGGGGAAGTGGGTGGCACAAGTTCTGTGAGCTGAACTGCAAAGTCCTTGCTGCAGTACAGCTGTACCCCACTCCCTTCTGCAAGCCAGTGCATGGCTGTACCCAGTCCCCGGCCCATACCAGGGGAAGGTGGCACAGCCTGTGACGTCACAATACTTACAGCTCAGCCTGAACTTTATGGAAATTGTAGGAGGTAGCAGCAGAGTTCATTTTCCTGAGCCTCAAGTAAGACCTCTCAGCATCAGATAGGCAGGTCAGGGCTGGCAGAGGGGCTACAAGGGCTCACCGGTAGTGCTGCCATGACCCCGGGATAAGGACCTGGCCAAGGCAGCCCACACTCAGCTCCAGCATGCCACTCACAAGTGGCATCTCTCCTTGTCAGTTTTTTTTTTCCATTTTTATTTTTTATTTTATTTTATTTTTTTACAGTCAGTTTGGTACCATTATTAGGTTCATCCGTGACCTACCCCCTCCCCTTGGCCCCTCCTTGTTGAGGTATTCGGGTCATGCATTGTGGAGTTAGCCCACAGTTATGGGTAAGCTAAATGTCTCTGCATATCATGACCCAACATGTGGCTCTGACATTCTTTCTGCCCCCTCTTCCGCAAAATTTCCCTGAGCCATGTTGGGTCTGCTTCAGTGATGAGGTGTTGGGGGCCTCTGAGGCTCTGGATCTCTGATTTGGTAGGAGTTGATTTTTCTCTCTGCTGATCTCCTTCCCCCTTGTGCAGGTATCCAGTTCATCAGGAAAACAGCGCCCTTGCTTGTTTCTCCAATTTTTCTTAGTTTCAGCCGGGGCCCTATAGAGGTATGATGGGGTGGCTCTCTCCTTAGGATCTACATCTATCTGAAAAAGAGAAGCAGATTCTCCAAAGGACAGTAAGTTAGCATCAGGACAAATGAGATACCCCCCCCCTTTTTTTATAGAGAATTTAATAGGTGTAGGCCCTCTTGTAGCCCACGATTGACGGTAGCTTGATATTGGAGAGTGGGTTTATGTTTGGATATGGTTCTGACTTGTTTCCCAGCTCCAGCTATGGATCCCATACCAGTGAGGGGATCAGTTAGCCGAATTGAGAGCAGTTGGTTCCCCACCATGGCTGTGTGCCACCACTGCACTTGTGTGGGCATCACAACAAGTTATTTGCTGCTAAGTAGGTTAGACCATGCATTGCTTCGACAGATATTGGTCATTTTCCCCCAGTCACCCATGTAGCACCTTCTGGCACTAGACACGCTGACTGTCTGGGGACTGACTCTCTTCTACCTTCCAGCCATGCCATTCTAATTTGCATGTCAATCACGTAAGGTGTCTTCAGCACTAGGGTCGTATCACTAGCCTTTGGTGGGTCATCAAGTACTCTGACAGAAATCTGTCTGTCTTTTAGGAAACCTTATAGGTCTCTCTGATCAAAAGCTCATTGTGGATGATAGCCCCATGCTGGTTCTGGGAGTTACATGTCCGTGCCCACTAAGAAAAGGAGGAAAACGATAACTAATATACAAGAGTTAGAGATAAAAGAAAGAGAGAGAGGAAGAGGGGAAGTGAGGGAGGGAAGATGTAGAAGATTAATGTTCGTCTTGATCATACCCTCTCCAGTGTCTTGTGGTTCAGGTGTTCCCTGTAAGGGCCTAGTGAAGGATCAGCCATTTTGTCTGTCTTTTAGTAAGTAGAAAATTATGGTACCATTGCCATTTGGGTCTAGATTTGTGTTTCCCATCCCCTCCGTGCCCTCCCCTCCCTCCCCTTCCATCCTAGTGGCTAGTCTAGGAGGTGCTTGCTGGGTATGTAAGGTTTCTTGGGTAGATTCAGTTTAGGTGTTATAGATGAGTGAGACTATGTGGCGATTTTTTTTCTGTGATTGGATAAGTTCACTGAGAATGATCTGTTCCAGGTTGAACCATTTTTCCTCAAATTTCATTGTGTCATTTTTTCTTACTCCTGTATAGAATTCCATTGTATAGATATACCACATCTTAGTTATCCATTCTTCTAGTGATGGACATCTGGGTTGATTCCAGCACTTAGCTATTACAAATTGAGCCGCTATAAACATGGTTGAGCAAATCTCTCTAGCCTGTGGCTTGAAGGTTTTAGGGTAGATGCCCAGTAAGGGAATAACTAGGTCTGTTGGTATCTCTATACTCAGCTTTTTCAGAAGTCTCCATATTGCTTTCCAAAGTGGTTGTACCATCCTACATTCCCACCAACAGTGGATGAGTGTTCCTACTTCTCCACATCCTCACCAGCATTTATTTTCAATTGATTTTTTGATGTTTGCTATCCTTATTGGGGTAAGGTGGAATCTCATAGTTGTTTTAATTTGCATTACTCTGATGATTAGGGATGATGAACATTTTCTTAAGTGTATGTTTGCCATTTCTATTTCTTCCTTTGTAAACTGCCTGTTCAGCTCTTTGCCCCATTTTGTGAGTGGGGTGTTTGAGTTCTTACTGTTTAGATTTTTGAGTTCTTTGTAGATTCTAGAGATTAGGCCTTTATCAGTTGGATAACCTGCAAATATTTTCTCCCATTCTGTGGGTGATCTATTGGCTTTGCTTATTGTTTGCTTGTCTGTAAAGAAACTCTTCAGCTTCATGTGATCCCATTGGTTGAGTGACAGTTTAAGTTCCTGAGCTACTGGGGTTTTGTTCAGGAAGTCTTTTTCCATTCCTATATCATGGAAAGTACTTTCTGATTTTCTTGATGATTCTTGGTGTTCATCCTTGCATTTCTTCATGTCTTCATTTAGCATGGCCAGCTGATTTTTAAGGTCTTCTTTTTTTTCACTCTCCCTCAAATCTCTTAACTCTCTTTGAAGTCCTTCCAATTTCTTATCTAATCCTTCCAGTTTCTTATCTATTAGTTCTAGTTTGGTGATGGCAGCATCCACATGATTGTCAGCCTTTTGTTGCTTTCCTCCAATTCTACCAGTAGGTTGGTCAGGGTTGCATTGCTCATAGCTTCAATTTGGTGTTCTGGTCCTATTGGTTCTTCTATGTTTTGGTTAGATGTATTCATTGTGGGACTGGGTGATCTAACTGGATTTTCTTGCATTTGATTTTTCATGTTATTTGTTTTGCGCTGTGTTCTGCCCATGACAGTGTATGGGCAGGTAGATAGGCGTTATCAGCCTGGGCTCAAGACCAATGGGAATCTTATGCAGCCTGGGGCAGTTGCCAAGCAGCCTGGGCTTTTGCTCTCACTTTCCAAAGCCGCCTATCTACTGCCTGGCCGGGGCGCCAAAGTTGCCTGAGCTCTCATGCGGTAATGTGCCAAAGCTGCCTGTGTTCGGGCTAAGAGTGGCACTGAGGCACCAAGCACTGAAGCAGCTCGAACTCTGGCTTTGAACGCTGGGAACCGGAAGCATTCTGCGCTCCCCCGCCACAGGACAATGGCGGCCGGGTGGCGCGGCAGACAGGGGATGGCACCTGAGCTGGCGCAAGCAAGAGACACAGTCTGTACTTGCGTGGCACCTGCTGTGGGACTGGGCTCGCTCAGTAAGTGGTCGAGTGGACGAGAGTGCGGAGCAGTCTGAGCTTCTCCACGCAGGGAACAATCTCACTTGCCAAAGCTGCCTATCTACTGCCTGGCAGGGGCGCCAAAGTTGCCTGAGTTCTCAAGCGGCAATGTGCCAAAGCTGCCTCCATTTGAGCTAGGAGTGGCACTGAGGCACCAAGCACTGAAGCAGCCCAAACTCTGGCTGGGAACGGTGGGAACCGGAAGCAGTCTGCGCTCCCCCGCCACAGGACAATGGCGGACGGCCGCTGCGGCAGGCAGGTAGGGGATGGCACCTGAGCTGGCATAAGCGAGAGACACAGTCTGAGCTTGCATGGCACCTGCTGTGGGACTGGGCTCGCTCAGTAAGTGGGTGAGTGGATGAGAGTGCGGAGCAGTCTAAGCTTCCGCACGCAGGGAACAATCGGCGCGGTGGCAGCAGTGGCGGCCGGCACAGTAATGGCGGCAGCGGAGGTGCTGTGAACGCGGTCATTTGGGGTGAGGGATGCCTACCCACCCGCGAGGAGATCAGCGATTCCGTGTTCCCCCACCTCTGTGCCCTCCCAGATTTCTCTCCCCTAAAAGCCACTACTTACCCTTAATATCTTGCCTTTCTTTCCCCGGGATTTGCAGCGCATCTAGGTGGTCGCCATCTTGGCCGGAAGTCCTCCTTGTCAGTTTTTTAATCGCAGTGTGCTATGATTACAGACATTACCTTCATTTTTCCATGAATGGGGATAGAAAGTAAAAAACAACAGTGCTAGATACTAAATGCTAGAAGGAAAGGCAGGATGGAGGAAAAAAAAATGAAGTCTTGGCTTTCCTAGCCTCTAATCTTAACCCAAAATGCTAAAAACTTTTTGTTTGTGAGAAACAGATATCCAACACTACTGTGGTTAACAAAATTGGGAAGGTTCTAAGTTTAATAAGTTCACTATAATTTGGGAAAAGGTGTCCATATAAGGTACCATGGTGATAGGTAGGTAGAGAATGTTAGAGAACTCATTAGAGCTGTGAAGAAATGATGGTTTGTGAATTGCAGGCTGGTGTCAGGAAAATCCTTACGCTTCATGAGTGGAAGGATAGGTTAGGTGCGTAATGGGAAGGAACAGCAGGGTGTTCCAGGCACACATGCTATTCTGTTATTTGGATGAGACCTTCCGATTGGTTGGTTAATGTGATGCTTAGGGTGCATGCAGGAATGTAGAAGATGGCATTAAAGAGTGAAATGATATGATTCAAGTGTCTTCTTGTGAATGAGCATGTGCATGCCACAGAGTACATGCGGAGGTCTGAGGACAACCTCCGCTTTGCTTGACACATGGTCTCTCTTGTTTTACTGGGTGTGCTGTGTGTTCGTTTTGCTGTTTCATGTGCACAGTTCTAGTGGCCTGCAGGCTTCTCAGTTCTCCTGGCTCCTTCTAATTGCCTTGGAAGGTATGTAGCTTGCATGTGCCCTTATGTGGATGGCGGGGAGTTGAACTGGAGCTGTTAAGCTTGCAAGGAAGTGCCTTTGACCACCTTCCTAGGCCCCTCATTAACACTGTTTTATTTAAAACATGAAAAATAGCAGTGCGTGGTGGTACCTGCCTTTAATCCTAGCACTCAGAAGGCAGAAGTAAGAGGATTATATCAGTTTGAGGCCAACTTGAGACTACATAATGAATTCCAGGTCAGCCTGGGTTACAGTGAAATCCTACTTCCTTAAAAAAAAATCCTGAAAAATAAATCATGATTAAAAACTGCACACAAGGCCCAGTAGATCAATAGATGGTTCTTGAAAGAAGACATAAAACAAGCATGACAATTTTCTGTAATTACAAATCTCCAGAAAATATCCCAACTGCAATTACCTGGTCCTTTACCCAGAGAAGAGTGTCATCAAGAAGAGAAGATAAATGCTGGTGTGGACTCGGAGACTAGGAAACTGTTACCTTTCCTTCTTAGAGCACTGCTAACCTATCCTGACCTCTAAACCTGTGAACATGCTGCCTGCATTTGCAATTCCTTTCTCAACTTCCGCCAATCTAGGAAGACTCAGACCACCGCGGACTTAAAAGTGGCTCCACCTTTTTATTCCTCACCATAACACCCTATTTATCACTTTAACAGAACTTATGAAAATCGAAAATATTTCATGCTTGTATGGTTTACTGTTTTACCATATCCTACAATTACGTATGTAAAATGGTCAGAGACCACATTTGTTTTCTTCCTTGGTTCTCCGTGTCTCAGAAGTACCCATTCTGGAATCTAAATGCAGTAATATTTGTAAGACATATTTAAAATGAACCACGAAACTGTGAAACCATAGTACTTTTCTAGAAAAGCTTCATTTAGAAGATATTTTAATGTTGATTTTTAAGAACCATATTTGCAAGAAGAGATAGAGAGGAGAGAAAGAGAGAGAATGGGTGCAACAGGACTTCCAGCCTCTGTAACTGATTTCCAGATGCATGTGCCTTTTTGTGCATCTGGCTTTTAAGCAGGTACTGAGGAACTGAACTTGGGTCCTTGCCTGCTAAGCCATCTCTCAAGTCCTAATGTTGATTTTGAAAGGGAGGATAGGCATTTGCCATGTGCAGGATGAGTAGCGATTCTCAACCCACCTTCTCCATTCTGGAAATTGGTGCTGGATTGGCTCTCCTCTGAACTGTGGTGTGGTCATCATGGTGATGTGGAGGAAGGAGTAACCAGGTGGAGAAGCAGGGAACCAAGCTCAGACTGCCTGTGAAGGAGGGTCAGTGCTCAGGACTCTGTTGCATCTATCTCTTGAGGGTCTAATGCATGAGACATTGGCTTTGTGTATGAAGTCTTTGCTCCAACATTTTCATCTCACCCCACTGATTGGTGACTTCACAATCTCCTGACTTTTCTTCCTACAACTGTTGTTTATATCCATGATCCTGTGCTCCTGAAACTGGAATTCAATTCCCGATACTTGTCACTTTCAGAGGCCAGTGAGCGAAGAGAAATTCAAGCTTAAATGTGTCCTGTATTGAGAGTGCTGGCAATTTAGTATAAGAATGGATTCTTCTCTATTTCCTCTATAGCCAACAGTAGATATAGGAGGGGAAAGAAAGGCAATCATTTCATTTTTGTTTTGGTCAAGTAATCAGTCATGACTCAAATTTATTGTGTTAACGAATCTATATTTCTCCATATGGATTCTTCTCCCTATGTGGTGAGGATTTCATATAATTAAGGCCAATGGCACTTGCATTCCTCTGAGTCTTTGTTTAGATTACATCTAGATCAAAAGTTAACACAGGACAAACCATGAGCAGTGTATGTGTAGATTCCTTTATATAAAACATACTTCTTTCTTACTCTTATCAGTCTTATTGGTATGATGTGAGGAATTGGGTAGCCCAGCCCACACTGAACCATAAAATTCTTCCCACTCTGACCTGTGTTCTATTGCCTGTTCTATCAAACTGAGGCTAGGGCCTCTCTTTAGGTTGTTCTTTTGTGGCCACTTGGAATTGTTCAGCACTTTCCCTGACATAATCACACCAAAGTCACAGTATGACTCCAATTTCCATGTAGCCCCTGTCCTTCTCCCTGAACTGGTCTGGCATTACCAGCAAAACGGTGCAGACCCTGTTGCTGGCATTGGCCTCAGGAGGAATGAGTGTGCTTTAACCATTCAACAGATACTTTGTGATGTCAAGGATTGTTTTTTGTTATTTAATTGAGGCTGGGGCACACAGTGCTCTACCTGACCTTGTGGGTGGGGATATGGGTGTTGATGAACACCCTGTAATGTGCATGTCACCCCCAAAACAAAGTCTATCTGACTCAAAATGTCAAAGGGCAAAGAGAATGCTAAGTGCAAGTGTATGGATGTGTGAAAGAACCTGAGACTCTCGGGGGGCGGGGGAATATATGTGCTGATTTTTTTTTTTTTTAATCTTTTGGTGCTATGGATGGGACCTGTGGATGTCAAACCACAGCTCTCACCTCAAAGTGAGTGATCACTATTTTATCGTGAGCCAAATATGAGTAATGATGGCCTGTGAACAGATATAGGTAATGTCAAATATGATGTTTCAACATGGTATAATTTTCAGAAGTTTTTGTTTCATTTATTTTTTTAAAACATTTTCTCTTTTTTAATATATATTTTTATTTTTATTTATTTGAGAGAGAGAATGAGGCAGAGGCAGAGGGAGAGAGAGAGGTCTTGCCAGTGTCTCCAGCCACTGCAAACAAACTCTAGACACATGTGTCACCTTGTGCATCTGGCTTATGTAGGTCCTGGGGAATCGAACCAAAGTCCTTTGGCTTTGCAGGCAAGTGCCTTTACCGCTAAGCCATCTCTCCAGCCCTTGTTACATTTCTTAAGGCAGGTCTCACTCTAGTCTGGCTGACCTGGAGCTCAATCTGTAAACCAGATAGCCTCAAACTCACAGTGATCTTCTGACTTTAGCCTTTTCTTTGCTGGGACTAAAAATGTGCCAAAGCAGGGCATGGTGTCATATGCCTTTTATCCCAGCATTTAGGAAGCAGAAGTAGGAGGATCTCCATGAGTTCAAGGCCACACTGAGACTACATAGTGAATTCCAGGTCAGCCTGGGCTAGAGCGATATCTTACCTCAAAAATCCACATTAAAAAAATGTGGAACCCCCCTCTACCTGGCTCATGGAATTTTTATAGTAATAGAATTTAAGAAAGTTATAAATCTAGGCATTTTAAGTACATTCACAGAAACATCAAGTAGATGTTTTCAAAGCAGAGAAGTCTTTGCTAGAGGCCTCAGATATTGAGCCCTCTACCTGGCTCATGGAATTTTTATAGTAATAGAATTTAAGAAAGTTATAAATCTAGGCATTTTAAGTACATTCACAGAAACATCAAGTAGGTGTTTTCAAAGCAGAGAAGTCTTTGCTAGAGGCCTCAGATATTTTGTGATGCCATCCTTAGCTTATGGGTTGGTGGAAGCTAAGATGATTGAACATTCCAATAAGCATTTTACCTGATATTAATGAGACTATTAGGTCAAGCAGTGAAGTAGACCATAAGTACCTGTTTATGAGACTTAAGGTCACTCCCCAAAATTTGGTTACAAATTTGTAACAAACCAGTTTTCCACTATTCAATCCACTATGTAAAATGTTTAACACAGGCATAGTTCCCCTCCCCCCTTGAAAACTCCATCACAAATCTAGAACCTCACACTTGCTAGGTAGACAAGGGAACCTACTGAGCTACACCTCCAACCTAGATGTACTATTTCAAAGGCTGAACTAGCAAAATGTGAATAGTGAGTGTGAACATGCCCACAGAGAGGCATGTGCCAAACTGATAAGGGAGCTAAGAAGTGCTTCATAGTAATAACTCAGGTTGTCTGATATGAATACACTAAAGAGGAGAGGGAGTCCACTGCATGAAATAAAGAATACATGGGGAACAAATGGGGGAGAGAGGTGTGGGGGCGGGGTCGGTTACTAAGAATCAAACTTGCACATACCAGTGTTTCAAGGGGACAAATGTTAACAACTTTCCTGTATCAGTTACCAGCAGATGTGCCTTTGAGCACATACATGTTCAAACCTGCCATTCAGTGGAAAGTACAGAGCTAGCATATATGTTTCAAAGACTTCAACATCTTACTGTCTTTTGAGACCCTGGGTATAGATGAGGTGATCTAGACACTTCCTGATTAAGTTTATTCCAAGGTACTTAATTAATTAATTAATTAATTAATTTTGAGGCAGTTGTGAATGAGAGAGATTTCCTGATTTCCTGATTTCATCCTCTGCAGGTTTTTTGTTAGTATATAGGAAAGCTATTGATTTCTGTGTGTTTATTTTGTATCCTGATACATTGCTAAAAGTGTTTGTCAGCTCTAACAGTTTGCTGGTCTTTAGGTCCTTTATGCATAGAATAATATCATCTGCAAATAATGATAATTTGATCTCTTCCTTTCTAATTTGTATCCCTTTTATGAGTGTCTCTTGCCTTATTGCTATTGCTAAGACTTCCAGTACTATATTAAATAAAAGTGAAGCAGCAGACACCCTTGTCTTGTTCCTGAATTTAGTGGAAAACCTTCAAGTTTTCCTCCACCTAGTATTATGTTGGCTGTAGGTTTGTCATAAATAGGTTTTATTATGTTAAGACATATTCCTTCTATTCCCAGTTTCTGTAATACTTTTACCATGAAAGGATGTTAGATTTTGCCAAATGCCCTTTCTGCATCTATTGAGATGATCATGTGATTTTTTTTTTTTTTTTTGTCCTTCAGTCCATTTATGTAGTGTATTACAATTATTGATCTGCAACTCTGGGATGAAGCTTACTTGGTCAGGGTGAATAATCTTTCTGATATATTCTTGTATTCTGTTTGCCAATATTTTGTTTTTCTTCAGTATTTCTATTTCCTTATGTCTTATAATGACTTCCTTATTTCATTAAGCTGAAGTTTATTTTCTTCCTTAATTCCTTTGTTTCCTTCTTTGGTTCCATTTTTGATATTCTTAAGTATAGATAAAAAACATTTTTAAAAAATCTTTGTCAGTCATTTCATCCAAAGCCTTCTCATTGGTGATCATTTCTGAATTTATAATTTTTGGTGGGATTGTATTTTCTTGATTCTTTGTGTTTCTTGTATTATAATGTAGCAACTTTTGCATGCTGAATTCATTTGATGCTTGGGTTTTCTGCTTATCTGCAGTGTTCTTAGATGTGGCAATCCAACTTTATATACTTTAAGGATATGAGTTTATGAGTTTAAGGTGCCAAGAGTAGCACTTTTACCCCAGTCCAACTACAGAAGTAATCCTAGTGGGTTTTGCTGTTATTGTTTGATTTCATAAATCTTTTTTTAAAAATTATTTTTGTTTATTTGCAAGCAGAGATAGAAGACACAAACATACACACACACAAAGGGGGGGAGGAGAAAGAATGAGCATGGCAGGACCTCCAGACCCAGGTGCATGCACCACTTTGTGCATCTGACTTTAAGTGGGTACTGGGGAATTGAACCCAGGTTTGTAGGCTTTTCAGGCAAGCTGCTTAACTGCTGAGACATCTCTTTATTCCGTATTTTATAAACCTTTAGAAAATAATTTTAGGGGCTGGAGATGTGGCTCAGGGGTTAAAGGCACTTGCTTGCAAGGCCTGACAGGCTGGGTTTGATTCTTCATTACTCACATAAAGTCAGATGCACAAAGTGGCACATGAATCTGCAGTTCATTTGAAGGAAAGTTCATTTGAAGTAAAAGGCTTTGCAAGCAAGTGCCTTTAGCCATAGAGAAATCTCTCCAGTACAGTCCTGTAGATATTCTGTTGTCCCAGATTTGATCAGTAGAACTTTGCACTGTCACCTGTTGGTTCTTTGAGATAATGTCTAGCAGTGTAGATCAGGTTGGCCCTGACTTGAACTCTTGGACTTCCTGCCTCTGCCTCTGCCTCTGCCTCTTGAAGTCTCGAACTGCAATCTTGTATCACCATGTCTAGTTTTTATCTGGTTCTTGATTTGTAAGTTTTTCAAAGCTTTTGTAGTGAATATATATAATTTTTGTCCTTAAGGGTAGAAAAAACAGTATCTAATGAACCTTTCACAACTTTCTTGTGCAACATGAAAATTCTTATGTAGCATATTATTGGCATTAATATGATTTCTAAGTTCAGTATATAAGTTGAAATACTAAGTCTAAAAGTGTCTAGGTTTTCACATTAAAATATTCATACTTGTTTTTATTTTGCACATTTAATAGTGCAGACGTGTTATTAGACACTGAGTTTAGACTATTGTTAAGCTCAGAATCCTATAGTTCTTTCCCAATTGCTATTCTTCAGAAAGGTATAAAAGTAAGATCACAGTGTAACAAGTTTTGCACTGACTGATATATTAATTCCTCTAATCATCACTGCAACAAAATTTTTGACAGAAAGCAATTTAAGGAAGGAAAGTGTTTGTTGTGACTTATGATTCCTACATGAAGGGGAAGGTATGGCAGCAGGAGCAGGGCTGCTCACACAGCAGTCACAGTCAGGAAGTAGAGGATAAGCAGGAAGTGAGGCTGGCCTATAAAACCTCAAGGCTCATCTTCCAGTGACCCACTTCCTCCAGTGAGGCTGTGCCACCAAGAAAAACGTTTTGAAGGATAGACAGTTACATGTAACATAAAGCGCCAAAGAACATGGACATTTAGATGAATTATGTAAGTTTAACTGCGGGAATAAACCTATGCAAAGAATTTTAAAGTTACTAGAGAGGTTATAGTACTTCTGAATGTTGTGATTACAAGTAGAGTTGTTTTAGGGAATTTCTTTCTATTTCCAATTTCAGGCCGTTTGCTCAAAACAGTAGGTGGAAAATATTCACAGGAAGTTAGAAAAGCAAGATTTTCATAAATGTACCATTTGTGATTAAGATTATATATATAATATAATTAATATAATTAACTAATTAATATATAATTAATATATATTATATATATATTTACATTGTTTTAGTTTTTTGAAAAGGGTCAATTATGGCTCTGGCTGTCTTTGCACTGCTTAATGTCCTACCTTAACCTCCCAAATGCTGAAATTACACCAGTCAAGTCATCCTCGTGGCTTAGAAGTTGTGGCTGTGGCTTCATTTTCCCATGGGTTCCTGTCATCTGCTGTCATTCATGGCTCAATCTGCCAATTGAATGCATTGTTCAGTCAGGCAAACAGACCTAGCAAGGGGGCGGGATTCTGTAGTCCATGACCTTTATGTCTGAGCACATTCCCTGTCTACCACCTTGGAGCTGCACTAAGTTCATTTCTTGTGGGGAGTTTGAGGACTTTGGTTCCTAGACTCTGTGCTCTGTGCCATTGTGCTTCAGGGATAGCGGAAGGGAGACATGAGACGTTCAGGACCTCTGAAATGGTGAGTGTGACATCTGGACCCAGGGTGGGGAATCTGTTAGAAGCTATCACAATGGCAGAAGGTCTCCCTATCTTCTGCTCCAGTCTCTCCAGGCAAGAGCACTCCATTTGGGCCTTTGTACAACCCTCGCCCCAGTTGTGGGTCAGGAGCGAGTGTCCAGTCTCTCCATGCATGCAGACTGCCTGCAGTGCTCTCTGGGGTACTCTGTCTTGGGGTATATGCAGCCTTTGAGTCAGGGAGGGAAATTTAAACCCCAAAGTTTTTATCACATGTGTTCAGGCTTTTGACCCGCTGTATTGATCCACCTTGGGAACCCTAGGGACCAGCAGCGCACATGAACTGCCCTGCTTCTCTCTGGCTCTCCCCATATCTCTATATTGATCTCTCCACACTTTTCCCTGGTTTTGTTTTATATGTTTTTAAGGCAATGTCATATTCTGTTGTCAAGATGGATGGACCTGGAACTCAACTATATCCCAGGATCGCCTGAAGCTTGCTGCAATCTTCTGACCCCTGCCTTCCATGTACTGAGATGTATACACATGAGCCACCAACCTCTAGCTAGCTGTTACCCCCTTTTTAAGGAATTATATCTCTTTATTTTTAATTAATTAACTAATTGATTTGAGAGAGGGAAAGACGGAGAGAGAGAGAGAGAGAATGGGCACGCCATGGCTTCCAGCCACTGCAAACTAACTCCAGACACACGTGCCACCTTGTGTGTCTGGCTTATGTGGGTCCTAGGGAATTGAACCAAGGTTCTTTAGCTTTGCAGGCAAGCACCTTAACTGCTAAGCCATCTCTACAGCCCTACTTGTCCCATTTTTGTTTCTCACATCTGTCTGTCTCTCTAGCCCTTGTGGCCTATCTAAAAGACAAGGAAAACCATTGCTTATCCCTGGTTTTGAGAAGTATTTTTTTCTTGTTGGGACCCCACCCAGGTGGATGGGTAACACTAAATGTAGGATACCAGTTGCAGCCATGCCCAGAAGTCTCACTCTTTCTGCCTCCTTCTTTCTCTCTCTCTCTTTCTCACTGAATGTTCCCCCATCAGTTTCCTGTTACGGTGAATCAAGGGAGGGTGCCAATCTCACTTCCAAATAGGCATCTGTGTGCAGATTTGTAATCCAGGTACTCAGGAACCTAAGGTAGGAGCTAGGAACACAAGTTCCAGATCCAGGTCTGCATAGATATTTCAAAGCCAAGTTGGGTTGCCAGTTAAACTCAGATAAACAAAAAACCAAGAGTATAAACTTCAGGGATGGGGCATGTGCCTGTCATATCCTGTGCCTGAAGTTCATTCCTATTCTCTCAGTCGCACCTCAAAGAAGCTGATCACTGCTCTTGACTCAGTGTTTTTCTTCTCCAGAATGGAGTAATGTTGCTCCCTGCTACCCAGTGTGATGTGGCTGCAGCATGAGAAGAGTAACAAATGGCAAGGCCTGCCTTCCACTGTGGTAGCCTTCCCATTGGGACTATAAAACCTAGGAGAACTGTGGGATATGAAGTTTAGCTCACTGCAGAGTAAAGGAAGCTGATGCCAGGGGTTGGGGATTTGGTGGGTGAGTGCCTCATTGCCTGCCACCAAGGGACAAATAGTGGTTTTATTATCACGGATTCCAGGAGGCTGTGGGTCCAATAAGCACAGAAGATTCCAAAAAAAACGATGGAACAATTGCTAGTCCCTGGGGGTCCCAGTCTCTGAGAATGGAGAAGAAACTGAAGCGTCTATGGAAGGGTTTGTGTAAGACAGGCCTTGTAGGCATGAAGGAAGAAGTCTTAGTCTGTGGGAGTTAGTGAGGGTCTGAGGGAGGAGAATTGACGGAAAGAGTTCTGAGGGAAGATGAGATTTGGATTGGATTTGAGGCTGTATGCCAGCTCTCACCAAGGAGTGAGGCCTAAGGAGGTTGGGAGGGTGAAGTCATGGTGGCCTAGGGAAAGAGTGAAGAGAATAGAAATGGGGAAAATTAAGAGGACATGGGTAGGAAAAAGAGTGCATTGGTGTGGAGTCTTCTTCATGTCTCTTATGAGATGAAAGTCAAGAATACCAGCACCATTAACAACATTTTTGGTGGTGAATACCTACTTACAGATAATATTCCTTCTATATGCTTAAAATGATAATGTTACAAGAATAATGATTTATGCTTAAATCCTAAGTACATATGATGTTGATTTGTGACCTTCCTGATTTTCCAGATGGAAGCATTAAAATTTCCAGAATTCTGTTTAAAATGTTACTGGAATAGACACTTTATACCCCAGGATTTAGACCTGGTGAGTTTGTGTCTGGACTCCTAGGGCAGGGGAAGGAAATAGTAACAACAAATAATCATGTAACACTGTTCACTGGCTCCTCATTGTCCATGTCACCTGGTTCCTGAGTTATTTGAGGTAAGAGATCAGCACTTCCCAACCTCTCACTCCTGGAACACGTGTATCTGGGCTATTGCAACCTGGTGTTGGTGTAACTGAACATTTAAATCATCTTATATCTGTTCCTCAGTCATCAGATTCCATCCTATCTCTCAGCTGCTCAGAACTCAATCCATTGTGACCTAAACTTTGTGTCTTTGTTCTGGTAATCTTAGCTGAACCCTTCCTTCCACTGACCATCAGAGAGGTATTCATCCTGCTATGGTGAGGTAGTCATGCATTCAGGGACATGTTTTACCCCTTATACAGAGGTCTTGGGTGGCTTTGAGAGGCAGCATGCTGTTAGAAAGGAATATGATTGATCTATATGGAAAGAACTTGGGCCTCATGTCCATGGTTTGGGGCCAGGACAGGGTATCTGGTCATAGTTTGTAGGAGATTATTTGTAGTGTGGGGCTATTAGGGAAGTTAGTTTTACCAGGTACCCTGTCAGCAGCTGAGCAGAGGTGACTTTCATCATCCTGTGTGATTATGGCCGCTCACTTTCCCAGGGCAGCCATTCTTTACTTGTATTTCCTGGAACCTCTTATAGCCACACAGGGAGGCACTGCCAAGGGTCAAGGTTGTAGCTCACCTGTGAAGCTTTGTTGTTGCTTCTGAGTTTGTGTCTTATTTTATTGCCTCTGAACCTACAATCTGTCTGTCTCTGCATCTCTGTGACTCTCTGACAGTTCTAATCTAGGTATTTGAATGTGAACTCCATATTGTACTGTCACTGGCCCTTCTGTGCAGTTGACCTGTGTTTCCCACTACGTGTTCCTTATAAAGCCTTTCCTTCTGGTACTGGGGTCACTAGGTCATGGGCTGGAATCAAGATTCCTACCTCCTGTCTTGTTGACTGATCTGGCAATTTCCATGTCGGAGACATTTATGCATGTATCTGTTTGTTACCTTGGTCTGAGAAGGGTAGAGTGCTGACTGCCCGCTGGGCTAATTAACATTGAATGCAGGACTTCAGGAGCAGTTCCATGCACAGGCTTTGCCCTCCCATCTCCTTCTGCCTATACCCGTATGTCCTCTTCAGTGTCCAGTTAAGGTGAAGGGGTAACAGAGCCTATCCCTCGATTCAAATCTCCCCTCAAACCCAGACAGTGTAGGTCTGTATTCCCAGTTGATGAGGAGATATGCACAGGAAAAAATAGACAAAGTATAGAGCATCCTGTAATTCCAAAAAGAGATAAAGCTGGGCAAATTAGTGACCTCTCAAAAAAAAAAAAGAAAAAAAAAAGATGTGTGCATTTCAGTCATTCACAGGCTCTGGGTTTCATTCCCAATCACCTTCTCTGCATGGGACCTTAGAAGAGCCAATCTTTACTTTTAACAGTCAGTTTATGCTGAACACTTGGGTGCAGTCATCTGCTGTCCTCAGGGTGTTGAGGCCACAGCAGGCAAGTATATAGAATTGCTTGGGAGATGAGGTTTAATATCCACCAGCTGTGTCTGATCCTTGCTTTGTAGGGTTATGGCAGTGTGAGTTGAACAATCCCCTGTCCTGCCCTGTGATCTTGTCATCTTCCTGAATGTACAGTACTGAGGTCTGGCATAGAAATCCCCTTGGGACTTAGCACCCTCTTCCCTGGAACAATTAGTAGGTGCCACTGTTAAAGCAAGAGCTCACTCCCCACTCAGCATTTCTTGGTCCGTGGAGGCTGAGATGGATTGATTAAGGGAAATCCCAGCAGAGGAAACATGCTGTGTCCTCAGAAGGTCCTGTTTCTAGGATTCACCAGGATGATGGAGAGGGGAAGCCACTGCCATGGTCATTCTGTCAGTCAGAGCAGAGGGAGAAGGGGCAAGAAAGAAGGTCTAGTAAGGCATGTTGACACACCTCTCCCATTTCATTACTGAGGCAGTGGGATTACTTTCGTGAATTTGAAGACAGTGTTAGCTACAGTACACCAAATCAGCCTGACCAACATGGTAAATGATAGTCTTATACTTCCTCCCCTATGCAAGCTCTGGGGATGGCATGAGAGCACATCTGTAATCTCAGGTCTTTACAGGCTGAGGCAGGAGGGTTGTTAGTTTCAGGTTAGCCTGTGCTACATGTAAGAAATCATGGAGTGAATGAGGAAACAAAAAGAGAAACAGAAAGACAAGGAAGGGAAATAAAATGGGAGTTTATGTGGGTCCTAAGGAATTGAATCTTGGTTCTTTGGCTTTGCAGGCAAGCACCTTAACTTCTAAGCCATCTCTTTCTCAAATAAATAAAGTAAAATAAAATGAAAAATACTGGTAGAAAGGGAGAGCCAATGGGTGGGAGGTGACTTAATGAATTGCTCACTCTTCTCCTCCTAGCTCTTGGGAGGTTTTGCTTGAGAATTGTTGTGATTTCAAGGCTCATCTGGTTATATTATGAGATGCCACTTCAAAATAATGAGGAGGGTGGACAGGTCTGTGAGACAGCGAGAGATTGTTTCTCACGTCATAGGACGAGAATGTCCCAAGAGAAGAAGGGTATCCAACATGGAAGGATCATTCAAAAGATGTAAGATTGTGAAAAATAAGAGCTGCAGACATTTAACAATCAGTGGTTGCCAAAGTGTCTATTTGCAGTGTGTATGGAAAGGGAAGGGTGACCAATAGGTAGATGATATATGATTTTGGGGGAGGAACCCTATTCTACATAATATGGGGATGCAGATACCTGACATTTATTTGTCATAAGATAGCAAAGTATATGCAGTAAAGAGTGATCCCTGATATAAATTGTGGACTTAGTGATCAATTATGCATTTGTTCATTATTCTCACCACCACCAAATATAGCATACTGGTTCTTGATAGTAATAATACATTTAGTACATGAAAGATGCTAGGAACAGTAAAGCATGAGTCATGAAGTATGAACATAAGGAAAATGTATATTGTACACTTAGTTTCTCTGTAAAATGAGGGAGATTTGGGAAGTAACACTTTGTGTAGTTGCCAACATATCCAAGGCACTTGCTGGACTATATTCAATCATGAACAACATAAGCAGATGTTGAGTTGAACAAATGAAAGTAATTAGGAATCATAGATAAGAATGAAAGTCCACAATACAGCAGCAAACTGTTTCATATAAATAAGATGCCACTTGCTCGTAGTAATATATGGAAGTATTGGTTTTGGATCTTGTATTCATATTAAATTCTCCGGGAAACGTTTAAACATATCTCAACATACCAGAACCATGATTCTGATTTTGTTAGTTTACTGTAACTTGAGATTAGAAGGTTTTTAATGTTCTTCTATGAAAGTCTAATGTTCACCCAGCAGTTCAATGTTAGAAGAAGTTTAACAAGGAAATGAGACCCTGATGATACTCTAAAACACAAGTTTCTGTTATACAATCCTATACCAGAGAGACAGCATGACCCTGAGACTCCATCCTATCTATCAGCTGCCCCCTGCTTGTATGCTGTCTGTTAAGTGCAGTCATAGGTACAATCACACCTGACAAAACAACTTTTTGTTCTACATTTGTATTTTATCACTGATTTATTGCTACAAACTATTGTGCTTATGTCCCCAAATCATGTAACCTTAGAAACTTGTAGCTCACCAATTATTGAAAAAGAAATTCATGATGATATCAGAGTGCCTGTCATACTCTGTATAAAACACCTGCATCATCAGAGCTCAGTACTCAGTCTATGGAAGTTATTCTCCTCAGTCCATGTCTACATGAATACATTTTTAAATTCTCTACTCTATCTCTTTTGCCATATCTGTGTGACTCAGTTTTAGTAACAGTTTAGCCATAAGTTCCCGAGCCTGGGTGCTGACCTCCGCATGGCACCTGTGCACTATGTGGCTAGTCATTTGCATTGTTTAGGTTATATTATCAAACAGCTCTGCACGGCTAAATTCAAAGAATAAAGTCTAGGTGTACTTCCTTGTATAGCTACATTGCTACAACATCAAAATAAATTCTTAGTGGACACTAAGCCCAAATTAATGCTATTTATATTCATAGATTTTTCAAATACTGTAATTGGATTTTGTTTATATTTGAAATCACAAATAATGTGTAAGTGCCAAAAGGGATAGACATAATTTGTAGCTATATGGATGCTATTATAGAAGCTTTTACATATCTTTTGCAATTCACATAAATTATGTCAAATTCCTTTTTGAAATGATGTTTTTCTAATTAATCTCATCTATTTCTTTCATGTTAAAAATATGAACGAAGCCAGGCATGGTGACACTCATCTTTAATCCCATCACTTGGGAGGGAGAAGTAGGAGGATTACCATGAGGCCACCCAGAAACTACATAGTGAATTTCAGGTCAACCTGGGCTAGAGTGTGTCCCTACCTCACAAAACCAAAAATAAAAATATAGAGTGAGCTTCCCAGTGGACTTCCGGTCAAGATGGCATCTGCTTAACCTTGCCTCTCACCTCACTGGGAAGAAAAGGCAAGGCCCTTAATGTTCGGAGGGGGTTATTTTTTGTTTTGGGTTTTGCTGATTATAGGAGGCTTCCAGTGGGAGGGTGTGTAGGAGCAAAATAGGGAATCTGCTGATTTCCACACTCTTGGGTAGCCCAACAGTCCCCCAGTCCCCTCAAGCACCTGTCCTAGCTGTGAATTTCCCAGTAGGAAGTCTCTCCTGCACTAATTGCAGGCCAAGTGGACCTAAGCTAGCAGGCTTGGTTCTCTGCCCTTGGCTTTCCTGCCACCAGGCAGAGCTTCAAGGGTGCAATTGTTGTCCCAGTCGTCTTCCTGCCCAACTCTACTGACCCCACCCCTGTGTATGATCGCCTTTCCCAACCAGCCCTGGTGACTCCCACCCCCTTGCATGATCACAGTTCCTGCACAGCCCTTCTGACCCCCGCCAGAGCACTCAGTTGTCATTTCTGCTGACTCCTGCCCATATGCAGTATCACTGTTTCCACCCAGCCTTGCTGACCCTTGCGTCCCCCTCCAGCCTTGTGGACTCCTGCGATTGTGTGTGATCACTGTTCCCTCCCCACCTTGCAGAGCTCTGTGTGCAATTGGGTGGCCAAGATGCCATTCCCACCCAGCCTTGCTGACCCCGTGCTGATCCCTGGCCCAGTCGCCGTTCTTGCCCAGCCCATCTGAGCCCAGCATGCTATTGCCATCCCACTTGCAGCTGCCCACTCCCAACTCCAAACAGGGACCCAGCCTTCTGCTCCTCCCTAGCCTTTCTGAACACCATGGTGATTGCCATCCCAGTCACCCCCCCCCAGTCCATCTGTCTAACATCCCATATCCTAGGCTTTGTGAAATGTTGTGGTGGGCAGATCACAGTGAAAAAGGAATAGCACAAAAATCAGATGCAAGTAAATCCAGCTATATTGCCCAGTCTCACAATAGATGTCTCTATTCAAAACATAGAAGAGACAATTGGATCAGAACCCCAAAATGAAGAAACAAACTATACAACCCTGGCCAAGCAAATAACAGAACTTGCAGAAACTCAACAAAGGATCAATAATTGTATGAATAGTATGCTTGCTAGATTAGACATACTAGAAAAGAACCAGAAAGGGTTCCTATGACAGTTAAAAGATCTGAAGGAGAACAAAAAAAAAAAAAAAAAAAAGAGGAATTCGGCTGAGTGTGGTGTCACATGCCTTTAATCCCAGCACTTGGCAAGCAGAGATAGAAGGATCACCATGAGTTTGGGGCCACAATGACACTACATAGTGAATTCTAGGTTAGCCTGAGCTAGAGTGAGACCCTACCTTGAAAACAAAAACAAAACCAAACAAACAACAAAAAAAGGGCCTCAATAACCAGCTTTCTAAGCTCAAGGAAGAGATGAAAAAAGACACCGGGGGGCTGGAGAGATGGCTTAGCGGTTAGGCGCTTGTCTGTGAAGCCTAAGGACCCTGGTTCAAGGCTCAATTCCCTAGGACCCATGTTAGCCAGATACACAAGGGGGCGCACGCATCTGGAGTTCGTTTACAGAGGCTGGAAGCTCTGGCGCGCCCATTCTCTCTCTCTCTCCCTCTCTCTCTCTCTCTCTGCCTCCTTCTCTCTGGTGCTCTCAAATAAATAAATAAATCAAAAATTAAAAAAAAAAAAAGACACCGGTGAACTCCAAGAAGCATTATGAAATTGGAACTCGACAGAGGGTTGGAAATTATACATTAACAATCAGTAGAGCTGGGTGTGGTGGCATATGCCTTTAATCCCAGCATTTGGGAGGCAGAGGTAGGTGGATAGCCATACATTCGAGGCCGCCCAGAGACTACATAGTGAACCAGGTCACCTTGGGCTAGAGTGAGACCCTACCTTGAAAAACAAAACACAACAACAGCAACAACAAAAAAGCAGTAGAAAATACAAACCAAATTGAACAAGCCCAAAACACTATAGAATCTCTCAAGAATAGAGTCAGCCATGTGGAGGACAGAAACTCATAACTGGAAGACAAGACAGAAGAAACAGTTCATGAGTCCAAAATGTTCAACAAGTTAAAAAATTTCTGTGAACAGAACATGAGGGAACTGTGGTATACCCTTAAGTGTCCTGACATTTGGATCATGGGAATAATAGAAGGGGAAGAAATACAGACCAAAGGCCTGGAAAATTTATTCAACAAAATTATCAAAGAAAGCTTTCTCACTCTCTCAAAGGAAAGTCCCATCAAATTATAAGAAGCTAGCAGAACTCCAAAAAGACTAGATTAAAGTAGAAATTATCCAAGATATATCAATAAGACTCTAATCATCAGTCTCAAAGAGAAAGTCCTAAAGGCAACTAGGGAGAGATAATACATCACATGTAAAGGTAACCCCATCAGAATTCCTTCAGACCTCTCAATGGAAACCCTAAATGCCAGAAGGGCCTGGAATGGAACACTGCAAACTTTTAAGAATTTAGGGATTCCAACCCAAACTACTATACCCAGCAAAAGTATCCCTCATAAAAATGGTGAAAGAAAAACAACCTGATAAAACTCAGCTTTACAACTATATGAAAACAAAGGCAAACCTACGGAGAGAACTTCAGGGAATGTTCCACAGAGAAGATTCAAATAATTAACCTCATGTGCCTATGAGAAGCAGATCACAATAACCAAACTTCAAGAAGTCGCAAAAACTACAAAGATCAAGAAAACACCAAACCACATAAACTACCACAATATGGCAGATATTAAATCAAACCTCACAGTTATTACCCTAAATATTAATGGCCTTAACTCACCCATCAAGAGATGTATGCAAACAGGGTGGATTAGAATATTAGACTCCTCAATCTGCTGTCTTCAAGAAACTCACCTCACCACTGAAGACAGACACCTCCTCAGAGTGAAAGGGTGTAAAATGTTATTCCAAGCAACTGGAAATAAGAAAGCAGGTGTAGCTATACTTACATTGGATAAAGTAAACATCAAGCCAAAAATAATCAAAAAAAGACAAAGAAGGTCACATCTTACTTATCAAGGGAATGACCCAGCAAGAGGATATCACAATCATTAATCTTTGTTCACCAAATACTGGTGCACCACAATTCATAAAACTACCTACTTGACAATAACAGAAATGACTACCAACACCATCATAGTTGGGGCTTCAATACTTCACTATCAGCAATAGATAGATCTTCCAAACAGAATATTAACAGGAAGTAACAGAGCTCAACAACACCATAGATCAATTAGATTTTACATTTATCTACAGAAGAGTCTGCCCCCAAAACACAGATTACACATTCTTCTCAGCAGCCCATTGTACCTTCTCTAAAATAGATCGCATACTGGGCCATAAAACCTGCTTCCATATATTTAGGAGGATTGACATAATTTCCTGCTTGATATCAGATCACAATGCTGTATTGTTAGAAATCAACAATGAAAGATGTGCCAGGGACCCAACCAATTCCTGGAAACACTCTTAAAACAATAAGTTGGTAGTCGAAATTAAAAATGAAATTGCAAAATTTATAGAAATAAATGGCAGTGAGGACACAATGTACCAAATTCTCAGGGGAAAATTCATTGTGCTTAAATGCCTTTATAACAAAGACAGAGAGATCCCAAATCAATAGCCTAACCATACACCTAAAAGTATTGTAAAAACAAGAAGTATCCAACCCAAAAAGCTCCACACAGAAATAAACAATCAAAATCATTGCAGAAATTAATGAACTGGAAACTAAGAAAAACAATCAAGAAAATTGATGAAACAAGAGCTGGTTTTTTGAAAAAATAAACAAGATTGATATACCCTTGGCCGATTTGATCAAGCAAAAAAAAAAAAAAAAATAGAAATGCTTCAAATTAACAAAATTAGAAATGAGAAAGGAGAGCTCACAACAGATATAAGTGAAATTGGGAGAATCATTAGGACTTACTTCAAAAACTTCTCTCCATAAAATTTGATATTATGAGAAATGCATGAATTCCGGGACACAAAGGACCTACTAAAGCTAAAGTCAGAGCAGATTAATCTCCTAATCAAACCTATCACAAACACTGAGATGGAAAGGGTAATCAAAAATCTCCCTAAAAAGAGTCCAGGACCAGATGGCTTCTCAGCTGAATTCTATCAAACCTTCATGGAAGAACTGAAAGTTGTTCTGAAATGGTGCCACACAATTGGAGAACAGCGAAAGCTCCCCAACTCCTTCTATGAAGCTAGTATCACCCTAATACCAAAACCAGGCAGTGATGCCACAAGAAAAGGAAACTACAGGCCTATTTCCCTGATGAACTTAGATGCTAACCAAATTCAACAGCACATCAAAAGCATCATATCATCCCAGGAACACAGGGATGGTACAACATACAGAAATCTGTCAATGTAATACACCACATAAATAAGCTTAAACACACACAAAATAAACTGTCTATATTTCAACATAATAAAGGCTATATATAAAATTTGTAAAGCCCAACTAATACATAATAGGGAGAGTCTGAAGAATTCCCATTGAGATCAGGAAGAAGACAGGGTTTTCCACTCTCACCTCCACTCTTCAACATAGTACTGGAAGTACGATCTCAAAGAATAAGACAGGAGAAAGAAATAAAAGGGATACAAATTGGAAAGGAAGAATTTAAGTTAGCCCCATTTGCAGACAACATGATTCTATACATAAGTGACTGAGAACCTCCATCAAACTCTTAAAAAAGTGATTAACTCCTTCAGTAAAGAGCAGGATACAAAATTGATGGACAAACATCAGTAGCCTTTCTATATGCAAAAGACAATGATACAGAAAAAGAGAGAAGTGACATCCCATTTTCAATAGCATAAAAAAATACCTTGGAAGAACATTAACCAAGGAGGTAAAAGACCTTTACAATGAAAACATAACACTCAAGAAAGAAATTGAAGAGGACATGAGAAAATAGAAAGACCTCCCATGCTCCTGGATAGGCAGAATTAACATTGTGTAGATGGTCAATCTTACCAAAAGCAATACACAGACTTAATGCAATACAAATAAAAATCCTAACATCTTTTGTCACAGAGATGAAAAAAAAAAAAAAGATCTCAAAATCCACATGGAATGGCAGAAGGCCTTGGATATCCAAGCATATCCTCAGCAAAAGAAACAATTATGGAGGCCTTACCATACCTGATTTAAAACTATACTAGACATTCACTTTTTTAAAAATGAAGTGGGCTTTTTTTTTGTCTTTTTTTGATTATTTTTGGTTTGAAGTCTATTTTATTCAATATTAGTATAGCAGTGTCTGCTTGTTTCTTATTTGCTTTCACTTGGAATATTATTTTCCACCCTTTCACCCTGATGAGGTGAGGTCTTTAGTGGTGAGGTGGGTTTGTTGAAAGACAACAGCCTGAGCGATCTAATTTTCTGATCTGCCCTGTTAGCTTATGTCTCTTGAAGGGTGAATTAAGGCCATCAATGTTTAGAGTAATAACTGAGTCAAAGGAAGGGGAGAACAGTACTATCTTCCACCCAAAATTTGCCCTTGACATTAAAGACCTCACAGTGGCTGATGCCATCTACACAAAATCTGTAGAATAAGCAGGACATAAATGACATCAAAATAGAAGACTGATTGGAAGGAAGAAGGGATTCAATATAGACTGGATTTTGGAGGAAGAAAATAGAGGGTGGTGGAACAGGATTTTTATCAAGGTACATTGGTTATATTTGGGGCAGTTCCAAATAAAATGTTTTTTAAAGTAAGTATTTTCCCTATTACTAACCTGCATTTAAATGTCAAAATTGTTCTATAGTTGGATAGTGTGTTTAGATAATGAAATTCATCTACTAGTATACAATAGAGCATTCTTTTTTAGGGCCATTTTAGAGAAGTGATAATCAGACAGGTGGTTTTTTAATAAATGGGAACTCAGATAACTCCAGGCCATACATAGTAGGCAATCTTTTGACCCATCCTTCAACCAAACATCCTAATAAACTCTTGCCAAATATTTTAGTTGGGTGATCTGCCTTAGTATAAAAAGAATCTCTGAACAATTAGCCTGTCTTGATAAACACAACCTGATTTATTTACACATTTTCCTCCCAACACCATACCACACACAGAAAATATACTCCTGCACATATACCACGTATTTCTTCTCATGAGTTACCACACTCATGATGTTCTTTGGGAGAATGTGTCACAAATGCACATGGGTCATGTTAGGAAAAGTGGGAAGCAAAATGAATGGGAAGACAGGAACATACTTTATTCAGGGCATCCTGAGAAGCGCTCTGATAATGTAGGTCAAAGGGCCAAAGGGATATTTTTGGGTGCTGTAGGTAATGAATTAGCTTTGCTGGGTGGTCCATCTTGCCTCAGGGATTGGGCCACTTCAGAGAAATGATAATCAGACAGGTGGTTTGAGCAATTCCAGGAAAGTAATAATGAGAAAGTGTGGTCTGGGTAATTTCAATAATGTGATGATTGGGAGGGGTGGTTGGGTCATTCTTGGGAAAAAAATGCACACAATGATATGGCAGTCAGAGTCCAAAGATGGCGTCATTCTGGTTCTATCTTATTTTCTATCTAATCTTTATGTCTGCTTATGTTTTTTTGAGACAGTCTCATTCTGATTAAGATTAAGCTGTCTCCTTCAGGTAGAGCCCGCCTAGAGGAGTGTGTTATTTGCAGAGGGTCCTTTATACACCCCTAAGGTATGTTCTGAGCTGGCTTGAACTCTGGTTGTTCTCTTTCCTACTTTGCTGGGCAGGTATGATGAAATGACCTAGTTTCTTCTGCCGTGATGAACCTTTCCCTGGAATTTTTATGCCTGAAATAAACAAGTAAGATGAAACATTTCCATTTCTATTGTCTGCACTCTTTCAGAACGCAAGCCTCTCTCCTTCCTAAGAATTAGCTTTTAGCCTCCCATCACCTCCAAACCACCTCTTCCCTCAACTGTTTCCAGAGATGTTACACATCTATTCCTGACACCCTTACATGCTTTCTCAGAGAGTCAAATTCTTTTAGGCAATCACCCTCCTTAAGTACTAATCTCTAGTACCCCATCTTTTGGATCATCCTTCAATTTCTTCCTCCTTCACAACATAAATTAGCTGTTCACACCAATCAGGCCTGTCCTCATATACATCCACCTTCCACAGACCAGTTAGTCCTTTATAAATCTCAGAGCCTGGGGACCAATAGTGACCCATACCATTACTATGCATTTTAGACACTTAGTAAAGACATAGTGTTCTGGGACCTTTGATAATCAAGCCAATGACATCCTGAGTTAATCATTCCAAGTGGAGAAAGTCACTTCTCACACTGACACATGCATAAATGGCTTAGAGAGGGAAAATACCCAGTCAAAAGTCTCCAGACAGGAAATAGGAATCTGTACTCCAGCCCATGATTGAGGAACCTGAAGACTTGTAGAAAGGCTTACTAAGGAAAAGATAGTGAGAGACACTGAAATAAGAGAGACAAATGGACTAGTCACAGGGTACACAAAATAGAGTCACAGTAATCTGCCTGGATTAGAACAAAGAGAGGCTCACAGAGATTCAGAAATTATGAATCCTTAGGTAAACAGCCTAAAACAAGAAACCATGTGCACACACAAATCTTTACAGATGAGCTATGATCATGAATCCTAGCTGTACCTCCCAGCTACAAGTCACATTTTCTCTCAGAACACCTTGTAGAAGTCTTTCCTATCAAACACTGTTTCACTCAGATCAATAATTCCTGAGACCTTCACATGCTCTCTTAAGAGTCAAATCCTCTCTTAGACAGTCACCTGCCTTAGGCACAGCCCTCTAATCCTCATTACGTGATGTCCTCCTGAAGTCTCGTGCTTCCTCTGTCAAATAATGGTTTTCCCTTCACATGTACAAGGCCTGTTTTCCCCATATTAATCATCTTTCCATAGACCATTTAGCCCTTCCTCTATCCTCAGAGATGGGACAATCAATGAGCAATGCCTTTCCCATTCTCTTTAGAAACCTTTGTGCTTAGAGAACTCTGACCCAATCTTATGGAACATGTGGTAATCAGGCCAATGGCCTATTTGTCCCATGGTGGCAGGCAATGGGAGACTCACCCACCAATTTCTCAAACTAATAACATAAGCTTCCTTTACTGTATAGGAAGCCAAGCTCCATATCCCACTGCTCTCCAAGATTTCAGGGTCTAGATGGAGGGCTGGGAGATAATAAACCAGCCCTGGCCTTCCCAAAGCAATTTCTTACTCTTGACATGCTGTGTTTCTCCAATATGGTCAGGAGGCAGCAACAACACTTTTTTCTCAAGAAGAAAAATGAACGCAAAGGTGGGAGCTGGGTTATCTAACTGGTACCGAGAGAAAGTGAGGCATAGCCCATACCAGACACATGCTCTATCACTAAAATGTGCAGTTGGTTTTAGTATATTTATAAACAAAAGTTTCCATAAGTGTACAGCTATCTATTCAGGTGCTTTGAAATCACTATTTACACATGGCTATTCTGGAAGTTGTGGTCCTCCCTCCTGCTTTAGATCCTGAGTGGCTGAGATTAAAGAGCTGCAACTCCGTTTCTGTTTTAGAAGTGCTGTTAACCTTAGGTCTTGCTCCTTTCATAATCTATGGCTTCTGAGTGTTCCATTGTCCAAAAATATAAAACTAACATATTTAAGGGATCATATTATGTAGAACAGTATGGCTTTGTAGTACACACATATATAATAACCAGAATCTCTCAGGTCAGGCAATGCTTGTATGGGGAACACTTAAAAAAATCTTGTAGCTATTTTGAAATAGTCATGTAAGTGTTGCCAGATGCGTATTAACTTACTAATGAGTTATAGAGCATAAAAAGTTATTTCTTCTAAATGCACCCAGTTAATTCCATCATGCTTATTCTATCCCTTTTCTTCTATATATCTTTCACAATCTAATTACTTGTTTTATTTTCTTCCTCTATTTTGTAAACTTGGACTTGTAACTATAATGAGAACATGCAGGATTTTTTTTTTTTTTTTTTGGTTTTTCGAGGTAGGGTGTCACTCTAGCCCAGGCTGACCTGGAATTCACTATGGAGTCTCAGGGTGGCCTCGAACTCACGACAATCCTCCTACCTCTGCCTCCCGAGTGCAGGGATTAAAGGCGTGTGCCACCACGCCTGGCTATTGTTTGTTTTTTATATATTATTTCTATCCCATGACTTTTCTGGGGAGAATTGATCATTTATTCAATCCAATTATAGAAGGATTTGTTATTCCAAAGGGAAAAAAAAAAGACATAAATTCACCTTGGTGAATGTGTTTATTGGGATACTTAGAAATCAAAAGCTTCTATGATACATGCTTGTATTGCTTTAAAAAAAATCAAAACCATAAGCAGTTTTTATCTGTTATCTACACATTACCAACTAGAATGTCAAGTAAGAAATTTATGATATTTATTTCTGGTTGTTGAGTGTTGATAGTCTAGTTCCATTATCATAGACCTATGTAACTCTTGAAGCATCCTTGATTTCATTGATATGACTGTACTGAAAGTCACTTGGAGGTGAGTAGAGCTGCTTTGATTAAAATGATGACAGTCATTTCAAAACCAGAAGAAATAGCTACTACTTTATATAATGTCTTACAGTTATGTTCATATATATTCTCTTTTTTGAAAGATTTCTTTATTTTTATCTTATTTATTTATTTTATTTATTTATGAGAGAGAGAGAATGGATGTGCCAGGGCCTCTAGCCACTGCAAACAAACTCCACATGCATATGCCACCTTGTGCATCTGACTTACATGGGACCTGGAGAATTGAATCTGGATCCTTCGGCTTCGCAGGCCAGCGACTTAACTGCTAAAGCATCTCTCCAGCCCAATATATTTTCTTTTTATTTACCTACAAACAGGGGCATTTTACTAGTCTCCCTTGTGATTTGTATGGACTTTGTTTATTGCCCTTTTCATATATGCTAGGCTAGGATTTTATCTTTTTCCTCATGCTTTGAGTTGAACTTAGCTCTTCATTCATCTTGGAAAAGTGCTCTACCACTAAGTTACTTTTCATCACTAGGACTTCAATAGTGTATTGTAGAAGAGTGGTGGATATATACATCCTTATTTTCTTTTTCAGACCTTAGGTCTTGCCCCTTTCATAATCTATGGCTTCTGAGTGTTCCATTGTCCAAAAAAATAAGTTTCCATATGACTTAGTTATATCCTCTTAGATTTTAATTAACCCTCCCTCCACCTTTCCTTTGCTCAATCTTTTCCCCTGACTTCACTTAGGACTTTTCACCGCCATTAATCTGTTGCAATTCCATCCTATGAAGTATACCCCCTCCCTTTCTATTCCCTTTTTATCCCCTTTCTAGCTTACTGGCCTTTGTTACTGAGTTTTATTCCTACTCACATAGAAGTACAATCATTTGTAGCTAGGATCCACATATGAGAGAGAACATGTGACATTTGCCTTTCTGGGCCTGGGTTACCTCACTAAGTATAATCCTTTCCATATCCATCCATTTTTCCTTCAAATTTCATAATTTTATTTTTCTTCACCACTGAGTAGAACTCCATTGTGTAAATGTACAACGTCTTTATTATTCACTCATCAGTTGGGGGACATCTAAGTAGGTTCCATTTCCTAGCTATTGTGACCAGAGTGCCAATAAATAAACATGGTGGAGGAAGTATCTCTATGGTATGGAGACGAGTCCTTAGGATATATGCCTAGTAGTGGTATGTGGTATGAGGGTCATGTGGTAAGTCTATTTTTAGCTGTCTCAGGAACCTTCACACTAATTTCCACAATGGATAGAGCAGACTGCATTCCCACCAACAGAGTGGAAGTGTTCCTCTGTCTCTGCATCCTTGCTAGTATTTATGGTGATTTGTTTTCATGATGGCCACCAATCTGACAGGAGATTGAATGTCACTGTAGTTTTAATCTGCATTTCACTGATGGCTTCAGGTCTAGAACTTTTTTTTATGTTTATATGCCACTTCATTTCTTCTTTTGAGAACTCTATTGAGTTCCATAGCTCAGCACTGAAATATCTCTATCACACTTTCTAAGGCTCAAGGACCATTGTGGAACAGGTGGCAGAAAAATTGTAAGAGCCAAAGGAAGGGTAGGACTCCTTACAGTGTGCTCCTCCAGACACAAAATGGCCTGGATACCCATGAACTCACAGTGCCAGATAATACCTATATAAGACCGTCATAATAGGAGGAAAAGATGATGACATCAAAATAAAAGACTAGTTGAGCCTCAGAGGCCCCCAACACCTCATCACTGAAGCAGACCAAAAATGAATCCAACATGGCTCAGGGAAATTTTGCGGAAGAGGGGGCAGAAAGAATATCAGAGCCACATGTTGGGTCATGATATGCAGAGACAGTTATCTTACCCATAACTGTGGGAACAATGCATGACACATATACCTCAACATGGAGGGGCCAAGGGGAGGGGGTAGGTCACAGATGAGCCTAATAATGGTACCAAACTGACTGTATTTGCTGAATACAAAACTAACTAATAAAGAAAAAAAAATTAATAAATGAAAAATAAAAAAAAGGCTAGTTGAGAAGGGGAGGGTTATGAAGGAGAGTGGAGTTTCAAAGGGGAAAGTGGGGTTAAGGAGGGAATTACCATATGATATTGCTTACAATCATGGAAGTTGTCAATAAAAATAATAAATAAAAAATGAATGTGGACTGAATGCATTATATTTTACATCATATATGGTTATCTGTTCATGGGAGCGGGGGGTCGAATGTGGTGGTTAGATTCAAGTGTTCACCATAAGCTTAGGTGTTGTGAATGCTTTAACGCACAGTTGGTGGCAGTTTGACAATTGAAGCCTCCTGGAAGCCGAGTGTTCTTGGGGTCAGGCCTATGGGTGTTATAACCATCTTCCCCTTGCCAATGTTTGGCACATTACTGTTGCTGCTGTCCATCTGATGTTCACCAGGAGTTGATGTCCACCCTATGATTATGCCATCTTTCTCCCCAGACATCTTTGGTCTTCCCCTTGAGTCTGTAAGCCACATAATGTGAACCTGACAACACCTCCACAGCTGTGCACTTTTGATTAGATCTTCAGTATCAAGAATAAATTCCCTCTTATGGAGTAGTCCTCAAATCTAATCAGAGAGCAGTTGGTTTCCCCCATAATAGGCATTGAAGTATTGTACCAATTGATACATTTTACTTGGTTAACTAGCAATAAAACTTGCATGGTTCACTGCTTCTTAACACCATTGATTACTTTTCTCTCCCAAAGGGTTGCGTAGCTCCTTCTCTTTTATTGCTAGCTAGTCAACTGGGAAGAGATTTTGAACTATGGTGCAGCTTGACTTCCCAGTGTCCTGCATCTCATGCATGTGGAGTCTTTAGCAATAGTTCTTGCCATCTAGTTCTGATGGATAATCAAGGGCCTTGGCAATGCCTGAAGTAGTCTGGGGCATCAGTGGATGTTATGGCTAACACTCAGTGGAAGGCAACTCTACCCTGACACTGAAATTTTTCTAATAACAATGTATTGCTTCTGGGTACAAGAAGAAAAAATCTTACTTTATTAGCACTAACATTTGAAACATACATTTGTGCCAAGGTGTTTCAGATAGTGTGTTCATTGGATTGGAGTTGCATGGCATAATGACATGCACAGTGCAGTGTTCCTTTATGCATTCCCCATATAAGCTGCAGTGATATTAACTGATGTATCATGGAAGATTGGTGCCCAGACACCTTGAATTAATTGTTTATAATATATTTGTTTCTGAATTAATATTTGGTTATTCTTTGCCTTTCAGACTTGCTGTTTATTACGATATCAGTGTTGATTATCAGACTTCATATGGGGTCAAAATCCATAACTTTATCAAGAGTTTCTGTTTCATTACTAGTGTTAGGAATTGAATCCATGGACTTGCATCTTCTCGACAAGCACTGTAACACAATGCCACAAACCCTATTATATGCTTTTCCATTCTATTGTATTTTCATTAAAAAACCCAAACAAACAAACAAGCAAACAAAAAATAAAACTAATCTTATATTCTTGTATCACTACAGGATGTTACAGGTAAGATATTTGCTTCGAGTCTTTTCTTTGATGATATAGCATATAAACCTCCTGCTTATTGAATAAGTCTCTGCCCAGATACGTATAGAAGTGTTAAGTCCAATCTGCTGTTCCCTATTTTGTAGTCTTTGGCTGAAGAGAAATGTCTCATTATAGGAATTGGTGTCATTTGAAGATGTAGCTGTGGACTTCACCTGGCAAGAGTGGCAGGACCTGGATGTTGTTCAGCAAAACCTCTACAGAGATGTGATGCTGGAGAACTACAGCAGCCTGATGTTCTTGGGTGAGTTAAACGTCCGTGATTGTCTGAATAGCAATTACTTTCCCTTTGGTTGATAACTGTGGTTATCATTACTAATGTTTAGTATTGTTTTGATATTGTAAGTGTTCACTTAATATGCACAACTACTTAAAAAATTTTTTTGTTCATTTTTATTTATTTGAGAGTGATAGAGAGAGAGAGAGAATGAGAGTGAGTCAGACAGAATGGATGTGCCTGGGCCTCCAGCCACTGCAAACAAACTACAGACACATGCGCTGCCTTGTGCATCTGGCTTCCATGGGTGTTGGGGAATCAAGCCTCAAACTGCGGTCGTTAGGCTTCACAGGCAAGCGCTTAATGGCTAATCCATCTTTCCAGCCCTATGCACAACTACTTTATGCAGAATACGTGCTTACTATCTGCTTCTTACAGATGAGAAAACCAAAGCTTAGGAGATGTGTTACTTGACAATGTTGGGTCATTAGTAGTATAAACTGGGTTCCACCTAACAGCCTCTGCTGTTTTTTTTTTTTTTAATATATTTTTATTTATTTACTAGAGACACAGAGAGAAAGATAGAGAATGCACCAGGACCTCCAGCCACCACAAATGAAATCCAGATGCATGCACCACCATGTGAATCTGGCTAACCTGGGACCTGGAGAATCACACCTGGGTCTTTAGGCATTTTAGCCATGTGCTTTAAGTGCTAAGCCATCTCTCCAGTTCCTTCTGTTTTTTGCAACATAAACTTTTTGAGTTGAAATTGGGAAAATGTCTCACAGTTTTGAAGATTAACACACCATCAACATTTTGATTTTCATTAGATTGTCATCATGGTACTTATTTCTAGTATGACAACAAGTAGTGTAGTTTTATCAATGAGTTTGCTCTACATTGTTGTATTTATGAGTTTATATATAGTTTGTTTTAAAGTAGCTCAAAATACAATGTATAACAGCATTTCCTTGTAACGTTTTTTATTAAGTAGAAACTGTGTGTATACATCATGTGTTGGTTTGATGGTTTCCCTCCTCCCTGCCCCGACTCCACTGTGGGCCCTCCTTATTGGTATTGCTGTTATTCACCATGGCCTTGTGGATTATAAGTTGTGAGAGCAGAAGTCAGTCATTGTGGGTGGGAGGTGGGCAATGCCACTGGCTATTCTATTCTACCCTGTGGCTTTTACATTCTTTCCACCTCCTATTCTGCAAAATTCCCTGAGCTTTGGTGGGTGTATTTTAAGTATACTTTAGTGTTAAGCTTTCAGCTACTTCTAGATTTTTGCTTTGGTGCATTTTGTGTATCCTTGGTGTCTATCTACATCACTCTGGTACAAATTGTCAGGCTTTCCTTGGAAGCAGAACTCTTGCTCATCTCACCAATTCCTCTGTGGTTTCACCTGGGTCCTAGCTGCTGTGCTATGAGCGGTTCATCTGACACAAAGTCAGCTATTTTTGTTTGGTTGATAGATTTTGGTTGTCCTCAGTTCTTGCTACTTTCTGAAAAATAAAAACCAATTCTGTAATGAAGAACGAGATCAGAATACGTAAAGGATAAGCACTATTAATTTAGAGAAGTTTTGATCAGAGAGGCCACACTTTTGGATAACGACTAGTGGGAAGTTTTCATTGGAATCCATAATCTTGGTCTCCATAGGATTCTGACTTGGTTCCCAGCTCCAGCTATATATTCCTTTCCACTAAGCAGATCTTATAGCCAAGTGGAGAGCTACTGTTTATCCACCTAGTCTGTGAGCCACTATTGCACAGGGATGTGAATCTTCTCAGATTAGTTGTTTTAATATAGCAGTATCTCCTGCTTACTCACAACATTTTTGCCCCCCCCCCCCCCCCCCAGCAGGTCATGTAGCACTTTGCAGCACTATACAGGCTAACTTGCTTGCAGATTCAGCTGGATCTCTTTTTTTTTTTTTTCTTTTTTTGGTTTTTCGAGGTCGGGTCTCACTCTAGTTCAGGCTGATCTGGAATTCACTATGTAGTGTCAGGGTGGCCTCAAACTCATGGTGAACCTCTACTTCTACCTCCTGAGTGCTGGTATTAAAGCCATGAGCCACCACACCCGGCTATGTGATGCTTTTAGCAATAGGATATTATGTTTTTCCTCAGGTGGGCCATCAATTGCTTTGACAGAACCCTGTCTTGTTTTGGGGACCTTGTGGGTCTCTCTGATCAACAGCTCCATGTGGGTTGTAACGAATATCTGGTACTGGAAGGTACAATCCAGATCCAAATGTTTTAGGGTAAACCTTTGCCCTGCACTCTTCGGGGCCCTTCTTACCAGATGATTCCTCCATGCTCCTATTGAGGGTTTTATTTTTAGCTTGCTATCCAGGAGGAAGGTTCCATGATATCACTTCGTTTTGGATTTTGTTTTGTGTATGACTCCTCCTGCCTTCCCATTCTCCTTTCCCCAAACCCTAGCATCCGTTTTATGGGTCACTAGAGTTGCTTGTCAGGTGTGCATGGAACTCAAGCTGTTCCAGTTTAGTGATCTCAGGTATGGAAGTACATGTGGCAGTTGCCTTTCTGTGCTTCTGTGAGTTCACTGGTATGATCTGTTCCATGTCTGCTAGCATTACTCGTTTTGGCCTAAGCCTTCTATTCCTGATTGTAGAGCTGGCAGAGTGTGGTGGTTTGATCCAGGTGTCCCCCATAAACAGGTGTTCTGAATGCTAGGGTCCAAGCTGATGGAGATTTGGGAATTAATTCCTCTTGGAGGCAGTGTATTGTTGGGGGGGGGGGGCTTATGGGTATCATAGCCAGTGCCCCCTTGCTAGTGTTTGACACACTCTCTACTGCTGTTGTCCATCTGATGTTGGGGAGGGGATAATGTCCACCCTCTGCCCTTGTCTTCATTGTCCCTGCCATCACAGACCTTCCCTCGAGTCTTAAGCCCAAATAAACTTTTTGTCCCACAAGCTGCTCTTGGTTGGTTGGTTGCTGCCAACAATGCGAACCTGACTGCAACACAGGGATTCAAAGATTTTTTAAGTCTCTTCAACCCTGTATAACTTTTGCTTACAGGCCTCCATAGGCTTGCAATTTCCATTGGGTCTAGAAAATTGAACTCAGGGTCCTTCAGCAGCACATGCTTATAGAGCAATAATACTTTCCTGCTGAGCCATCAATTCTAGTTATAGTGTGTATTATTTTTATGTGCTGTTCTTACTTATTTTCTATTACATTTAGGAATTTTGCATATATATTAATTGATTGTTACTGGGTCTGTACTTTGGATGTTTGGTCTGTAGATCATCCACATTACTTTAATGCTGATCTATGAGTGTACACCTGAGAACTTGGCAGTTCCTGTATTGATTGTTTGTTTATAACTGGCTTTTGGTTTTGCTCTTGAATTTGCTGTTCAAATGTGTTCACATTCTTGTGAGCTTTGTGAATTTCTTTCCCATAATAGAAAATTCTTTTATGGATGTTATTTTTATTTCATTTGTTTTACACTGGAACATCTTTTTATGTTCATTCATTTACTTAAGGGCAATTCTTATGAATCTAAAGTCCATTCCTCATATACTTTCCAATTTCTTAACTTCCATGAGGTATTTTTAAATAGTCATGCGATTTTTTTTCTCATCAATTTCATTGTGAATCCTCTGCTGTTTTACTTTTTTTTCTATTCATTTCTTTAGTTAAAATCTTCTCCCACAACCTTTGTCTCTTGTTCTTTTTATAACCACTCTCTCTTTGTTCCACCTATCATAAATGTCATTTCTTCTTTTTCTAGTTTCATTATGTTCCTATTCTACTATGCTCTATTTATTTATTTTTCAAAAATCATTGTTTTTATTTGGGGGGGCGGTTGAGGTAGGGTCTCACTCTAGTCTAGACTGACCTGGAACTCACTAGGTAGTCTCAGGGTGGCCTTGAACTCACTGTGATCCTCCTTCCTCTGCCTCTCCAGTGCTGGGATTAAAGGCGTGTGGCACCACGCCTGGCCAAAAATCATTGTTTTATGCTGGACATTTTGGCACACAAGTTTTGTCCTATGATGTGGGAGGCTCAGTTAGAGGCATGTGCATGAGGGCAGTCTGGGGCTACCTTATCTGTTCTTGGTCAGTCTGGGCTAGAGTGTGTCCATATCTCGTAAAATAAAAAAAAAATCATCATATTATATATCATGCTGTCTGATAATCACTTTTGGGCGAGATTTTCAATGTCACTTCAGGAAAATATTCTAGTTAATGAACACTGGGAGTATAAACTTTCTCTAAGCTAAATTTGTATTTCATCTACTAGAGATAAGTTGTAGGCATGCAGCTTTTATCTTCCAGGAGTCCATGTGATATAACATATTGGCACAATTTGTACATTTTTTCCCAATTACAGGGAACTGTGTGACCAAACC
The DNA here is from genome assembly GCA_036346955.1 of Dipus sagitta. Classification (NCBI taxonomy): domain Eukaryota; kingdom Metazoa; phylum Chordata; class Mammalia; order Rodentia; family Dipodidae; genus Dipus; species Dipus sagitta. The sequence continues at coordinate 13,999,668 of CM070792.1, forward strand.
AGATTTGATCTTCAAGTTGGAGAATGGACTTGCACCATGGAGTCTAAAAGAAGACTCAATTCATATGTTTCCAGGCAAGTAAATGTATATTGTGTAACATAGGTCAGTGAGATGAGAACTCATTAGACATTGTCATGGTCCTGATATTTCTTTGAAACAGACACACTATGACATGGAGAAAGCTTGACCCTTTTTAGGCCATTGAAGAATTTTTGTTGTTGTTGTTTTGTTTTTGGTTTTTCAATGTAGAGTCTCACTCTAGCTCAAGATGACCCAAAAATCAATATGTAGTGTGCAAGTGGTCTCAAACTCAGGATAATTCTCCTATCTATGCCTACTGAGTGCTGGGATTAAAGGTGTGTGTACCATGCCCAGCTGAAAAAAAATTTTTTAAATGCATTCCAGAATTTAATTCCATAAACAGTTGGTCTTGGAAAATATTATGTTTTACATCCTGTACCTAAATTCTCACTTGTCTATTTTCTGTATGTTTCAATATTTTTAATTTATCTGCTGTGACAAAATCTTTAAATGAAACACCTGAAGTAAGAAAAGTATTTGTTCAACTATACAGTTTTTTAATGGTGGTTGTGTTTACAATGCTGAAAAAAAGAGAGTGGTTAACATAATTATATTTATTGTCACCTGAGAAATTTAGAAGTAAGTGAGAAAAGAGAGCATCAGAGATTTCATAAGGGATTAGTACTCTTTTGTGAAATATTCATTAGAATTTAGGTGACAAAAGTATACTAGATTTGTGAACAATAAGAAGTGTGTCGGGTATTGAAAGAACATTTGAGACTTTAAAGGTTAGGAAATGTGAATTACTGTGAAAGAAAAGTAGAAAATAGTCCATTCTCATGTTGTATATAAAAAATAGAAGGTAAAGCCACAGGTACAGCATAATGCCAGACAGTAGAAAAAAGTCTTGTGCCAAAGTAGTGGTATCTGTAGTGTTAGTAGAAATATGTGTCTCTTACAATGGTTAATTGTAGAGATTCAGTTCAATATGCTGTCCTTCAATCTATAACAGCAAATTAACATTAGAGATATGGTAGAAGAAAACATTAAAAATTTTTGAAACCTGAAAACAGGTAATCCAGGGAGTTTGGAAACATTGAATATTTATGTGTGGGAGATGGTCACAAGTAGAAATATTTGATCTGAAACTGTTAAATGTAGAATTTCTGATCAAGTTTTTCATTAGGGACCCCAAGATGGGAAGCATTTGGGGGTTTTACCTTTCATGTTGAAGAGTCATCCTGATTGTTTATTAATGTTCAATAAGGGAATGTTACTGATCATGTTGTTTGGCCTTTAGACATTCATTATACCTTCACCATGTTTAGTTGTAATATGCTTCTGAAAAATTTTAATGCAGCTCAATTACATGGGTGGATCCTAACCCCTTATCATTTGTAGTTAATTCGTGCTTGGGCACTTAAGTCCATGAATTGAGCTAAGAGTCTTTTTCTAGGTTTTTATTGTGTCATACACAATGGAGATGCATAGTATTTTTGTCTGTATGTGAAGTAAATATTGGACTCTGTTATATCAATCTCAAGGGTATCCAGTCAGTTTTATATGGAAATATATATTTTTGAGTGCAGACCTGCCATTGACCTTGGTTATAGGTTAATCTATCAATACATATGCCACCGATGTCAATAGTGAGCAGTGAGTGACTATATCCCCCTTCAGATAAAACACCATTACATCCGGAAACAACCACTTGGAAGAAAGAATATAGGTGTTCTCCAATTTGTTATTTTTCAACATTGATATTGTGAGGTTTTTATATTTGTGTTTTAACCCTCTTTATTGTAGCTACTATTATTTTGCTCTCATTCTAGTGTGGTACGTTTTTGTTCTTTCTCTTGTTTTTTTTTTTTTTTTTTTCATTGCTATCCTCATTGTCCTTTTCCCCTTCATCCATAATAACAATGATTGAAAACATGGTTCATCTACTATTAAGCATTAGATCCCAGTAATTGAAAGATATAAGATAACCCTGTCCACATTGATTATTAAACCTAATATTGTCTGGGGAGGTCACTCAGTGCTTAATTGTGCCTTTTGCATAATCATGAGTTAAGATCCCCAGAATCAGCCAGAGCACTCAGAATCTCTCAATTCCCATAGGCCAGATTCATGGTATACAAAGTAGTTTACAACCAGAGGCACTGTCACACAAGGTTAAAGGCAATGACTAACACCCAAGCTTAACCCATGATCAGAAAACATGCATTTTGTACCACACCTTTCCAAATTCACCAAAACATATGAACATATAAACATATAAGAAACAAAAACATATATGATCCATCTAGAAAGGTGGTAGGGGAGAGACTAAAATCAAACAAACAACAACAACAAAAATCTTCTATGTTATTTTAGTAGAATTCTGCATTAATATTGTTAAATAAAGCAAACATCTGTATAATAAAGCATCCATTAAACATGTGGTAAAATGTTGTAAACACCTTAGTAAGGAACTGCAAGTGGGGAAAAGGCTAACTTTTCTTCTTACTCAGTTATTTCACTGAAAACTAATTTCTTTTTTAATTGATTTTCATTTGGAGGAAGATAGAAAAGGAGGGAGAGAAAACCCCAGATGATTTTGCTACATAGTGAGCATGTCTGACCTTGTGCTTGCCTCACCTTTGTGAATCTGCTTTACATGGGATGTGCATAGTTCAGCATGAGATCTTAGGCTTCACAGGCAAGCACCCTAAACACTATACATCTCTCCATCCTGAATATTAAATTCTTGAATAAACCTAATACAAGAGAGAATTTATGTTGTCAGAAAAGATTAGACCAGAACTTACTGGGGAAGCAATAAAAGCAATAAACAATACACAAATAAAGACCACTTAGAGGTGTTTAATACATTGTGTGAATATAGGAAAACATTTGCTGAATATGCACTTTGTTGTATAAGACCATGCCTCAAGTCAAGCAACCCACCATACAGAGTAGTAAAGAAGTCAATTGCAAAGTAGTATTAATATTAATATAATTAATATAATTATTGTGAGCTATGTGCTCTTAAAATATAATACCTTACGAAATACTAGGAAGCCTTTGCAAATCAAATTTTCCTTTATATTAAGAATGTAATAAGTTCCTTTGTATTTCTCAGAATTAAAAAGTGAGCAGAAAATGTACTGGACAAAGACTGATTTTAAACAATCCCAGCACGATTTTTATCACAAGTTACATCACACTTGCCATCAAGGAACAATTAGAGGTGAGAAGTTGTATGAATGTGGGACGACAAACTTGAATTCCAAGTCACAGCTCAGTAAGCATCAAAGTACTCACACAGGTGAGAAGCCTGATGAATGTGGGAATACTTTGATCTCCCAGTCACATCTCACTGTGCATCAGAGACCTTACACAAGTGAAAAGCCTAATCAATGTAATGCATGTGGGAGAGCTTTTCTTGCAAAGTCAGAGCTTAAGAAACATCAGAAAATTCATACAGTTGGAAAAGTCTTCATCTTCCAGTCAGATGTTACTGTGCATCAGAGAACTCACCTAGGTCAAAAGTCATTTGAATGTACTGAATGTGGGAAAGCTTTCCTTACCAAGTCAGCTCTTAATAACCATCAGAGAACTCACACACGTGGAAAGCCATATGAATGTATTGCATGTGGTAAAGCTTTTGTCTACAAGTCACAGCTGACTGTGCATCAGAGAACTCACACAGGTGAAAAACCATATGAATGTACTGCATGTGAGAAAGCTTTTATTTCCAAGTCAGATCTTAATAAACATCAGAGAACTCACACAGGTGAAAAGCCATATGAATGTACTACATGTGTGAAATCGTATATCTCCAAGTCACTTCTCACTATACATCAGAGAACTCACACAGGTGAAAAGCCATATGAATGTACTGCATGTGGAAAAGCTTTCATTTCCAAGTCAGATCTTAATAAGCATCAGAGAACTCACACAGGTGAAAAGCCATATGAATGTACTGAATGTGGTAAGGCTTTTATCTCCAAGTCACAACTCACTATGCATCAAAGAACTCATACAGGTGAAAAGCCATATAAATGTACTGCATGTGGGAAAGCTTATATCTCCAAGTCAATTCTCACTATACATCAGAGAACTCACACAGGTGAAAAGCCATATGAATGCACTGCATGTGGCAAAGCATTCATCTCCAAGGCACAACTCACTATACATCAGAAAACTCACACAGGTGAGAAGCCATATAAATGCACTGAATGTCGGAAAGCTTTTATGTCCAAGTCACAACTCACTAAACATCAGAGAATTCACACAGGTGAAAAGCCATACGAATGTACTGCATGTGGCAAAGCTTTCATAACCAAGTCATATCTTAATAAGCATCACAGAAACCACACAGGTGAAAAGCCATATAAATGTGCTGAATGTGGTAAAGGCTTCATTTACAAGATACATCTCACTATCCATCAGAGAACTCACACAGGTGAGAAGCCATATGAATGTATTGAATGTGGTAAAGGCTTCATCCGCAAGTCATTTCTCACTATACATCAGAGAACTCACACAGGTGAAAAGCCATATGAATGTAATAAGTGTGGGAAAGCTTTTAATGTTAAGTCAAATCTTAATCAACATAAGAAAAGACACAAGTGAAAATTTACAAGAACATACTGAGTGTAGGAAAGCTTTCATTTGCGAATTCACAACTCACTATCCATCAGAGAACTCACATAGGAAACAAACCATGCAGTGTAATGAATGTGGAAATACAGTCAATTCCCTGTCACAGGTCACTGTGCATCAGATAACTTATACAGGTGAGAAACCGTATGAATATATAAAAGCTTTTATCTGTGAGTCATAGCTCGCCCTTAGGAGAAATGGTGTTAAGGTGGGAAAGCATTCATCTGCAAGTTGTAGCTTACTATTCATCAGAGAACTCATAGGTGAGAAATCATATGAATATAATGGATGTGGGAGTTTACTTTCAAGTCATGTCTCAATAGAGATCAAAGAATTCATTCAGATCAAAAGACATGTGGACAAAATGAAGATGGGAATATTTCTTTTTCCATGCCCATCATTACCACAGAATTCAAACAGGTGAGACACCCTAAAAATGTGGTAAGGCTTTCTTCTGGATGTTATAAATCATTAGTCATCAGTTAAGTCACATAGCTGTGTAGCCATATGAATGTAATAAATGTTTCAAAGGCCTGCATTAGAAACCTCATACAATAAGAAAGAAATCATACTCATGCAATGAATGTGAAAATGATTTGCCAAAAAGAATTCATACATGTGAGAGATCATATTAATGTAATAAATGTGAGAATGCTTTCTCTTACAATTCATTCTGCATCTTAAACAAAGGAAAACCACATGAAAACTCAAACATTTGAGAACATAGGATATTGTCTCTCAGTCATAGCTCACTATACAACAGAGAAGACATACAGATGAGTAGATGTATGAATTTGGGAAAGTGTCCATCACTAATTTCAGCCATAGAATCCATATATCTTGAAAATCATATGAATATAATGAATGATGAACACATTTCTTTTGATAGCCATGTATGAGAGAACTAAACAAGTGAGAAGCCATATGTACATACAGTGACTGTGAAAAATCTTTCTTACATAAGCCAGAACTCATGTCTCAAAGAAGTATTGTAGGGAACTAGCCTCATCAACGTAATGTAGGTTGAAATGCTTTCTACCTGAAGTAACAACTCATGAATCTGGAAGACACCTCTGAGGACTTTTGTCACATAAAAACCATCAGAATGTAATGAATGTGTGGAAACTTCCAATTCCTTTCTCAATATGCAGCAGAGAAATCGTGAAATCAGAATTCTTATGAATGTGAGCACGCTACCAAAGTTCACAGTTTACCTATTATAGAGCTCAAGAAGTGTTGAGTCTGATATATATAAAGAACCCATGACCATTTTTCACTCAAAATTCATGTATCATCTGACACATGAGAACACTTCTACATGTGTGAAATGTTACAAAATAAAAACTCAGTTCTTTTCTCCCAAGAAATGACAATATATATCGACAATAATAGAAAATCCATGAGCAAACTAGTCCTACCTGTACATCAGAGATTGCCTGCAGATAAAATTTTTGAATCTGAACCAAAAAATCATACACGTTATTCTTTAAGTCATAGTTTAGTGACTTCTGAAATCCTGTCGATTTTCTTCTTTTGGAATTTGTTTGTGGGAAGTATGTGGAATAATTCAGAAATATGAACTTCAGGAGACATGTAGTGTTGTAACCAAAGCTTGATGGGCAATTGTGATATGTTTGAAAAACCTAAAAGCATAATGAAATGTGATACATAAGAAATTTTGAGAGTATGTTGTGTAATAACCACTTGTGACCAGTTCCTTTGAACTGGAGTGATGTTGAATTTGAAACTCTTGTTGTCTGACATGAAATTCACATGCCTGAGTGACAAAGTCACTGACAAATCTAGCTGGTTCTGAGCAGAAAATTTTCTCTCTGTAGCCCAGCCAACTGAAAGCTGGAAAAAGCTGCACTGTATGCAGTCTTATGGGAGATGGAAGTCATCAGCGATGAAACAGTGGACACTGGAAATCTCAAGTTTGGCCAGACATGCCAAATGTCTGAACTAGTGCAATAGTGCAAATGTCTGATCTGGGCGAAACCCACGGCTCTCTAATTGGATTGAAGTTCCACTCTGTGGGAGGGAATCCATGCCTGGTACTGAAACCCTAATCAAAAGCCTATGGCAAGAGAGTTCATAAGCCTTAGGGGTATAAAGCCTGCTCTTGTCTGGATAAATGCATATACTACTCTCACCAAATTGCCCTGAAATCACTACACTTAATGTTCATACTCATATTAATGCTACTCTCACTTCTGGTTAGAGAAGCTTCTCTTTTCAGATGGTGATGACCACTGGGATGGCCCAATAGGCAACATGGTGATGAGAAGAAGGGACAGAGGAGTGTCCAGCACTGAAACATTTCACACCCTCCAAGGCTCAGGGTCCATTGCGGAAGAGGTGGCGGAAAGAATGTAAGAGCCAAGGGAAGGGTACCACTCCCTACATACAACTGTCCGGACAGAATTTGGCTGCGATATCCAAGACCTCACAGTGCCTAGCAATACCCACACAAGACCCTCATAATTGGAGAAAAAGATGATGACATGAAATTAAAAGAGACACTAATGGAGAGAGGGAGGAGATACGATGCACAGCAGAGCTATGAAGGAGAAAGTGGGGTAGGGCAGGGGAATGGAGCAGAGGGGAGGGTATGTTTACTTGGTATGACATTTTTGCTATGGAAATGTTTACACTGTCATTATGTGTTGGAATAAGTAATTATAATTTGAGTTTATAATGCTCAAAGTTAATAGATTTTCTGGCATCTCTATTTAGATGTTGGATTATTATATTTGCTAAATATTATGGAGATTTTAAAAGTTAATCTGAATATATATGTAATTGTAAGGGGGTCATGAATTTAAATGGGCCAGGTGTAGAATTTGGATCTTTGAATGTACAGTTTCTCTTCTAGCCTCATGTTCTTGTTCACTTTATGCTTAATTGAAATTTACTATGTAGTCTCAGGCTGGCCTCTAACTCTCAACAGTTCTACTTTCTGTGCCTCCCCAATGTTGGAATTGAAGGCAAATGTCACTAAGCCCTGTGGTAATTCAAGTTTTAATGAATGTAATTGATATAATATGATAGGAATATAAGAATGATACCTAAAATAGTATATGATTTAATGCACTTGGAAGACGCCTAGCTGGATAAAGTGCATACCATGAAGCATGAGGGCTTGACTTTGGATCTGTAGGACCTACATAAAAATAAAGTTATGGGGTTGGCAAAGTTGCTCTGTGACTAAAGCCCTTGCCTGCAAAGCCCACTGACCAATGTTTGTTCCCCACTACCTACATAAATTCAGATGCAGAGTGTCACACGCATCTGGAGTTTGTTGAATGTAGCTACAGGCGCAGGCTTGTTCTCTCTCTCTCTTTCTCCCGTTACAAATAAAAAGTAAATGAACAAAACAATTAAAAATTCTGGTTGTGGTTGTTCATGTGTGTAATTCCAGAGAAGGAAAGGGGACAAAAGAAATCCCAGATGTGACTATCTAGTTTGTCTAGATGAATTGATGAGCTCTGAGTTCAGAGAAAGACTTTTTATAGATACATCTAACTTGTTTAAATTTTTATTTTTATTTTTATTTATTTGAGAGAGACAAAGCAAGGAAAGCAGATAGATAGAGAGAGAAAGAGAGAGAAAATGGGCACGCTAGGGCCTCCAGCCACTGCAAGCGAACTTCAGATGCATGCACCCCCTTGTGCATCTGGCTAATGTGCATCCTGGGGAATCAAGCCTCGAACCAGGGTCCTTAGGCTTCACAGGAAAGCGCATAACTGCTAAGCCATCTCTCCTGACCATACATCTAACTTCTTAATCCTAAAACTGGGATTTATTTAATAATTTAAACATGTATATTACAGGCATTGACATTCTAAGGCCAATCTCCTAAACATAGAAGTAAAAATGTTAAATAATATATTTGCAAACCGATGCAAGAATACATATATCACTTATTATAGTTACAATGGCTATAACCCAGAGGTACAGGGACGATTCTATGTACAAAAAACAGTGAACATCACAAATAAATTGATGGACAGCAATGGTATGATCATCTCAATTGATGCAAAAAACCCTCGTTCAAAACTCATCATTTTTTCATAAAATTTTAAGAAACATGTTTATAAGGTGTAATTGTTTGAATCAATGTCCCCCAATGGACACAAAATATTTATTTTAGCTTTAACTTGTTGTCCCTGTGGATGGATCCTAGGGTCCAGTGCTAAGATGTGTTTGAGGGTGGATTTATTTCCAGTATAAAAAGATGTGCAATGGTGGAGCTCTGCCTGGATTAATGGAGTGGGCTTGTTTATGGTGCTGACCGTTTCTTCTCTCTGCATGATCCTCTGGAAAGGGTCCAGCTTCTTTCCCCATTATGGCACTTCGCCTCATTCTGCAAATTTCATGAAAATTGAGCTTGATTTGAAAGTTCAACTCAGAAGCATAAAGCTGACTGTAGCAGAATTGGTCCAGAAGAGTTGGGTAGAGTTGTGGAGATGAATCAATGCAGATTTGGGTCAGTTGGAACACTTATTTTGGAAGAACGGGCATGGACTTGGTACCTGCAACAAAAGATGCCTTCAAGAGTGACAAGACAAGGTTAATGGAATAATTTGATGAGAACCTTAAATTGTAAAGTGCAGAGAGAATTTTATTTGTAGGCTTTGCATATAAACTTTCTAAGTAGAAGGAAAGACTGCAAAAGACTTTGTTGGAACTGGGCTACTGGAATAAGGGTTGGTTCCATTCTGCCCCTGATGCCCATAAAGATTGATCAAGGTTAAATGTGTAAGGGGCTGATATGGTTGGCTCAAGATATAAGCTGAGAAATTTATGATTTAAACTTGTAAAAAATCAAGCAAGTTTTAAATTACTGGCAATGAAACTGGTTGTTGAATCTTCTAATGTCAAACATATTAGTAATCTTAACAGATATGGCCCACCTGTTTTACATTAAACCACTCAAGAGAATGCCTGAGGTGATTCCACCCCAGAAAGACTAAATAGTAGGATTGCATAGTCTTTTTTTTTTTTTTTTTTTTTTTTTTTTTTTTTTTTTTCCTTACGGTAGGATCTTACTCTAGCCTGTACTTACCTGGAATTCACTATGTAGGCTCAGATAGCCTCAGACTCACAAACCCTACCTCCTCTTCCCAGAATTAAAGACACCTACCACCATGTCCAGCTGCAATCTCTTGAAAGGAGATCTACTCTTTGAGGTTATGACTTCTTCATTCCTGAATTAAGTATAAGGCTGTGTCGTGTACACCTGGTGTTGGTGCACAAGGTTCCAGGAGCTGCTATTGAGACATGGCATATAGGCAGGGTTTGGTAACCCTAATGAGGAGGTTGCAAAAGCCACCGGAAGACAGACCATGGTTTGCATGGAGACCTGAAGATGTTTTGGATATAACAGAGCTATGCAAGGGCTACCATGGAGTACTGATCATTCAGAATGGAAGTTTTTCCTGCCCACCACACCCGGCCTTTATTCTCAGTTTTGATTAGAAAATACTCATGTTACAAATAGAGACAAATACCAGAGAGATGAAACCTCACCAAAATGAGAACATGAAGACATTCCACTGCTTACCACTGAATGAGTCATCTTTGTTGATGATTTACAAGCTTGAGGAAAATTCTAAGCATATGAGTGGCCGTTCTTTTAACCTACCACATTCCACGCCTGGCTCCCAATAGATTGATAACTGTTGCATATTCTATATTGTCAAATTCAAAGGTCTTCACAGTCTTTACCAATTTAAGATAGCTCAACAGTTCCAAGCCTCATCTGAGATTTAAGATAATATCTGAGATGTGAGTCCTGTAAAATCAAAACAAAGTTGTATGCTTTCAATATATGACAGGACAAAGTAAACATTTTCAGCTGCTATAAGCCATAGCAAGGAGAGACTGGAACAATTGTTACTTTAAAAACTATCAAGCATATATCAAATTTCTGCAGACAAGGTCAGATATAACCAGTGAATAGTGAGGAATCTCTGTATTTTCCAATTCCACCCCTCCAGCTGTGCTGAATACCAGGAAAACTTACATCCCTAACCAACAGCCTCCATTGTAGGTTTCATACAGTTCTGGTATATCCAAAACATCTTCAAGTCTCCATTCCACAGTCCATCTTCAATGACTCTGCCAGCCTATCAGGGTCGATATGTCCTATCTCATGCCATGTCTCAGCAATGACTCCTGGGACCATGTGTGCTTCATGACCACTGCATGCATTTTTCATGCTTCTGAAACCAATACCAGGTATATATGACACAGCCCTGTTCTTAATTCGTGGACAAAATAAATTGTAACCTTGAAAAGTGAGGTCATTCTCCCGTCAACACTTTTCATAAAGAGTTTCCATGACTATCATAGTTTTTCCTCAAGCACTCTCTCCTTTATTTTAATTGAAATTAGTTGGGCCATCTTCGTTCCACATGCAAATAGATTTGACAATTTAGCTTCAGCAACCAGTTTCTGTGCCATTAATTTTAAATTGCCTGACTTTTCCAACTTAAAATCGTAAAATTCTGAGTCCCATATCTTTAGCCAAGCACATAACCCAAACACAAATTTAACCTTTGACCAAACTTTCTGGTCCTGGGCAGCAGAAGACAGCCAGCCTTTATGCCAGTATCTGAGTTCCACCAAGGTTTTCTGTAGCCTTTATTTCTGCTTAGAAAGTTTATAAGCCAAGCCTCCAAAAGCAATTCTCTCTGCACTAGCATACTCAAACTCTCATCCTAAATGTCCTTAAAAACTGCTTATCATTCCAGAAGGCATCTTCAGCTGCAAGCACCATGTTTCCCATTGCTCCATTGCACAAGTTCTAAATAAACCAAACACATGTTCAGATTTATCTATCCCACTCCTCAGTACCAATTCTACAGAAGACAGCCTCTCATTGGTGGCATGAACTTCCAGACCAGATACCCTTTATAGGAAGAAATGGGACTTATTTGAAGGTTATACATACAGAGGAAGTTCCATTATGGCAGGAGCTGGTCTACTTTTACAGACCCAACCAAAGAGAAAAAAGTCATCACCAACAATCAGGCAAGCACACTTCAGGAATTCCAGGAAAGGTCAAGCAAAATTACTCACAAACAGCACACATCACACTCCATGAACATAAACAATGCAAAAACAGAACACACGTCCAACAAACACAATAAACAACTCATATCAGCACACAAAACACAAGGAATACATACCTAAAACACAATACACAACTGCAAAACAAAAAACACACAGTACATATGAAACAGGTGAAGATAAAACACACAAAACAAACTACACAAAACTCAAACAAGTGCAAATAAAAAACAACACATAACTCATACACTACACAGGTCAACAACACAATAACACACAGAACACTCAAAAGACATCAACACAAAAGACGCACTACACAAACAAAGCATATACTAAGAACATACTACAGACAGTGCATGGAAACATAGGAAAAAACGACGTAACTCACAACACACTCCCACAGCACACAACAAAGCACACACAACTCAGCCAAAAATCACAACACACAAACAAAAATATACAAGTTTTGCACACAAACAGAAGACAAAAACACAACTCACACAAAATAGAACACACAACTCGAACACTTAAAAATTCATACCACACAACAATGCACACAATATACAGCCACAACAAAGAACACAATGCACAAAAACAAAATTAAAACATAACACAACCCACAAACAACACACTCCTGCATCTCACAACTTATACAATATACTGTCAACTGACACCAATTAAAACAACACATGTACATAATCTCCACACATACAACACAGTACCCACAACACATAAACAACATACAAACAACCCACACTGAAAACAGTGTACACAAACACAAGGCAAAAACACAACACACAACTTATTCCCACAACACATGAGAACATACACTCCACAAAACACACAAAAGCAACATTCTAATCCTAATGGACACAAACACAAGATATAACACAACACACTAGTCACACACAAGGAACACACTTAATACACAACAAGCCATACAACAAACAACACAAACAAAAAACACAGAAACAACACATGCTACACAGAATGGACACAAAAGAAGAAAAAACAACACATCTCATACCCAACACATAATCACCCCACACAGCAAGACAAAGTACACAAAGAACATAAACAACACAAACATGCAAGACACAAATAGAAAACCAAAACAAGACACAGTACACAGAATGCACACATGCACAAGATGAAAACATAACATCCAGCACATAACTCACTTCCACAACATGCAAAATTCACAGATATCTCACGCCCACAACATAAAAGAACAACACAGACCAATACAAACCTCACAGTAACAACACACACTACAAACTATGCAAACATACACAATTAAAAACAACATACAATTCACACACAACATATTCTCACTGCATACAACTACACACATAACACACATCCATAACACAGAACAACACAAATTCACAAAACACAGAAAAACTATGCATACTACACTTAATGGACAACAACTCAAAACAAAGCAGTACACACAATGGACAGAAACAAGATGAAAACATAACACACATCTCACACATAACATATAAGCATAGTACACACAGCACATATGAACAAAACACAACAACCCAAAGAAACACCAAAAAAACAAGCAACATACAACACTCTGAAACAAAAAACAGACACAAACAACACAAAGTTCAAACAGTGCACACAAACCAAAACAACACTCAATTCACACACAACACATAAGAACACACAAGTCACAACATATTCACACAAACAACCAACACTCACAAGGCAGAGTGCACAAAAATACAAACACAAATAATGAACAACCCACAATATACACAAAGCCACAAAGTACAAACAATTCACACAAACACGATGAACCACAGCACACAACTCACACAGAAAGCACACCCACAACAGGCAATAACACTACATACCACACACAACTGAAGACTTAAATGCAACTCAAAGCACACATCCCAACACACACTAACACCCAAACATAAAACACACAAAACAAACACTACACACAATGAATTACAAACAGCAGAACAAAACACACAACTGACAGACAACACATGTCTACACCACACAACAACACCCAGAAAAACAAAACACAGTATCACCCACTATACACAAAGGACACAAATGCAAGGCAAAAGCATAAAACTTGACTTATACAGAACACATACCTAAAATACACAATGACACAGAGACGCAAAACACACAAACAGTACACAAAACCACACCAACACAATACAAGAGCACAACACCCAACTCACACCAAACACACAAAACACTACACACAATGCAACCTTGCAACACCAAACAACATGTAAACACAAAACACAAATTCATTGCCCACTACCCACAATGGACAAAAGTACAAAATGAATAGGCAACACAACACATAACCAGAACACATGACAACACACACACTTTCAGAACACATAAAAACAATATACAAAAGGCATGCTGACACAACCTAAAAGCACAACACCAAGCTCACATGAACAACCTATAACTACATACATTAGTCACCCACAGCATACACACAGAAAATAAAACCAACAAACACTACATACAAAACAAAATGCAAACAACAAACGATACATACACAAAAAGACAAAACAGAACACTGCACACTTTGCAAACAATCACAAGAAATATAACAACACACTTCCCTAATACCAATCAACAAACACAAATACAAAACAAACGCAAACAATATACTCAAACAACACAATGCACACACAAAAGAAGAAAACAGCACGCAGGTCACATAAAACACAATACACAACACACCCACATTGCACATACAACACATAAAGAGAAAACACACAAATAATAAACAAAACACACAATGAACAGAAACACCAACACAGAACAGATACACAGCACAAATATCACACAATGTACACACACTACTTAGTCATAGACAAAACTCACACAAGCAATAGAGAGTACACAGAACACACAACAGCAGCAAATACTATATAGACTGCACAAAACACAATACATTCATAGACAGCACACACAATAAACAACTACATGAAACAAACAGAATACATAAAACACTGCACACAACACAAATAGAAGATAAAAACAAAACACAACTCGCACAACACACAATGAACACAGCATAATCCTCAAATTTAACTGCGCAGAACAAGTCATTCAGCGCTGACAAATGCAATGCAAAATTACAATACAGCTCACATGTAATATACTCCAACAAAATCTAACAAGACACACAGCACACACCAGCCATAATATCCACACAGAGCATAAAACTCCAGCAGTCTGTAAATATCAGTACACAAAATGCAAACACACACGCTGAAAACTTACTGCATGGAACAACAGCCACAGCATAAAAATCATATACTGCAAATATAAAAAGAAACACTACACACAACAGAGAAACAGAAGAGAAATACAGCACACAACTCATACACAATACACACCTACCATATGCAACAACCCCCTCAAACAAAAACACAAGCACAAAACAATTCACACCACACACAATGCATAAAAAATGAATACAAAACACAACACATCCCTAAAGCACATATCAACCCACAAAAAACATACACTTCACACAACACACACACACACAAACACTAAACACAACACACAAACACAAGTGAAAACACAACACAGAACTCACACAACTCTAAACAAACCCACAATACACAATACAGGTACACAAATCATCCCCAAACAATACACAGAACACACATAATCACAAACACACATAATTAACACACTACAAAAAACCTACAAAAAGCAAGACAAATACAGAACACACAAGTTACAACACACCCACCATACACAACACCCAAAATTCACACCCATAAGTGACAGTACACATAAACACAACATATGCACATACAAGACCCTTCCAAAACACACAGAAACACAGACTACAGACAACACAAAAAGTACAAAACACACAAACAATAAAGACTGTACACAACCTAGATGGAATCAACAGAAATCATAAGAAAACTCACACAACACAATAAAACATAAAAGTCAAACCAACAACACACACTATACACAATGCACACAAGCGTAAGATGGATAATCCACACACAACTCACACATAACACACCCACAATAGAAAATATCACAAACACAAAACACACCTGAATGACACTCAAAATCCATAACACCAAGCACACCAAATACTACCCACAAAACATCCAAATAACACATACAATACATACAACATACAAACAGAAGACAAAACACAGCTCAGAAACAACACCCACCCACAACATGCATCACACAAACACAAAACAACAAACAGCACACAAACATGCACAAACGCAAGAGAAAATACATCACAAAACTCACGTGCAACACACCCACATGCACAACACATAACATATGACATATATACAGCACACAGTACTCACACCCACACCACATATCAATACACACACACAAAACACACACAAAACAATCCTACAATGCACATTAACACAATTCTCATGCGCAACACACCAAACCATACAAAGAAACCCACAACATGAAAAACATCACACACAAGTAATAACACAATTCACACACAACACAGACTGACAGCAAACAAAAACACACACATTACCCACAATTCATAACAACACACACAAAAACATCAAATAACATACATAACCAACAAAACAAATTGCAGACACACGAGATGAAACCAATATAAAATCATATATAACGCACACCCACAAAGCACAACACAGAAATGCAACATATTACACATAAACACAAAACAAATCCTATCAAAATCACAAGACTCTTCTCACAGACACCCACAACATACAACACACAAACACAAAACACATAGAAACAACACACATTACAAGCAACCAACACAAATCTAAAACAGAACGTAAACCTCACACACACCACACATGCAACACATCATCACAACACACAACAACACACAAAACATAATGCTGCAGATGCAAACGGCAAACTAATAAAACACTGAATATATTGGGGAACATCTATTCTAACTACCACAATGCCTTAGTGAGTATTGTTATGTAACAGTGGGTTGTTGCATCATAAAAGGGCAGTGTGATACCACAGTGGGTCCTTTTGAAGTCACAGTTAAGCATTGTGGTATGAGTGTGGACCATTTGGATGTCCCAGTAGTGTACTATATTGTCACAGTTGGTCATAATGGAGTATTGTGATAAGACATTGGGGTATTGTGTGTCTCAGAGGGGCACTGATATCACAATAGGGCATTGTGATGTCACAGTTGAGCATTGTTGTGCAACAGTGGACCATTGTGTTGTCACAGTTGAATCTTGTGGTATGAGAGTGGACCATTGTGATGTCACCGTTGTGTATTATATTGTTACAGTGGGGCTTTGTGAGGTCACAGTGGCACTTTGTGATGTCACAGTTTAGCATTGTGATGTGACAGGGGTTATTGCGATGTCACAATGGGGCATTGTTCTATCACAGTAGGACAATGTTATGTCAAAATAGGCACTGTGATTTTACAGTAGGGCATTGTTATATGACTATGGGGAATCATAATATTTCAGTGGAATATTGTGATACCATTCAGGGGCATTGTGATGTCACAGTTGTGTAGTATATTGTCACAGTGTGGCATTGCATTTTCATAGTGGGGATTTGTGATGTCACAGTGAGGTTATGTAACCTCATAGTAGAGCACTGTGATTCAGTTTGAGACACTGAAGTAAAATTGAGGATTTGTGATGTTATTATGGAATATGTTTTTATATTTTATTTTTATTTCTTTATTTGGGAGAGAATGCAAGAGGCAGGGGAGAGAGAGGGAGAGTGAGTGAGTGAGAATGGGTGTGCCTGGGCCTCTAGCCACTGTAAACAAACTTCAGATGCATGTGCCATCTTGTGCATCTGGCTTATGTGGGGCCTGAGAAATTGAGCGGATCCTTAGACTTAACAGACAGTTGCCTTAACTGGTAAACCATGTCTCCTGTCCACTATGGGGCATTTCGGTGAAACTTTTGGGCATTGTGATGTGACAGTAGGGCATTGAGATTTTACTGGTGGCATTGTGATGAGACAGTGAGTCCTTGTGATGACACAGATGAGTCTTGTGTTGTGGCAATATGGTATTGTGATGTCACAGTAGAATATTGTAATATCTCTGTGAGGCATTTTGAAGTCATGATCGGGATTTGTGATGTCACTATATGTCATTGTGATGTCATAGCAAGGCATTGTGTTATTAAAGGGACAATGATGTTACAGTGGGGCTTTCCAGTGTTATTATGGGGCATTATGATGAGAGAGTGAGGCATTCTCATGTCACTGTAGACAATTATAACATTACAGTAGGACACTGTGGTGAATAAGTTGGGAATTATGTCATTTTGGAGCATTGTTATTCCATGGCTGGGCATTTTCATGAGAGCATTGTGATGAAGAAGTTATGTATGATGTCATTTTGGAGCATTGTGATGTCATAGCTGGGAATTGTCCTGAGACAGTCATGGTGATGTTATAGTTGGACATTCTAATGTGGCAGCGGGGTACTTTGATGTCATGTGGAACAGTGAAATATAAGAGTGGGACATTGTGATGCCATACTGTATCATTGTCATATCACAGAGGGACCTTGTGATGTCAAAGAAGAACATTGTGATCTCACAGTGGGGCACTGTAATGTCACAGTATCATATTGTGAATTTATATTAGGCTATTGTGATGAACCACTTGAGTATTATGATGGTGTATTGGTGTAGTGTGATGTCATAGTTTGGCCTTGTGATGAGCAATGGGTCTTTCTTATCTCAGAGTTGATGTGAAAGTGTAGTATTGTGATGTCACACTGGACCACTGAGATATGACCATGGGGTATTGGGATATCACAGTGTGGCATTGTGAAATTGCACCAGTGCTTTGTTATGTCATAATAGGTATTGTGACATCACAGTGAGACATTGTGATGTCACTGTTGGACATTGTTCTGTGACTGATGGTCATTGTGATGTCACAGTGTGGTATTGCATGGGAGGTCTTTCCATTTTCTCAAGCCTTCCTCAATTTCTTTTTTGAGTGTTTTTATGTTTTTGTTGGATCTTTCACTTTCTTGGTAAATGTTATTCCAAGGTACTTTGTTTTGTTGCTATTGAAAATGGGACCAAGTCCCTTATTTCTTTCTCTGTATCTTTGTCATTTGCATATAGAAAGGCTACTGATTTTTGTGCATTGATTTTGTATCCGGCTATTTTGCTATAGGAGTTAATCACCTTCAGGAGTTTTGGGATGGAGTCTCTCAGGTCTTTTACATATACAATCATGTCATCAGCTAATAGAGCTAACTTAACTTCTTTCTTTCCAAATTGTATCCCTTTTATTTCCTCCTCCTGTCTTATTGCTTGAGCTAGGACTTCCAGTACTATATTGAAGAGCAGAGGTGAGAGTGGACAACGCTGTCTTGTTCCTGACCTTAACGGGAATTCCTCCAGTCTCTCTCCATTAAGTATTCTTTGGGCCTTAGGAGCTTTGTATATTGCCTTTATTATGTTAAGATATGAACCAACCATGCCAATTCTCTCCAATGTTTTGATCATCAAGTGATGTTGTATCTTGTCAAAGGCCTTTTCTGCATCCATCAAAATCATCATGTGGTTTTTGTGTTTAACCTTGTTTATGTGGTGTACTACATTGACAGATTTCCATATGTTGAACCACCGCTGTGTTCCTGGGATGAATCTCACTTGGTCAAGGTGGATAATGCATTTGATGTGTTGTTGGATTCAGTTTGCGAGGATTTTGTTCAGGATCTTTGCATCTAAATTCATCAAGGAAATAGGCCAGTAGTTGTCTTTTCTTGTGGCATCTCTGCCTGGTTTTGGAATTAGTGTGATACTAGCTTCATAAAAGGAGTGGGGTAGCTTTCCCTGTTCTCCAATTGTGTGGCAGAGTTTGAGGAAGACTGGTTTGAGTTCTTCCATGAAGGTTTGATAGAATTCAGCTGAGAAGCCATCTGGTCCTGGACTCTTCTTTTTTGGGAGGTTTATTATTACTCTACCAATCTCCATATGTGTGATAGGTTCATTGAAGATATTAATGTGCTCTGAGTTTAGCTTTGATAGATGGTATGCGTCCAGACATTTATCCATCTCTTCCACATTATCCAGTTTTGTGGAGTAGAGGTTTTTGAAATAAGTCCCGATGATTCTCCCAATTTCACTTATGTCTGTTGTGATCTCTCCTTTTTCATTTTGAATTTTGTTAATTTGAAGCATCTCTCTTTTTTTTGCTTGGTCAAATTGGCCAGGGGTTTGTCAATGTTGTTTATTTTTTCAAAGAACCAGCTCTTTGTTTTGTCAATTGTCTTAATTGTTTTCTTAGTTTCCAATTGGTTAATTTCTGCACTGATTTTAATTATTTCTTTCCTTCTGGAGCTCTTTCAATAGAAAGTATAAATTAAGAAAAGCATGGGGCTTCTTTTCATGGTCCAGGTGAATCAGAAAGAAGGGCAGGAAAAATTTTAAAAGTGAGTTTAGTATCCTCCACTCCACTCCCACATCTCAGAAATTTCTGGAAGTGAAACTTCGACTCCTCCCCTTTATGAGGTCACTTCCTGCCTCATTGTCTCTCCCTCAAGATCTTACTTCCTGCAGCTCGAACTTCCATGATGGGAGCTCCTTGGAGGAATCCAGGTATATTTTCTCACAGGAACCAGTTTACTGGTGATGGTTCCTATATATTTTTCTGAGGGAGACGTTTACTTGTTCATATGAGTATATATATCCTACACACACACACACACACACACACACACACACACACATATGTATATATGTATTTTGTCCTCACCTTTCTGAAATATGGCTTGTGCACTCTCTGACACATGGTAATAGTGATGTGAGTAAGGATACCAGAGCAAAAGGCCTGCTTCTGCAATGCACACACACAGGGACCAGGCCTCCACAAGAAGGCAGCAACAGGGGTGCCGGAACCACGGAACCAACCTGTAGCTCTGGCCTACTCATTCTATGCAACGTGCACTGTGCAGTTCAGGGCATCCAGGAATTAGGGACCCAGGGGCACTTCAGTCAGGAAGGTGGAGCCAGGGTCTTGCTTCTGCAGCAAGCTCGCAGTGTCCATCTAGCCCTATGCCCACTCCATGGCAACCCAGTGTGACCAGGGAACTGAGAAGAGCTGGTATATAGCCTACTCACTCCTTTGCAGGTTATCTGGGAATTAGACACTCAGGGACACTTCAATCAGGAAGGTGGAGCAAGGAACTGCTTTCTCAGCAAGATTGCAGGGTTCAAGTAGCCCCAAGCCAGTCAAGGGGACCTACCAGGACCAGCAAACTGGGAGGAGCTGTGGAACTGGGAGCTCTGGTCTACTCATTCTGTGCTGTGGGCACCCGCCTGTGCAGGGTGTCTGGGAGTTGGGGATCCAGGGGCAGTTCCATCAGGAAAACCCATTCTTTTTGATACTTCATTTATTTGAGAGCGAGGGAAAGAGGCAGAGAAGGAGAGAGGGTAGGCGTGCCAAAGCCTCCAGCCACTGCAAGTGAATTCCAGATGCATGGGTCACCTTGTGCATCTGGCTTTACGTGGGTAGTGGGAAACCAAACCTGGGTCCTTTGACTTTGCAGGCAAGTTCCTTAACCACTAAGCAATCTCTCCACTCCCCTCTTTTCGTTTAAGGAGAAAACACTTGCATCCCAATGGCCCTCCTTGCTTCCTTGATGTCTGTCTGTCTGTCCCCAGTGGAGCTCATCTGTCCCTGAGCAGTTGCAGGAGAGTGATCCAGGAAGGTTGTCACATGTGTGTATCAGGAAATGGGCCTTTGATGCTGTGTCCCCTAGACCTCATTCATAGCTTTTATTTTGACACACATGCTCCAGACTGCATCTTCCCCTTCCACAGTACTTCCCATGCCTCTCAGCCAACCTTTCTTCCTTCCCTTGCATTCTTTTCTTCTTCTTCTCCTTCTCTCTCACTTTCTTAATAATTGATTTAAGAGAGAAAGAGAGAGAGAGAGGGAGAGAGAGAGAGAAAGAAAGAGAAAGGCTGGCCTTGAACTCACCATGATCCTCCTACCTCTGCCTCCTGTGTGCTGGGATTAGACGTCTGCATCACCATGCCTGGTTTTCCTTTCCTTCTTGTTTTTACATTAAAAAAATTTTTTTTTTAAATTTGTGTAGTCAGTGAATACATTCAAGTTGGTACCATTGTTAGCCTCCTCCCTGTCTTCCCCCTACACTGGGACCCTCCTTGTTGGAGTATATGGGTCTTGCATTGTGGGGTTAGCCTTTAGTTTCGGGTAGGAAGAAATGTCTCTGTGTATCATGACCCAACATGTGGCTCTGACATTCTTTCATCCCTATTCTGCAAATTTCTCTGAGCCATGTTTGGTTCATATTAGGTCTCATTCCGTGTTGAGATCTTGGGTGCCTATGTATTTCTGAATATCTGGCTTGGTAGGAGTTGATTATTCTCTGTGTCTATCTCCTTCACCATTGTACTGGTTCCTGGCTCGCTAAGAAAACAGCATACTCTTTTGTTTCCCCAATTATTCTTAGTTTCAGCTGAGGCCCTTTTGAGGTATGATGGGGTGGTTCTCTCCTTAGTATCTGTGTCTATCTGAAAAAGAGAAGCAGATTCTCCAACGAAAATAAAGTTAGCACCAAGTAGATGTGTTAACCATTGTTTTTTAGAGATAGTTTAGTAGAGAGTGGGTTCATTTTTGTATATGGTTCTGACTTGTTTCCCAGCTCCAGCTATGGGTTCCGTTCCACTGAGCAAATCAGTTAGCCAAATTGAGAGCAGTTGGTTTCCCACCATGGCTATGTGCCACTATTGCACTTGTATGAGCATCACGTCAAGTTGTTTGCTGCTAAGTAAGAGAGACCACGTGTTGCTTGGACAGATATTGGTCTTTATACCCCAGGTGCTCATGTAGCACCTTTTGGCACTAAACATACTGTCTGGGGACTGACTCCCTTCCAGGTTCCAGCTATGTCACTCCAAGCTACATACCAGCAGTGTATGGTGTCTTCAGCAGTTGGGTCTTACCACTAACCTATGGTGGGTCTTCAAGTGCTCTGACATAAATGTGTCTTCTTTTGGGAAACCTTGTGATCAAAACTCTGTGATCAAAATCTCATTGTGGATGATTACCATCTCTTGTACCAGGAGTTATAGGTCAGTGGCCATGAAGAGAAGGAAGAACTGGATAAGTGATATGAAAGAGACAGAGGGATGTGAGAGAAGAGGGAGGGAGGGAAGGAGGGAGGGAGGGAGAGAGACAAGCAAAACTAGGAGGAGATAATGAACAGTTTTTTTCATACCCTCTCCAGGGCCTTTTGAATCTGGTGTTCCCTCTAAGGGCCTGGTGGAGGTTCATCCATTTGGTCTGTCTTTTAGGATGTAGAGTTTTATGGTACCATTGCCTTTTGGGTCCAGTTTTGTGTACCCCCTCCCTTCCCTGCCCTCGCCTCCCTCCCCACCCTCCTCATTGTCCAGTAATCGAGATGCTTGGTAGATATGTCAGTGACTTGGGTAGATTCAGGTTAGGAGCTGTAGATGAGGGAAACTATACAGCGATTATCTTTCTGTGATTGGGTGAGTTCACTGAGAATAAGCTGTTCCAGGCTCGACCATTTTTCTTCAAATTTTATTGTGTCAGTTTTCCTTACTGCTGTGTAGAATTCCATCATGTAGATATACCACATCTTAGTTATCCATTCATCTAGTGATAGACATCTGGGTTGATTCCAGCTCTTGGCTATTATGAGTTGAGCAGCTATAAACATGGTTAAGCAAATCTCTCTGAGCTGAGGCATGGAACTTTTAGGGGATATGCCCACTAAGGGATAAATGGGTCTGTTGGTAACTCTATAGCGAGTTTTTCTTGGAGCCTCCATATTGCTTTCAAAGTGGTTGTACCAGCTTACATTCCCACCAACAGTGGATGAGGGATCCTATTTCTCCACATCCTCTCCAACATTTATTTTCTTTGGATTTTTTGATGTTTTCTATCCTTACTGAGGTAAGGTGGAATCTCATAGTAGTTTTAATTTGCATTTCTCTGATTAGGCATGATGAACATTTCCTTAGGTGTGTGTTTGCCATTTGTATTTCTTCCTCTGTGAACTGCCTGTACAGTTCCTTGCCCCATTTTGTAAGTCGTTGTTTTACTTTTTATTGTTCAGGTTTTTGAGTACTTTATAGACTCTAGAAATTAAGCCTCTGTTAGTTGGATATTCAGCAAATATTTTCTCCCATTCTGTGAGTAATCTATTGGATCTGCTTATTGTATGTTTGTCTGTGAAGAAACTTTTCAGTTTCATAATTTCCCATTGGATGAGTGATTGTATAAGGTCCTGTGCTAGTGGGGATTTGTTCAGGGAGTCTTTCCCCATTCCTAGATCATGGAATGCTCCTCCTAGCTTTTCTTCCAGTACTAGCCGAGCTTTTGGTGTTATGTTGAGGTCTTTGATCCATTTGGACTTGATTGTTGTGCATGGTGATGTGGGTGGATCAAGTTTCTTTTTCTTGCATATGGTTATCCAGTTTGTGCAGCACCATTTTTTGAAGATGTTGTCTTTTTTTCCAGCCTATATTGTTAGGACCTTTGTCGAATATCATGTACCTGTAGTTACTTGACCCAAATCTGGTCCTTAATTCTATTCCATTGGTCTATACTCCTGTTTTTATGCCAGTACTATTTTATTTTATTACTATGGCTTTGTAATATAGCTTGAGATGAGATATGGTGATGCCTCCAGAGATTTCTTTTGCTGAGGATATGCTTGGATATCCGAGACCTTTTGCTTTTCCACATGAATTTTCAGATCAAATTTTCTATCTCTCTGAAGAACGATGGGATTTTGATGGGAATTGCATTAAATCTGTAGATTGCCTTTGGAAGGATTGCCATTTTTACAATGTTAATCCTGCCTATCATGGAGCATTGGAAGTCTTTCCATTTTCTTAAGTCCTCCTCAATTTCTTTGTTGAATGTTTTTATGTTTTCATTGTATAGATCTTCCACTTCCTTGGTTAATGTTATTCCAAGATATTTTATTTTATTTCTTTGGTTGCTATTGAAAATGGGATAATGTCACTTGTTTCTTTCCCTGTAACCATGTCATCTGCATATAGAAAAGGCTGCTGGTTTTTGTGCATTGATTTTGTATCCTGCTATTTTGCTGAAGGATTTTATCACCTTTAAGTGTTTTGGAATGGAGGTTCTCAGGTCTTTTACATATAGAATCATGTCATCTACAAATAGCGCAAACTTGAATTCTTCCTTTCCAAATTGTATCCTCTTTACTTCTTTCTCCTGTCTGTTGCTTGAGCTAGGACTTCCAGTACGATATTAAAGAGCAGAGGTGAGAGTGGACACCCCTGTCTTGTTCCCGATCTCAATGGGAATTCCTTCAGTCTCTCTCCATTTAGTATTATTTGGGCTTTAGGACCTTTGTATATAGCCTCTATTGTGTTAAGATATAAACTGACCATGCCGATGCTCTTCAATGTTTTGATCATGAAGTGATATTCTATTTTGTCAAAGGCCTTTTCTGTGTCTATTGAAATGGTCATGTGGTTTTTGTGTTTGCAAAGATTTTGTTCAGGATCTTTGCATCTAAGTTCATCAGGGAAATAGGCCTGTAGTTTTCTTTTCTTGTGGCATCTCTACCTGGTTTTGCTTTTAGGGTGAAAGTAACTTCACAGAAGTTGTTGGGGAGCTTTCCTTGATCTTCAATTGTATGGCATAGTTTGAGAAAGATGGGTTTCAGTTCTTCCATGATGGTTTGATAGAATTCTGTGGGGAACCATAGGGCACTAGGAAACCAAAAGTGCCTCCAACTTGAATAATGACTCCATTTTGTGATAAGTTGTCTGTTCTGGAAAGTCACAAGTTCTGCAGTTGTTTGTTAACCCATGCACAGAGAAAGAACAATGTAGCCCGTAAACAATGAGAAAGTCATTATCTTGTGGCTTTAGGGCTGGGGCCTTATCCTGTGAAACATCTTGTGCCTTTGGGGCCGGGACCTTATCCTATTGAAACAGAACTGTAGCAATACCTAAACTGCTGACAAACTTCCCTGTTCTGCTGTATAAAAGGCACCCTGAAAAAAATAAAAATTGCAGCTTGATCAGACTCCTGTCTTGCTGTCAGTTCCTTGTGTCTCTTGTCCCTTTCATTTCAGGTTTTCTGGGGTCCGTGCTCCCGTTGAAGCCCCGCTGGCCGGGGCAACTGGCGCCCAACATCGGGCACGAACCTAGGATCGCCTGAAACACCGTCTGCTACCTGCCCATTGGGATCCCACACCGAGGCCACCATGACCCGAAGAGGGAGTTAGACACTGGCCCGCTGGTGATCACCACGGAATTGCCCACCCATGAGACAGATCCTCTCAAACACTCCGACGGTGAGGTAAGACTTTTTCTTTACCATGGGACAAGCATTTTCAAAAGAAGACTCTTGTCACTGGGCTGAAACAAGCTCTCAAGGTACGAGGAACTGGGGTTAAAATTAAAGACTTCAAAATATTCTTAGATTATATTGGTGATCTCTGTCCTTGGTTCCCAAAGGAAGGGACTATAAATGAAAAAACTTGGTTAAGAGTTGGAGATTGCTTATGTGATTATTGTGATGCCTTTGGCCCCGAGAAGGTCCCTGCTTCTGCCTACTCTTATTGGAATCTTATAAATGATGTTCTTAAGGTCCACAATCATTCTATGGCTGTACAGGCCCTTGTCAATAAGGGAGAGGCTGCTCTTAAATGCTCTTCTAGGCCCCCTTCTGCTTGCGTTTCTGTCATTGTTGAAGATGAAACTCAAGAGAGATCTAAATCTCCTGCCTCTGAAAAGCCTTCATGTCACCTTTATCCCTCCCTAATGGATATTGAAGCTGGGTCCCCCCTTCCCCCGTTGCTTGATGTAGGCCCCACAAGTAAAGCTCCTCTAGTATCACCTCCTCCCTATTGTCCACCACTCTGCGCTTCCGTCCTCGACCGCTCCGCCGCCCTGCTTCCCTCTGCGCCTGCTGAACCTCTCGCTGACTCTCCCTTCATAGAACTACATTCTCCCACATTAGCCTCTGTCTCTGACCTCCGTAGGGCACTTCAGGATAAAAAACTTCAGCTGCAGCTTCTCCAGGAACTTGATTCTGTCACAAAAGAACTTGTTGCCTTTTCTAATCCTTCCTCTGACAGCTGTAGGCACAAAACAAAAGCAGACCCACACACCCGCAATACTGGCCTTCTTGCTTTTCCTGTTACTTGCACACAGGGTAGCTCTGATCCCGCTTCTGCTCCCTTCCCTGCATCCAATACGGACTCTGATGAGGAGCCCGCTCCCTCGGCTGCTCCAGCTGATGGGAATGCTGCCTCTGATTCTGAAGATGAACCTGCCCTGGAGCCTGTTCCCCAACCTAAACATAAAAGTCTTAATTTAAAGTTTCTTGAGTGGCTGAAGGCAGCCATCTCCAATTACGGGCCCACGGCTCCCTTTACTCTTACTCTTCTGGAATGTTATAGTGACGAATGGCTTATGCCTAATGACTGGTATCACCTTGCTCACGCGGCTCTCTCTGGTGGAGATTTTGTTCTATGGCGCACTGAATTTAATGAAAACTGCTCTGACTTTGCTTGCTGTAATTTACAAGAGGCTGTTTCTAGAAATTGGACAAAACAAAAATTGTTGGGGGAACATCCCTATGATTCCAATGAATGGCAAGCACACTACCCCCCTGGACATTTAGCCCAAATACAACAGGCAGGCCTCGCCGCCTGGTGGCGCCTCCCTCCTAAAGGGGCCGCCACCGCCTCCCTGGCTAATATTAGGGTGCAGAAGAGCCTTACAGTGACTTTATTAGTAGACTTAATGAAACTGCTGACAACCTTTTTGGTGTTGGGGAAACCAACAGCCCCTTTATCAAACACCTGGTCTTTGAGAATGCTAATCCTGCTTGTCAGTCTATTCTCCACTCTCACAAGTGGGAGACCATATCTGATTATATCAAGTTATGTGCAGGCGTGGGCTACTCCCACGCCATGGGTTTAGTAATTGGAGCTGCTCTCCGTTCTGCTGGTCTCACTCAGGGTATGAAAACATGTTATAATTGTAAACAACCTGGACACTTCTGTCGTGAATGCACCGCTCCTAAACAGCTTTCTGCTTCTCTTCGCCCTCCCCCTGCTACACGCTGTCCTCATTGCCAGAAGGGCAAACATTGGGCCTCTGAATGTCACTCCAGGACTGACATTCATGTCCGTCCTCTGTTGGCCTCTCAGGGAAAACCTCTTCCTACCCAGGGAAACTTCCAACGGTGCCAGCTCCAGGCCCCTACTCCACGGACAAATCTTGGGGCTGTCAGGTTTGTCCCTCCCTCCAACCCACTGGAGAACCAGTGTCCACCCTGTGGTGTGCCACAGCAGGCAGCGCAGGGCTGGACCTCTGTGCCACCTCCCGCACAGTATTAACCCTGAGACTTGCCCTCAAGTAATCACAACAAATGTGTCCGGCCCTATGCCACCCAACATATTTGGCCTTCTCTAAGGCAGGGCTAGCGCTTCTCTCAAGGGTATTCAAGTCATCCCTGGAGTTATAGATAACGATTTTTCTGGCAATATCCAAGTTTTAGTCACCTCCCAGAGAGGAACCTATCTAATTTTGCCTGGGGATCGAGTGGCCCAACTTGTCCTGTTGCCTCTCACTTTTCTTAATAATAATTATATGTCCCCAAGTCGTGATAACAATCAACCTGGCTCTTCTGACACTTATTGGGTGCACTCCGTTATGCTGGATCACCCTACTTTAAGGTTGCTTCTCGATGGCAAGCCCTTTGATGGAATTGTGGACACTGGTGCTGATGCCACCATAACCTCCCTCAAATGTTGGCTTAAGTCCTGGCCCCTGACTGCCTCTCATACCCATTTACAGGGCATTGGACAATCCAATAACCCTCAACAAAGCTCTCGCGTCCTTACTTGGACTGACGAGTAGGGTAACTCAGGACAAGTCACCCCCTTTGTTCTTCCAGGCTTGCCTGTCAACCTGTGGGGAAGAGACATTCTTTCACAAATGAGTATGGTTCTTTGTAGCCCCAATAGTGTTGTCACTTCCCAAATGCTTAGTCAGGGTTTTATTCCAGGGAAAGGACTTGGAAAAAATTTACAAGGCATAACAGAGCCCATTTCTCCTCCCCAAAAACTCGATCGCTCTGGCCTTGGGTATGCCCCTGAGTCTTCTTTTCCCTAGTGGCCGTTGCCATCCCTGCACCCCATGCTGATAAAATTACTTGGAAAACCCAAAGCCCTATATGGGTTGACCAATGGCCGCTTTCACATGAGAAAACAGAGGCTGCAATGTTGGTAGTGCAGGAACAACTTGCTGCTGGCCACATCGAGCCTTCTACCTCCCCCTGGAACTCCCCTATTTTTGTCATTTGGAAAAAATCTGGCAATTGGCGCTTGCTACAGGACCTGAGAGCTGTTAATAAAGCCATGGTCCCCGTGGGGGCACTCCAACCAGG
Organism: Dipus sagitta; assembly: GCA_036346955.1. Lineage (NCBI taxonomy): Eukaryota > Metazoa > Chordata > Mammalia > Rodentia > Dipodidae > Dipus > Dipus sagitta. The sequence continues at coordinate 14,028,873 of CM070792.1, forward strand.
ACTTCCTTCCCCGGTGGCCATTCCCTATGGTTCCTTCAAAATAGTTATTGATCTAAAGGATTGCTTTTTTTACCATCCCTCTACATCCTGAGGATAGGCCCTGCTTTGCCTTCAGCCTCCCGCAACTAAATTTTCGTGGCCCTATGCCTTGCTTTCAATGGAAGGTTTTGCCCCAAGCTATGGCTAACAACCCCACGCTCTGTCCAAAGTTTGTGGCCATGGTCATTGACCCCCTCAGGGAGACTTTTCCCTCTGTCTACATTCTTCATTACATGGATGACATTCTTTTAGCTTCCTGTGGCCAGAACCTGCTTTCCTCCTGCCTCCAGCACCTACTGTCCAATTTGCAATCATATGGGCTTCAAGTTGCCCCTGACAAGGTTCAAACCGCTGACCCCTACCTTTATTTGGGCTTTGAGCTCAAAAATCAACAGGTGCTAACTCCCCAAATTCAACTTCGCACCTCTCCATCTCTCCACTCTCAATGACTTCCAGAAATTGCTTGGGGACATTCAATGGCTTAGACCCTATTTAAAGGTTCCTACTGCTGCTCTTATACCCCTCAATGACATCTTAGATGGAGACCCCAGCCCTACCTCCCCTAGACAACTTACCCCTCAGGCCCTTGCTGCCTTGAAAGAAATAAGGCCATTAACCTCCAGACTGCCCAACAGACAGATTATACCCTTCCCCTGGTTTTCATTGTTTGCCCTACTACCCATACACCTACTGGTGTATTTTGGCAAAGGCATCCTCACCACAATCGTGGCTCTCCCCTGCTTTGGGTTCACCTTTCTTCTTCTCCTACTAAAGTCATAGCCACTTATCCCCTTTTGGTCACCCAACTCATCATAAAGGCTCGCAAGCTCTCCCGCCATTTTGGCAAAGATCCAAACACAATCCTCCTCCCCTTTGGTCCTGACCAACTCAACCGGCTTCTGCAGACTGATGATGATTGTCCTATAGCACTTTCTGCCTTTATGGGCATTATTGACAATCACTATTCTTCTGATCCCCATATTCAATTTGCCAACAATCACTCTTTTGTTTTTCCCCTTAATACTTCTTATGACCCTATTAAGGATGCTCCCTCTATATTCACTGATGGATCAGCTAATAGTACAGCTGCGTACGTGATAAACAGACAACCAACTTCTCTCCATACCCCATACTCCTCTGCCCAATTAGTGGAGCTTTGTGCTGTTCTCAAAGTTTTTAAACAGTTCCCTTCACAGCCCTTCAACCTCTTTACTGACAGTGCTTATGTTGCTAAGTCAGTCCCCCTACTGGAGACAACGCCCTATATCAAACCTTCCCCTTATGTCTCTGCGTTGTTCTGCTCCCTTCGGGATCTCATTTGTGCTCGGTCTCACCCCTTCTATATAGGCCACTTACGTGCTCATACCTCTCTGCCAGGCCCTCTGACGCAGGGCAGTGCTGATGCGGATGCTGCTACTCACCTTGCTCTCGTAGCCCTAACTGACCCTCTCTCCTTGGCACAACAGGCTCACAATATACATCATTTAAATTCTCAAACCCTCCGCCTTGCCTTCAAGATCACCCGTGCTCAAGCTAGGGAAATAGTTAAGTCCTGTGCCGCTTGTTCTGTCTCCTTACCAGTTCCCCATTTAGGAGTCAACACACGTGGTCTTCTTCCCAATGAGATATGGCAAATGGATGTAACTCACTTCTCAGATTTTGGCAAGCTTAAATATGTTCATGTTACAATTGATACCTTTAGTGGTTTTATTTTTGCCTCTCTCCATTCTGGTGAAGCTTCAAAAAATGTCATCTCTCATGTTCTTCAATGTGTCTCTACATTGGGAACTCCAAATATCATTAAAACAGACAATGGTCCTGGATACAGTAGCCATACCTTCAAGAACTTTTGCTCTATGCTTCAGATAAAACATGTCACTGGCATTCCATATAACCCTCAGGGACAGGGCATTGTGGAAAGGGCTAATCAAACCCTTAAGGCTACACTTAGTAAATTAAAAATTCACCCCTTTTATGGTATAAAAAATACCCCATGGAACATTTTGGCCCATGCTTCGTTTGTTCTTAATTTCTGAAGCCTTGACAGTTCTGGCAAATCAGCCGCTGACCACCTTTGCATCCCACCATGGCCTCCACTCACGCCCTCGTTAGCTGGTGTGATCCCCTCACTTCTGAGTGGCACGGCCCCGATTCCATCCTCATTTGGGGACGCGGCTCTGCTTGCGTTTATGATCAACAAAATGATGGGCCTCGTTGGCTCCCAGAATGTCTAGTTTGTCAATGGCCACCACCCTCACCCCTTAAAAATTCACCCTCTCCCAGGGAAGGCTCCCCGCCCCCCTGAAGTTTTGTCCTTTCCTTTTCAGGACTATGGATGCCCCTGCCTTCGTTGGCCTCTTGCTCCTGGCATCTGGATTGATCACTGCTGACCATCGACCCATGAATTTCACCTGGACCATGCTCAGTGAAGTCGGTGATGTGATCTTGGCCCACTGTACCATTTCTCAGACCATCCCTTGGCCGACCCTAATTCCAGACCTCTGCAAAATGGCCCTCGGCAGCCCGAACGCTTGGGGACTTGGCACCATTTTTACACAACATACTGCTCCTGAAATTGATCTTCACCACTCTTATGGTGAAAGGGGGATGTTATAATTCTTACCAGAGGTCCTACTTACAGTCTTTCTCCCTCTATATTGCCCCTGGCCATCACCGTCCCCATTCAATTACGTGGAAATGTGGAGGAGTAGACTCTTATTTTTGTGCAAGCTGGGGATGTGAAACTACTGGAGACGCTTATTTGAACCTCTCATCTTCTTGGGACTATATTACCCTAAAGGCTAACTATACCCATCCCCAGGGAACTGCCCGCTATGAAGATAATCCAAAACAGGCTTGCAAGGTATCCTCCCCATCCTTTGGGTGGTGCCACCCTCTAATAATTAACTTTACAGCCCCTGGCAAAGAACAGCCATATGATGTCTGGTCCCGGGGCGTCCAATGGGCCATCCATGCCTATGGTGGCTCTCATGTTGGGGTCCTTTTTACTATTAAGCTACAGAAGACCCTCCCTGTTACCACTCTCTACTCCTCACATTCCGACCCCTCATTACCCCCCGTCCCTACATCTGTTATATCCTCCCTCACCCCCGTACCGGCTCTGGTTACACTCCCACCTCCTGCTCCTCCACCCCTGACAACCACTGACCTTGTCCTTAACCTGGTCAAGGGCACTTTTAATGTGCTCAATTCTTCTTCTCCCAATATTACTCAATCTTGCTGGCTTTACGTTCATACCTCACTTGCTCTTTATGATGGCATGGCTCAATCCCTCCTACTTCCCTTCAATACAACCACTGATTATACTCACTGCCCCTGGTCTCAACGTCCTAACCTTTCCCTCCCCATCCCCAATGTGCTTGGCTCTGGAACCTGTCTTCATACCCCAAACCTCTCCAATTCTTCCATGCCTTCTACCCTTTGTGAGAATTCTCTCTCTGTTAATTCCTCCCTTACTGGTTACTATTATCTCCTCCCCCAGGGCTACTGGTGGGTCTGCCACGACAGTCTTAACAGCTTGTGCTTCCGTGAATCACCTGCTCTTTTCCCCTCAGCTCTGTGTCCCTGTCCGACTCTTCCCTCGCATTTCCTATCGTCCTGATCCAGACTTTGACGCTTCCTTTGCTTCATCTCTCCCCTATCCACATAGGACCAAATGTGAACTCATTACTGGCACTGCTATTTCGCTTGCTTTGCTTCTGGGTGTCGGTGCCGCGGGTGCCGGCACGGGTATTGCTGCTCTTGTACAGGGAAATGCCCAATATGAAATCCTGCGTTCCCAACTGTATAAGGACATTCAAAACCTAGAAAAGGGAATTACTGCTTTAGAAAAGTCTTTTGTCTCTTTATCTGAGGTGGTACTTCAAAATCGCCGGGGCCTCGACCTCCTTCTTTTGAAGGAGTGGGGACTATGTGCTGCCTTACAGGAAGAATGCTGTTTTACACTGACCATACAGGTGTCACAAGGGATAGTATGGCTAAGATCAGAGAATCCTTGGAGAAAAAAAATAATAGAGGCATGACAGAAACATCTGGTTGGTTCTTTTCTCATCCTTGGCTGTCCTCAATCCTCCCCTCTATCTTAGGTCCTTTGGTTGGCCTACTCCTCTTACTAAGTTTCGGCACATGGTTGTTTAAAAAGCTAACATACTTTATTAAGGAACAGATTGATTCAGCCACAGCACGACCAATTCAAGTGCACTACCATCGCTTGGCTCTTGAAGACCAAGACCTACCTCATAACCACCCACGGCGGCCACCCCCTGGCCTAGGTGCCGAACCTTTGCCATAGTTTGCGGGTGTACCCCATATCTCCTCCCTTATTGGCATTTGTCTAAACTTAAAATGCTCTGAGTGACTCCCCTCCGACAGGAACTGCATAGGAGTCAGACCTGTGCATATTGATTCACAAATGTGTGAGTACAGTATGGGCACCAAAATGGGTGTGAGGCATAGCACCGCAAGGGAAGGTCCCTTTTGACTGCTTCTGAATTCCCTGAGAGTCAAACCTGACTTGCATGGAGGTTGGTACCGTACTTTCTGTGTTGGCTCTGCCTCCCCTCCCCAAAAGGTACCAAGAGCAACCAAGGTGGGGTAAGAACCCCACGGGAGGAGTCAGGTCAATGCTCCCCCAGTTGGTTACAGGCCCACCGTGAAATCACGGGACCCTGGGAGTCCTAACAAAGTCTACAAAAATTGGCCGCCACAGAAAACACCTTCTAAAACTAATAGAAAGGTAGGAGATGTGGGGAACTATAGGGCACTAGGAAACCAAAAGTGCCTCCATCTTGAATAATGACTCCATTTTGTGATAAGTTCTCTGTTATGGAAAGTCACAAGTTCTGCAGTTGTTTGTTAACCCATGCACGGAGAAAGAACAATGTAGCCCATAAAGAATGAGGGAGTCGTTATCTTGTGGCTTTGGGGCTGGGGCCTTATCCTGTGAAACATCTTGTGCCTTTGGGGCTGGGACCTTATCCTATTGAAACAGAACTGTAGCAATACCTAAACTGCTGACAAACTTCCCTATACTGCTGTATAAAAGGCACCCTGAGAAAAATAAAAATTGGCAGCTTGATCAGACTCCTGTCTTCCTGTTGGTTCCTTGTGTCTCTTGTCCCTTTCATTTCAGGTTTTCTGGAGTCTGTGCTCCCGTTGAAGTCCCGCTGGCCGGGGCACCAATTCATTAGGATCACTATGTATATTGCCAGATAATGAAGGGCACTGAGGATAGGCAGAGGGTGCAGTAGACTGACAGATGGGTTGACAAAATGACTGTAGGAGTTGGGCCTATACACTGTGGTTATGGTCATCAGAGTTGAAATAGAAAGAGTACAATGTATATTGTAGGTGTAATGCAGAACAGTGAGTGTGGGAGGAGAACCTTGTGTGCTGTGCAGTGGGGTGATGAGCAGTGAATATCAGGGAAGAGTGCGATAAACTGTGGGGTTATATGATGGCTGTTAGTGGGGAATCAGGGCATTGCTCTGGAGGGAGTTCCTTGTGTGTCTTGTCCCTTTCATTTCAGGTTTTCTGGGGTCCGTGCTCCCGTTGAAGCCCCACTGGCCAGGGCAGAATTCAGCTGAGAAGCCATCTGGTCCTGGACTCTTCTTTTTGGGGAGGTTTCTTATCACCATTTCAATTTCGATGGGTGTGATAGGTTTGTTTAGGAGACTAATCTGCTCTGAGGTTAGCTTTGGTAGATGATATGTGTCTAGGAATTTATCCATTTCCTGTACATTTTCCAAGTTTGTAGAGTAGAGGTTTTTGAAGTAAGAACTGATGATTCTCCCAATTTCATTTATGTCTGTTGTGATGTCCCCTTTTTGATTTATAATTTTGTTAATTTGAAGCGCCTCTGTTTTGTGCTTGATCAAATTGGTCAGTGGTTTGTCAATCTTGTTTATTTTTTCAAGGAAGCAACTTTTTGTTTCATCAATTTTCTTACTTGTTTTCTTCATTTCCAATTCATTAATTTCTGCTCTGATCTTAATTATCTCTTTTTGGGTTGGATTGTTCTTGTTTTTCCAGTGCCTTTAGGTGGATGGTTAGGTTATTGATTTCGGATTTTTCTCTCTTATGAAAGCATTTTGTGCTATGAATTTTCCCCTGAGGACAGCCTTCATTTTGCCCATAAGTTTTGGTATGATGTGTTCTCATTGTTATTCATTTCTAGAAATTTCTCTATTTTCATATTTTATTTCATCCACTACCCATTTATTTTTAAAAGTGTGCTGTTCAGTTTTCAGGAGCCGATGGTATTTTTGGTGGGTGTTTTGTTGTTAATCTTTAGCATTATAGCATTGTGATCTGATATCATGCAGGGAATTATGTCAATCTTCCTAAATATCAACAGATTGAGGAGTCTAATTTTCTGATTCATCCTGTTACGTTGTGTCTTTTGATGGGTTTATTAAGACCGTTGATATTTGGGGTAATGACTGTGAGGTTTGATTTGATCCCTGCCATATTATATTGTTTTTGTGGCTTGGTGTTTTCATGGACTTTGAAGTTTTTTGTGCCTCCTCTGAGTTAGGTTAATGTGACTTTGAGTTGCTTGGACAGATATTGGTCATTTCCCCCCAGTTGCCCATGTAGCACCTCTGGCACTAGACATGCTGACTGTCTGTGGACTGACTCTTTTCCAGCTTCCAGCCATGTCACTCCATGTTATTTGTCAGCCACATATGTTGTCTTCAGCTGTAGGGTCTTACCACTAACCTTTGGTGGGTATATGTAGGTTGATGTTTTCATGGACTTTGAAGTTTTTTGTACCCTCTCTGACTTTGGTTATTGTGATCTGCTTCTGGTAGGTACTTGAGGTTGATCTTTTGATTCTTCTACGTGGCGAATTTCCTCAAATAATCTCTGTACGTTTGGTTTTGGGTTCATATAGTTGTAAAGTTGAGTTTTGTCATGGAAGGGTTTTCTTTCACCATCTATTATGAGGGATACTTCAGTGCAAGTTCTACCAATAGCTTGGTCAGGGTTGCATGGCTCACAACTTCATTTTGGATTTCTGATCCTATTGTCTCTTCTGTGTTTTGATTAGAGACTTCCATGGTAGGACTAGGAGAGCTCATTGGATTTACTTGCATTTGATTTTTTTTAATGTTATTTCTATGGTGTTGTGGTCTGCCCATCACAGTGTGGGAGCAGGGAGAGTAGGACTGTGGTCGGGATGGGTGGGGTGGTGGTACAATTCGGGGGGGGGTGTACAGGCGCGAGGGTGGGGGTGGAGTTTGGGGCGGGTGGCCTGGGTTGTGGACAGGGTCAAGGCTCCCTTGGGGGTGGGATGGGGCGGTGGGGCCAGATGGTCTTAATTCACAGGGGTCAGGTGCTGGGCAGAGCACAGCAGAGCAGAGCAGAGCAAGTCTGAAGTCCAGGAGTTGGGGTAGAGCAGAGCGGAGGGTCCAGAATTCATGTGAGGGCAGGGCCAAGCAGTTGGATCTGATGTCCAGGGTTTGGGGTGGGGCAAGGCCAAGCAGAGTGGATGGAAGGAAGACACAGGGCAAGGTGGTTGGGTGGAAGTCAACGGGGTGAAAGGGCAAGGTGGAGTGTGCTGCAGCAGTGGGGAGGGGTGGAGCATGTGGCCATGTTCCTTCAGGACAGACTGGGGAGAGTCAAGACTTGCCTGGGGTGGGGTGGAATGGAGCAGCCCAGGTCTGAATTCTCAGGGGGCAGGTCTAGGTCTGAGCTGGGTGTAGCAGAGGAGGACTGAACTCCAGTGGGTTGGGGGTGGAGCAGAGCAAATAGGGTCAAAGTTCTCCTGGGGACAGGACCCAGCAGTTGGATTTGACATGGGGGAGAGGGCTTGGCCACGCAGAGTGATTGGAAGGAAGAAGGGGGCACATGGGTGGGTGGAAGTCTAGGGGTTGAAGGTATGGAGCGCAGGGGCATGTCGCATCAGGACAGAGTGGGGCGGGGGTAGTCAAGACTTGCCAGAGGGCAGGGTGGAGCAAAATAGTTCTGAATTCCCAGGGGGCTGGGGCAGGGGCAGGAGCTGGCTGAGCAGAGCTGGGCATAGCAGGTCTGAAGTCAGGTGTGGGAGAAGTTGCAAGTTCCAGAAATGCACGCTTGGGTGGAGCAGGGTAGTGGGGATCAGAATTCGTGTGGGGTGGGGCCGAGCAGGTCCATATGAAGTCCTGGTCTGGGCATGCCAAGCAGAGTGGGCGGAAGTGGAGGGGTGGGCGGGCCAGAGTGGAGCAATTCCAAAGTCAGTGCGGGAAGGGGCGGGGTGGAGGGGGACAGGAGTGGGGTCTTTTAGGGGGGTCTGAAGACACGCAGGGGGGACAGGGCGGAGTCTGTGACCTCGCGGAAGGGGGAAGGCGGTGTGGGTCCCGGCAATCGCCTGTGCCTGGGGGTGCAGGTGGAACCACTGGCCTGGGTCTTCTTGCCTGCAGTTACTGAGAGAGTAGCCTAAGACTGGGACTGTGGTTAGGATGTCCGCTTGGGGTAATTAGGGGACAGGTGGGTTACCCAAGGGCCTGGGAATCAGCTTATTCCCCTTTTTGCCCCTCCACACTCTCCCACTGGCGATCTATTAGAGATTGCTCTCCCTAAAAGTCCAAGTGACCCCTTGATTCCTTGCCTCTCCTTTCTGGTAGTTGCGGCGCAGTTAGGTGGATGTCATCTTGACCAGAAGCCCCTTTTTTTATATATTTTTTTTCTCCATTTCTATTAATATTTTCCATGATAACAAAAAAAATCCCATGGTATTACCCTCCCCCCTTTCCCCTTTGAAATTCCATTCTCCATCATATCCCCTCCCCATCTCAATCTTTCTACTTACATATATACAATACCAACCTAATAAAAGCCCTCCTCCCTTTCTTTCTCTTCCCTTTCTATCTCCTTTTTTAACTTACTGGCCTCTGCTACTGAGTTTTTTCCTTCTCACACAGAAGCCCAATCATCTCTAGCTAAGATCCACATATGAGGGAGAACATGTGGCGCTTGGCTTTCTGGGCCTGGGTTACCTCACTTAGTATAATTCTTTCCAGATCCATCCACTTTTCTGCAAATTTCATAACTTCATTTCTCTTTACTGCTGAGTAAAACTCCATTGTATAAATGTGCCATATCTTCATTATCCACTCATCAGTTGAGGGACATCTAGGCTGGTTCCATTTCCCAGCTATTATAAATTGAGCAGCAATAAACATGGTTGAGCAAGTATCTCTAAGGTAATGAGATGAGTCCTTAGGATATATGCCTAGGAGAGCTATAGCTGGGTCATATGGTAGATCAATCTTTAGCTGTTTTAGGAACCTCCACACTGATTTCCACAATGGCTGGACCAGATTGCATTCCCACCAACAATGTAGAAGGGTTCCTCTTTTTCCACATCCCCGCCAACATTTGTGATCATTTGTTTTCATGATGGTAGCCAATCTGACAGGAGTGAGATGGAATCTCAATGTAGTCTTAATCTGCATTTCCCTGATGACTAGGGATGTAGAACATTTTTTTAGATGCGTATATGCCATTCGTATTTCTTCCTTTGAGAATTCTCTATTTAGCTCCATTTCCCATTTTTTGATTGGTTTGTTTGATTCCTTATTATTTAACTTCTTGAGTTCTTTGTATATCTTAGATATTAATCCTCTATCAGATATATAGCTGGTGAAGATTTTTTCCCATTCTGTAGGTTGCCTCTTTGCTTTCTTCACCGTGTCCTTTGCAGTGCAAAATCTTTGTATTTTCATGAGGTCCCAGTGGTTAATCTGTGGTTTTATTGCCTGAGCAATTGGGATTGTATTCAGAAAGTCTTTGCGAAGACCAATATGTTGAAGGGTTTCCCCTACTTTTTCCTCTGGCTGGAGTGATGGCTTAGCAGTTAAGGCACTTGCCTGTGAAACCTAAAGACCCATGTTCAACTCTCAAGATCCCATGTAAACCAGATGCAAAAGGTGAGACATGTGCAAGGTCACACTTGACCACTAGGTAGCAAAGGGTCTGGAGTTCAGTTGCCATGGATGATGCCCTAGCATGCCAATTTTCTCTCTATGTGTCTCTTTCTTTCTCTCTTTCTTGCTCTTTCTAAAAAGTAAAAATGGGAACCAAGATGCAACCTTGAGCCTTGGTGGACAAATTTAGTGATGTGCATATGTATGAGATTTTGCATGGACAGGGTAGGGACACATGTTTAATGGGCATGGTGGTGTCTTCTATTGTGTTGAAGTACAGCTGGAATAGATTATTCTGTTAGGTAGGCAACTGTGTTTGTTTTCCATAGTATTTGCTCATTAATGTTATTGCTTTCTGCTTTTTGACCACTGAACCATTTCTCCACGTGGAGCCAGATGCACAAGGTGGTGCATGTATCTGGAGTTTGTTTGCAGTGGCTGGAGGTCCTGGTGTGCCCATATTCATTCATTCTCTCTCTCTCTCTCCCTCTCTCTCTCTCTCTCCAGTAATTGAATGAATAAAATAAGGTGCTTGCTTGCAGAGCCTAATGACTTGGGTTCAGTTCCCCAGTACCCATTTAAAGCCAGATGTACAAAGTGGCGCATGCATCTGAAGTTCATTTGTAGTACCTAGATGTGCTGGTGTGCCCATTCTCTCTGTCTTTCTTCTGTCTACCTCTCTCTCTGCTTGTGTATAAATAAATAAATAAATATTGTAGTAAAGAAAGAATGTAACTGTTCCACCCACACATACAATGACTAGGTCCACTCCTTTTCTTACAGTGGTATTTGGAGTTAGCATTCTTCTTTATTATTATAATTATTATTTTATTTATTTGCTGGAGAGAGAGAGACCGAGAGAGAGAATGAGTATACTTGAGCCTCCAGCCAGTGCAGATGAACTCCAGATATGTGCATCATTTTGTGCATCTGGGGAATCATATCTGTGTCCTTAGGCTTCACAGGCAAACGTCTTAACTGCTAAGCCATCTCTTCAGCCCCAAGACAGTGTTCTTCTGTTATTACACTTGCTGATGCATTTCTAACACTCTCCTATTGAATGAGAGATATTTGGGAGAACTCATTAGCTGTATTGAATGTTCCATTTTAGTACAGTCTTTCATTTTTTAAAGAAGATAGAGTCAGAGACACAGAGAAAGAATTGGCACACCAGGGCCTCAGCCACTGCAACTGAACTCCAGATCTATGCACCACCTTGTACATATGTGAAACCTTGTGTGCTTTGTCACCTTGTGCATCTGTATAACATGGGATCTGGAGAGTGAAATGTGGGTGCTTAGGCTTCACAGGTAAGTGCCTTAACCTCTAAGCCATCTCTCCTGACCAGAAAAAGAGAAGCAAAATCTCTAATGGACTGGGAGGTCAGTGCAAGATACATGGATACCCATTATTATTTTAGAGAGAATTTATAATAGATATAGGCCCTCTTGTAGCCCACTATAGGTGGGAGCTTAATATTGGAGAGTGGGCTCGTTTTGGGATATGGTTCTGACTTGTTTCCCCATTCCTGGTATGGGTTCCATTCCACTGAGTGGATCCATTACCCATATCAAGAACAGTTGGTTTCCCACCATGGTGTGCGCCACTATGCCACTTGCTGCTGAGTATCTTAGACCACGATTTGCTTAGACAGATGTTGGTCATTTTCCCCCAGTCGTTCATGTCACACCTTCTAGTGCTAGACAAGCTAACTGTCTAGGGATTGACTTTCTTTCAGTTTCCGGCCAGGTCACTGCATGTTCCGTCCCAACAGCATATGGTGTCTTTGGAAATAGGGTCTTGCCATTAACTTTTGGTGAGCCAGCAAGTACTCTGGTAGAATTCTGTCTTCTTTTGGGAAAAGTTGTAGGTCTCTCTGATCAATAGTTCATTGTGAAAGTTACCCACGTGCTGGTACTGGGAGTTACAGGTCAGTGCCAAGGGAGAAGAAGGAAGAAGAATATGGGTTATATAAAAGAGAAAGAGAAACAGTAGAATAGTCTTTATCATAACCTCTCCAGGCCCATGTAATTTAGGTATTCTCTCTAAGCACCTGATGAAGCTTTGACTTTTTAGTATGTCTTTTAGGTTGTAGGATTTTACGGTATCATTTCCATTTGGATCCAGTTTTTTGGCACCCCACCCTTACCCTCCCCTTCCACCCCATATATTGTCTAGTCCTCAAGGTGTTTGTTAGTTATGTCAGCATCATGGGCAGATTCAGGTTAGGAGCCACAGATGAGTGACTCCATGTGATCATTACCTTTCTGTGATTGGGTGAGTTCACTGAGAATAATCTGTTCCAAGTTTGTCCATTTTTCTTCAAATTTCATTGTGTCATTTTTCCTTAGTGCTGTGTTGAATTCCAGTGTGTAGATATACCACATCTTTGTTATCCATTCATCTATTGATGGACATCTGGGTTGATTCCAGCTCTTAGCTATTATGAATTGAGCAGCTATAAATATGTTTAAGCAAATATCTCTGAGCTGAGGTTTGGAACTTCTAGGGTAGATAAGGTAATAACTGAGTAATAACTGTTGATATCTCTATAGTCATCTTTTTAGGAGTCTACATATTGCTTTCGATAGTGGTTGTACCAGCTTACATTCCGACCAACAATGAATGAGGGTTACTATTTCTCCACAACCTCACTAGCATTTTTTGCCATTAGATTTTTTTAATGTTTGCTATCCTTACTGGGGTAAAGTGGAGTCTCATAGTTGTTTTAATTTTCATTTCCCTGGTGATTAGGGATGCTGAACATTTTCTTAAGTGTGTGTTTGCATTTGTATTTCATTGTGTTTTCTTTAAGGCAGTGTAATAGTAGATAATCCTATGCTACCATCACCATTTCTATTGACAAGGTTTTTCTTACGGTTTTTTTAATCCAAATAAAACATAAGTGTTTACATGAAAACCTCTTTTTAAAAATATATTTATTTACTTATTTGTGTGTGTGTGTGTGTGTGTGTATGTGTGTGTGTTTGTGTGTGTGTGTGTGACAGAGAGAGAGAGAGAGAGGGAGGGAGAGAGTATTAGTGTGCCAAGGCCTCTAATCACTTGCTAGAGTACTCTGGACTCTTTGCAACTGTAAAGCATTCTTTAAAAAACAATTTTCTATGTAAAACTCCTGTGTTAACCAAACTTCGGCCATTTGGGTGCCAAAAAGACAACATTTTCTCTCTTCTAAAGTTACCATAGATCTGTCTTTTATGCGACATCTTTTGGAGCCCTGTGTTCCTTTCCACAGCACAGTGAATTGAATCCAGGCATGGCAAAGATTGAAAACAAAACATGTCCTTAAGAGAAGGAGAGGGGTGGCAATACTGTAGGTTGCAATGGGCAGGAAGAATGTCACAGTGAGATTGGAAGAAAAAAAAATGAAAACTTGAGATGAAATTTAGTTATCTGGAAAAATAGACCTAGGGGCTGATAACATGGCTCAGTGGTTGAGGCACTTGCCTGCAAAGTCCAAGGACCCAAGTTCAATTCCCAAGGACCCATTTAAAACAGATGCACAAAGTGGTGCATATGTCTAGAGGCCTTGGTACACCCATTCTTTCTCTCTCCCTCCTTCCAGCTCTCTCTGTGTGTGTTTCTCTTTGTCTGAAAATAAATAAAAAGTAAATATTAGAAAACTTAGAGCTGTGAGGGTGCTAGTTTGAATATATAGCCCCCAATATATTTAGTGTTTTATTAACTTGTAGTTTGGATCTGCAGCCACCTGCCTGGAGGCAGTGTCAATGGGTGGATCTTAGGTTCCAGCCCACAGGTGACTTGGTGGGTTTGAGATTCCAACCTAAAGGTATGCAAAATCTGCCTAGCTGGAGCTCTTGATGTGCTATGCTGCTGTGCTATGTGACTTTTGGCTTGTGCTTCTGTCCCTTGCTTGGACCTATGAAGGCAGGCCAGCTTCTTCTGCCGTTATGGAGCTTCCCCTGGATCTGTAAGCTTCAATAAGTCCCTTCCTCCATGACTGTGCCAGGCCTAGAAGATCATCTCAGTGAACTGGAAGCTGTCTGCTACAATTGGAAATTATTTATTTATTTATTTAAGAGCAACAGAGAGAAAGAGGCAGATAGAGAGGGAGAGGGAATGGGTGCGCCAGGGCCTCCAGCCACTGCAAACGGAACTCCAGTGTGCGTGCACCCCCTTGTGCATCTGGCTAATGTGGGTCTGGGGAATCGAGCTTCGAACTGGGGTCCTTAGGCTTCACAGGCAAGCGCTTAACCGCTAAGCCATCTCTCTAGCCCAAATTGGAAATTTGAGTCAACTTTTTGATTTTAAAGAAGTCAGTAATTGTTAAATTATTATCTTTGGCTTTTGGTACTGATGGCTAATTGTGCGCTGACAGTAAGTTTAACAGTGAATAATCATAAAATATATTATAAATTATATAAATATATATAATAAAATATGAAATGTATAACCTAAATAAAAATAATATAAAATATAATAATTTGGGGGCCTCTGTTGTTGAATTGGGATTGAAGATTGAGCTAAAATTTATGGTTCATTGCTATGGTGGTTTGAATGGATGTCCTCCCCAATAGATGCAGAAGTTTTATTCAAGCTTGTAATTTAACTGTCCAGCCACTGTGCTACAGGAGATTTCACTGTCAGTGGATCCTAGGGTCCAGCCTCAAGGTGTGTTTGGGGGCAGATCTATTTCCAGATAAAGGTATGCAAAGTGCTTCAGTTCTGCCATTATGGAATTCCTGAAGTGAGCTTGCTTGTCATATTTTCCCCTTTCTGTGTGGATCTGTAAAGGGGGGCCCAGCTTCTGCCATGACTCCCATACACTATAACTGGTCTGGTGGTTCAACCCAGCAACTTAAGCTAACGATGACAGAAGCTAATAGATAATTTTAAAAAGATATTAAAATTAATTTAAAATTTATATGTACATATAATTTGTATTTTCAGGTCAGGTCACACTCTAGACCTGGCTGACCTGGAATTCACTATGTGGTCTCAGTTTAGCCTTCAACTCATAGTGAGCCTCTTACCTCTGCCTCCTCCTCTGTCCGGGGATTAACAGCACACACACCATCTGACTAAAATTACTATCTTATATTTTTAGGGAAAACCCAAAAGAATGGCCTTTTTGTATGTGAGAGAGAGAATGATAATGAGATAATGATAATGGGCAGAACACAGCACAAAAGAAATAACATGAAAAATCAAATGCAAGAAAATCCAGTTAGATCACCCAGTTCCACAATGAATACATCTAACCAAAACATGGAAGAACCAATAGGACCAGAACACCAAATTGAAGCTATGAGCAATGCAACTCTGACCAACCTACTGGTAGAACTTGCAGCAGAGCAACAAAGGGCTGATAATCATGTGGATGCTGCCATCACTAAACTAGAACTAATAGATAAGAAATTGGAAGGATTAGATAAGAAATTGGAAGGATTTCAAAGAGAGTTAAGAGATTTGAGGGAGAGTGAAAAAAAAGAAGAACTTAAAAATCAGCTGGCCATGCTAAATGAAGACATGAAGAAATGCAAGGATGAACTCCAAGAATCATCAAGAAAATCAGAAAATGATGTGAAAAGGGAGCTTGACAGAGGGATGGAAATTATACATAGTAAAGTAGTAGACAACACAAACTTAATTGAACAAGTCCAAAACTCGCTAGAAGCTCTCAAGAATAGAGTCAGCCAAGTGGAGGATAGAAACTCTGATCTGGAAGACAAGATGGAAGAAACAGTTAGAGAGTTCACAAATTTCAGTAAGTTCAAAAGCTCCTGTGAACAGAACATGAGGGAATTGTGGGATACACTTAAACGTACTAATATCAGGATCATTGGAATACCAGAAGGAGAAGAAATTCAGACAAAGGCATGGAGAACTTATTTAACAAAATAATTGAAGAAAACTTCCCCAGTCTCTTAAAACAAAGGCCCATCAAGATACAAGAAGCCAATAGAACTCCAAACAGACTGGACCAAAGGAGAAACTCTCCAAAACATGTTGTCATTAAGACTCTAAACATTGACACCAAAGAGAAAATCCTAAAAGCAGCTAGGGAAAAACAGCACACCACCTTCAAAGGTAACCCCATCAGAATTACTTCAGACTTCTCAATGGAAACCCTAAACCTAGAAGGGCCTGGAATGAAACACTGCAAAGTCTAAGAACCGATGGCTTCCAACGTAAACTACTCTACCCAGCAAAAGTATCCCTCATAATAGATGGTGAAAGAAAAACATTCCATGACAAAACTCAGCTTTACAATTATATGAACACAAAAACAAACCTACAGGGAGCATTTCAGGAAATTCTCCACAGAGAAGAAAAAAGTAATCAAACACAATTGCCTACAAGAAGCACATCACAACAACCAAACTCACAGTAGGCACAAAAAACCTCAACGTCCATGAAAACACCAACCCACATTTACCATCACAATATGGCATGGATCAAATCAAATCTCACAGTCATTACCCTAAATATTAATGGCCTTAATTCACGCATCAAGAGACACAAGCTAACAGGATGGATCAAAAAACTAGACCCCTCAATCTGTTGCCTTCAAGAAACCCACCTCACCATTAAAGACAGACATCTCCTCAAGGTGAAAGGGTGGAAAACAGTATTCCAAGCAAATGGGAATAAGAAACAAGCAGGTGTAGCTATATTAATATCGGATAAAATAGACTTCAAACCAAAAATAATCAAAAAAGACAAAGAAGGCCACTTCCTACTCATCAAAGGAACGATCCATCAAGAGGATATTACAATCATAAATCTGTATGCACCAAACAGAGGGCCACCACAGTTCATAAAACAAAACCTACTTGACAATAAAACAGAAATAACCACCAACACCATCATAGCTGGGGACTTCAGTACACCATTATCAGTAATAGACAGGTCATCCAAACACAAACTCAACAGGGAAGTAAGAGAGCTCAACAAAACCATCGATCACTTAGACCTAACGGACATCTACAGAACCTTCCGTCCCAAATCCACAGATTACACATTCTTCTCAGCAGCCCATGGAACATTCTCTAAAATAGACCATATACTGGGTCACAAAGACTGCCTCCACATATTTAGGAAGATTGACATAATTCCCTGCATGATATCAGATCACAATGCTATATTGCTAGAAATCAACAACAGACCCACCAAGAATCCCAACGGCACCTGGAAACTGAACAGCACACTTTTAAACAATAAATGGATAGTGGATGAAATAAAAAATGAAATTGCAAATTTTCTGGAATTGAATGACAATGAGAACACATCGTACCAAAACTTATGGGACACAATGAAAGCGGTCTTCAGGGGAAAATTCATAGCACTCAATGCCTTCATAAAAAAGACAGAAAGGTCCCAAATCAATGACCTAACCATCCACCTAAAGGCACTGGAAAAACAAGAAAAATCCAACCCAATGAGCTCCAGAAGGAAAGAAATAATTCAAATCAGAGCAGAAATCAATGAACTGGAAACAAAGGAAACAATTGAGACAATTGACAAAACAAAGAGCTGGTTCTTTGAAAAAATAAACAAGATTGACAAACCCCTGGCCAATCTGATCAAGCAGAAAAAGAAGCTTCAAATTAACCAAATTCAAAATGAAAAAGGAGAGATCACAACAGACATAAGTGAAATTGGGAGAATCATCAGGACTTATTTCAAAAACCACTACTCCACAAAACTGGATAATGTGGAGGAGATGGATAAATTCTTGGACGCATACCATCTACCAAAGCTAAACACAGAGCAGATTAATCACCTCAATCAACCCACCACACTTATGGAGATTGATAGAGTAATAATAAACCTCCCAAAAGAAGAGTCCAGGACCAGATGGCTTCTCAGCTGAATTCTATCAAACCTTCATGGAAGAACTCAAACCAATCTTCCTCAAACTGTGCCACACAATTGGTGAACAGGGAAAGCTACCCAACTCCTTTTATGAAGCTAACATCACCCTAATTGCAAAACCAGGCAGAGATGCTGAAAGAAAAGAAAACTACCAGCCTATTTCCCTGATGAATTTAGATGCAAAGATCCTAAACAAAATCCTTGCAAACCGAATCCAACAACACATCAAAAGCATTATCCACCTTGACCAAGTGGGATTCATTCCAGGAACACAGGGGTCGGTTCAACATACACAAATCTGTCAATGTAATATACCACATAAACAAGGTTAAACATAAAAACCACATGATCATTTCGATAGACACAGAAAAGTCCTTTGACAAGATTCAACATCATTTCATGTTCAAAACATTGGAGAGAATTGGCATGGTTGGTTCATATCTCAACCTAATAAAGGCAATATACGAAGCTCCCAAGGCCCAAATAATACTTAATGGAGAGAGACTGGAAGAATTCCCTTTAAGATCAGGAAGAAGACAGGGTTGTCCACTGTCACCTCTGCTTTTCAATATAGTACTGAAAGTCCTAGCTCAAGCAATAAGACAGGAGAAGGAAATAAAAGGGATACAATTCTGAAAGGAAGAAGTTAAGTTAGCTTTATTCGCTGATGACATGCTTATATATGTAAGAGACCCGACAGACTCCATCCCAAAACTCCTGAAGGTGATTAACTCCTATAGGAAAGTAGCAGGATACAAAATCAATGCACAAAAATCAGTAGCCTTCCTTTATGCAAATGACAAAGATACAGAGAAAGCAATAAGAGACATAGTCCCATTTTCAATTACAACAACAACAAAAAATACCTTGGAATAACGTTAACCAAGGAAGTGAAAGATCTATACAACGAAAACATAAAAACACTCAAAAAAGAAATTGAGGCCGGCTTGAGAAAATGGAAAGATCGCCCATATTCCTGGATAGGCAGAATTAACATTGTGAAGATGACTGTCCTACCAAAGGCAATATACCGATTTAATGCAATTCCAATTAAAATCCCTACAGTGTTCTTCACAGATATAGAAAAAATGATCTCAAATTTCATATGGAAAGGCAGAAGGCCTCGCATTTCCAAACATATCCTCAGCAAAAGAAATACCTCTGGAGGCATCACCATACCTGATCTAAAGCTACATTACAAAGCCATAGTAATAAAAACAGCATGGTACTGGCATAAAAACAGGAGTATAGATCAATGGAATAGACTTGAGGACCTGGACTTTGGGTAAAGCAACTATAGCTACTTGATATTCGATAAAGGCCCAAACAATATAGGCTGGAAAAAAAGACAGCATCTTCAACAAATGGTGCTGGACAAACTGGATAAGTATATGCAGTAAACTGAAACTTGATCCACACATTTCACCATGCACTACATTCAAGTCCAAATGGATCAAAGATCTCAATATAAGAGCAGAAACTCGTATACTACTGGAAGAAAATTTAGGAAGTACTTTCCGTGATATAGGAATGGAAAAAGACTTCCTGAACAAAACCCCAGTAGCTCATGAACTTAAACCGTCAGTCAACCAATGGGATCACATGAAGCTGAAGAGTTTCTTTACAGATAAGCACACAATAAGCAAAGCCAAATAGATCACCCACAGAATGGGAGAAAATATTTGCAGGTTATCCAACTGATAGAGGCCTAATCTGTAGAATCTACAAAGAACTCAAAAATCTAAACAGTAAGAAGTCAAACACCCCTCTCATAAAATGGGGCAAAGAGCTGGACAGGCAGTTTACAGAGGAAGAAATAGAAATGGCAACCATACACTTAAGAAAATGTTCATCATCCCTAATCATCAGAGAAATGCAAATTAAAACAACTATGAGATTCCACCTTACCCCAATAAGGATTGCAAGCATCAAAACATCAAATAAAAATAAATGCTGGCGAGGATGTGGAGAAGTAGGAACACTCATCCACTGTTGGTGGGGATGTAGGATGGTACAACCACTTTGGAAAACAATATGGAGACTTCTGAAAAAGCTGAGTATAGAGATACCACAGACCCAGTTATTCCCTTACTGGGCATCTACCCTAAAACCTTCAAACCACAGGCTAGAGAGATTTGCTCAACCATGTTTATAGCGGCTCAATTTGTAATAGCTAAGTGCTGGAATCAACCCAGATGTCCATCACTAGAAGGATGGATAACTAAGATGTGGTATATCTTCACAATGGAATTTTATACAGCAGTAAGAAAAAATGACACAATGAAATTTGAGGAAAAATGGTTGAACCTGGAGCAGATCATTCTCAGTGAACTTACCCAATCACAGAAAAAGAATTGCCACATAGTCTCATTCATCTATAACACCTAAACTGAATCTACCCAAGAAACCTTACATACCCAGCAAGCACCTCCTAGACTAGACACTAGGATGGAAGGGAAGGGAGGGGAGTGAATCAAAGTGGTGGGAAACAGAAATCTAGACCCAAATGGCAATGGTACCACAAGTTTCTACTTACTAAAGGACAGACCAAATGGCTGATCCTTCACCAGGCTCTTACAGAGAACACCTGAACCACAAGACACTGGAGAGGGTATGATCAAGACGAACATTAATCTTCTACATCTTCCCTCCCTCACTTCCCCTCTCCCTCTCTCTCTCTCTCTTATCTCTATCTCTTGTATATTAGTTATCTTTTTCCTCATTTTCTTAGTGGGCACTGACATGTAACTCCCAGAACCAGCATGGGGCTATCATCCACAATGAGCTTTTGATCAGAGAGACCTACAACGTTTCCTAAAAGACAGACAGATTTCTGTCAGAGTACTTGATGACCCACCAAAGGCTAGTGGTAAGACCCTACTGCTCAAGACACCTTATGTGATTGACATGCAAATTAGAATGGCATGGCTGGAAGGTGGAAGAGAGCCAGTCCCCAGACAGTCAGCGCGTCTAGTGCCAGAAGGTGCTACATGGGCGACTGGGGGAAAATGACCAATATCTGTCGAAGCAACGCATGGTCTAACCTACTTAGCAGCAAATAACTTGTTGTGATGCCCACACAAGTGCAGTGGTGGCACACAGCCATAGTGGGGAACCAACTGCTCTCAATTCGGCTAACTGATCCCCTCACTGGTATGGGACCCATAGCTGGAGCTGGGAAACAAGTCAGAACCATATCCAAACATAAACCCACTCTCCAATATCAAGCTACCATCAATTGTGGGCTATAAGAGGGCCTACACCTATTAAATGCTCTATAAAAAAAAAAATGGTTATCTCATTTGTCCTGATGCTAACTTACTCTCCGTTGGAGAATCTGCTTATCTTTTTCAGATAGATGTAGATCCTAAGGAGAGAGCCACCCCATCATACCTCTTTAGGGCCCCAGATGAAACTAAGAAAAATAGGAGAAACAAGCAAGGGCGCTGTTTTCCTGATGAACCGGATACCTGCACAAGGGGGAAGGAGATCAGCAGAGAGAAAAATCAACTCCTAGCAAATCAGAGAGCCAGAGCCTCAGAGGCCCCCAACACCTCATCACTGAAGCAGACCCAACATGGCTCAGGGAAATTTTGCGGAAGAGGGGGCGGAAAGAATGTCAGAGCCAGATGTTGGGTCATGATATGCAGAGACATTTAGCTTACCCATAAGTGTGGGCTAACTCCACAATGCATGACCCGTATACCTCAACAAGGAGGGGCCAAGGGGAGGGGGTAGGTCACGGATGAGCCTAATAATGGTACCAGACTGACTGTATTTGCTGAATACAAAACTAATAAAGAAAAAAAAAAGTGTGTACCACAACACCTGCTCATTTTTTGAAGATAATTATGTTATTTGCATTTTTGACACTTTCATATATGGATGTAATGCATTTTGATTTTATTGCCCTCAGATATTCTTCTCTCTCTCTCTCTCTCTCTCTCTCTCTCTCTTTCTGTCTCTCTCTCTTTGTTTTTTCGAGGTAGGGTCTCACTCTAGTCCAGGCTGACCTGGAATTTACTATGTCATCTCATGCTTGCCTTGAACTCACAGTGATCCTCCTACCTCTGGTCCTGACTGAGTGCTAGGATTGAAGGTGTGCACCTCTGTGCCCACCAATTCTTCTCTATTATCCCCAAGACACAACACCTTTCTTCTTTCCCTTTAGTCCTCATGTGACTTTAATGGTTTATCCATTGATAAGGTTTCTGAGAGAGGGCAGTCAGATTCGTCTCTGGTATAGTCATTGGTAAGTTTCGCATTGCACTTTTAACAGTCTCCCAGCCCTAATTTAACTCAATCCATATGGCCTATTTTTCTATATATCATAATATTTTATGAAAAAGAGAGAGAGAGAGGAGAGAGAATAGGGTGGCCAAGGCCTCCACCAATGCAAACAAACTCCAGATGCATGCTCCACCTTGTGCATCAGACTTATGTGGGTCCTGGGGCGTCAAACCCGGGATCTTTGGCTTTTGTAGCAAGTGCCTTAATCACAGAACTTTTCCATCCCCTATATGCCCTGTTTTTCTGTTTTGACATCAAATTGTTTTGCACAATGAATGCACACATCTTAAAGAGAATTATGTGCTACTGGAGATCGGAGCCCTGGCTGTCACTGAGCCCCGGAATGAATTCTTTATCAAGCATCAGTTATGACATCTGCTGGCTATGTCTTCTGGCTTTGATTGTTCTTTGGAATTTTGCTTCATCCAAAAGTTCAATTTCACATGTTTCCCCCCCTCCAATCATGAATGACAGTGAGCCTCAAGTTGCATGGTAAGGTATTCTGTGAAAGTGAGGAGTTGACTCAGTGTGGTGCCAAGCAGGAAAGGTTTTATTTATTTATTTTTTAAAAGGTTTTATTTTTATTCATTTATTTATTTGAGAGAAGGGGGGGGGGAATCTAGCCACTGCAAACAAACTGCAGACACATGCTTCCCCTTGTGCATCTGGCTTATGTGCACACTGTGGAATAGAACCTGGTTCCTTTGGCATTGCAGGCAATCACCTTGAACATTAAGCCATCTCTCCAGCCCAAAAGGGGTTTTTAGCATAGCCTGGCTGGATGTGATTGTCCCTGTCTAGCATCTGAACTATGTTGTGAATATGGCTTACATTGGTTCTGGGTAACTGGGCCTGGGTCCTTAGGCTTCTAAGGTAAGCACATTAACCACTAAAAAATCTCTCCAGCCCTAAAAATGTTTTTAGTTATTTATTTGGAAGCAGAAAGAGATAGGGAGAAGAAAGAGAAATAGGAGAGATAGAAAGAATGGGCCACCAGCCACTGCAAGTGAACTCCAGACACATATGCCACCTTGTGCATCTGACTTTTATGGGTCCTGGGGAATTGATCCCAGATCATTTGACTTTGCAGGGAAGTGTTTTAACTGCTGAGCCATCTCTCCACCCCCCCCCCCAGTTTTGTTTTTCAATTTTCATACATGTGGATTGATTGGCTATCTTCTGTGTTATTTCTCATTTAAGTATGCGTTCTCCCAAGGCAGGTAGGATAACGTGAACTCATTCTCTCCCTCCCACAGGACCCTGCTGTATCTCAGTTAGGTAAACAAGTGGTGAGTAAGCCTGGTGGTGCACACTGTAATCCCAGCAATCAGGAGGTGGAGGCAGGGGTGCTGCAGATTGAGCACAGTCTGAGCCTCATGGAGAATCCCTTGAAAAGGGCCTTGAAAGCAAAGGGTGTGTGTGTGTAGGGGGCTGTTTTCAAGAAAACTGAATCCTCCCCTCGCCTCCTCTCATGTCATTGTACTTGTCCTGAGTGATGCACAAATAGAATCACTCTCTGGCAGACAGCCACATATTGTCTCTGGGAGAATTCAGAAAAACAGAAGCAAACACGTAAATCAGCCATTTGCTGCAATGCTGTTTTTGTTGTCATCTTTCCTTCAATTGCAAAGTGTATGTGGTGGATATGTGTGTGCTGTGTGATGTGCTGTGTGTGTATGTGGTGTGTGGTGTGCTGTGTGTGTCTGTTGTGTATGGATGTGTATGTGTGCATGTGTGTGTCTATGAGTATGTGTGCGATGAGTGTGTGGTGTATGGGGATGTATTGTCCGTGTATGTGCCTGATGAGTTTCTAGTGTGAGGGAGTTGTATGTGTCTGTGTGTATGTGTGTGGTTTATGTGTTGTGGATGTATATCTTTGTGTGCATGGTGTGGGATGTGTGGTGTATGTGTTTGTTTGTGTGATATATGTTCTGTGTGATGTGCATTTGTGTGTGTGATGTGTGTTATGTGTGGTGTGTGTCTATGTGTGTTGGAGGTGTGTATGTGGGTGTGGCATGTGTATCTGTCATATATGTGTATGTATGTGTCTATGTGTATGTGTGTAATGTGCGTGGTGTTTTTGTGTGTGCATATATGGTGTGTATGTGTTTGATGTATGTGTGATGTGTGTGTGTGATGTGTATGGGGTATATGTATCTGTGTGTATGTGTGGTTTTTGTGTATGTGTTTGTGTTATATATGTGGCTTGTGTGTATATATGTGTGTGTTGTGTTGGGTATGAAGGGTTTGTGTTTGTGGAATGTTTGTGTATGTGTGTTGTATGTGTGTATGTGTGGGATGTGTGGTGTGTTTGTATGTGGTGTGGGATGTGTGTGGGGGAGTGTGTGTATGTGTCTGTGGTGTGTGTATGTGGTTTGTGTGGGTCTTTGTGTCTGTGTGTGTTTGGTGTGTGTACATGTTTGTGTGTGATGTGTGTGTTATGTATGTATGGTGTGTGAGGGGCTTATGTTTGTGTGGGGGTTGTGGGGTCTGTGTATGTATGCAGGAGGTGTGTGTGGTGTGTGTTATGTGTGTGCATGTGTGGTATTTGATCTGTGGTGTGTGTGTGTGATGTGTGTCTGAGATGTGTGTGTGTGTGTAGTCCAGAGATTGACATCAGCTGTTTGTTTTTAATTCTCTACATGTTATTCTATGAGAGAGGGTCTCACTGATCCTGGAGCTCCCTTATTCAGCTAGACCACCTGGCCAGCATGTGCCAGGGATGCTCCTGCCTCCACCTCCCCAGCCCCTGGGTGACAGGTGTGCACCACCATGCTTGGCTCTGTGAGAGTTCTGGAGATTCAAACACAGGTCTTCACACTTGCACAGCAAATTTGGGAGCCACCTCCCCAGAATCATGGATCATGAAACAAATTAGCCATGCCTTGGAGGTTATAGACTGGGAATTTCTCTCAATAGTATCATTACAATGATAGACATAATTATGGTGTTTTAATTTTAAATTATAGTTATTTGAGAGACATGGGAGATAGAACGAATGCACTAGAGATTTTTTCCACTTTGTGCATCTGGGTTACCTTGGTACTGGGGAATTGAATCTGGGCTTTGCAAGCTTTGTAAGCAAGTGCCTTTAACTGCTTAGCCATTTTTCTAGCTCCAGAAAGTGTAGAATCTTTTTTACTAAAAGAAATTATTTAGGGCTGGAGAGATGGCTTAGCGGTTAAGCACTTGCCTCTGAAGCCTAAGGACCCCAGTTCGAGGCTCAATTCCCCAGGACCCACGTTTGCCAGATGCACAAGGGGGTGCACGCGTCTGGAGTTTGTTTGCAATGGCTGGAGGCCCTGGCGCACCCATTCTCTCTGTGTCTCTCTCTCTTTGCCTCTTTCTCCCTCTGTCTGTTGCTCTCAAATAAATAAATAAAAATAAACAAAATAAAAAAATTATTTAGGTGGGCATGGTGGCACATGCCTTTAATCCCAGCACTCAGGAGACAGAGGGAGGAGGATCACAATGAATTCAAGGGTACCCTGAGACTACATAGTGAATTCCAGGTCAGCTTGGGCTAAAGTGAGACCCTGCCTGGAAAAAACAAAACAAAACAAAATTTAATTATTTATTTATTTGCAAGCAGAGAGAGACAGATACATAGAGAAAGACAAAGAGAGAATGGGCATGCCAGGGACCCCAGCCAATGCAAAACCTCCAGATGCATGTGTTACCATGTGCATCTGGCTTTACCTGGGTACTGGGGAATTGAACTCAGGTTGTTAGCCTTTGCAGGCAAGTGCCTTAACTGCTGAGCTATTGGACTCCTTTTGGTATTAGACTCCTTTTCAAGTCAAAAATAATTCCCATAGTTCACACACACACACACAAACACACACTTATGTATATAGTATTAAGTTCAGGAACACAATATTCAAAGAATAGTCTTGCAATGCCTCTTGGAATGTTCTCCCTTCTTGAGATACAATGTCCCCTTCAGAAAATGAATGGGGAAAAATTACTTAGCTATCCCTCGTAGTGACAATGTTCTTTATCATTAAAAAGATTGCTTTTGCACGTGTGTGTGTATTGTGTTTGTGTGTGTGTGATGTGCATGCATGGGTGTATGCACATTTATATGCATGTGTGTGCATGTGTGTATGTGTGTTCCTATGTATGTGCATGCATGGGCGTATGTGTCTTCATATGCATGTGCACAAAAGTTGCTTGTGAGTGTGGAGGTTTGCAGTGAATATCATCTTTGTTTGCTGAGACAGGGTCCCTCCCTTGAGCCCAGAGCTCACTGATTGGAGGAGTCTAGCACAGCACCTTGCTCCAGAGACCCCTGTATTGAACTCCCAAGTGATAAATGCCCTCTGTGTTCACTCTGTCTGCATTTGAACTGGGTAGGTGGAGATTTTTACTCTGGTTCTCATGCTCATCCATGAAGTATCTTATCCACTGTGACATCTTTCCAGGTCCCTAACAATTGCCCAGTGGTTTCTTGAAGTAACTGTACATTTTACAAGTAACTCTCTGAACAGTACTGTAATTGCAACTATCATATTTGTCATCCATGAATACACACACATCATATATGTTTCCAAAACTACATATGTTTCCTAAATATCAGACATCATCCCATGAGAGTGAGTGTAGATACGTAATAAAGATAATTGTCTTTTATTTATTTATTTATTTATTTATTTATTTATTTATGATACACACACACACACACACACACACACACACACACATGGAGAGAGAGAGAGAAGGCACACAAGGACCTTTAGCAACTGGAAATGATCTCCAGATGCATGTGCCACATTGTGCATCTGGCTTCATGTGAGTCCTGGGAAATCAAACCAGGGCCCTTAGGCTTTGCAAGCACATCCTTGGCTGGGGAGAGAGCTGTGTGGTTAAAGGACTTACCTACAAAGCCAAAGGAACCCAAGTTCAATTTTTCACATTCCATATAATTCAGATGCCAAAAAGTGAGGCAAGTGCAAGGTCACACATACAAAATCAGTGGCACAAGTGTCTGGAATTCAATTGCAGTGAGTAAGGCCCTGGTGTGTCAATTCTCTCTCTCTTTAAAAAATAAAATAAAAAAATAAACATTTCTGTAAAAAATCAGATGGCCCTAGCTGCCTGGATTAACATCTGGGTCCTCTATTCTGTTCCATTGATCTACATGTCTGTCTTTGTGACAATACCATGCTGTTTTTGTTACTATGGCTTGTAATATAGTTTAAAATTGGGTATGGTGATACCACCAGCCTTATTTTTGTTGCTCAAAATCGTTTTGGCTATTCAAGGTTTTTGTGCTTCCAAATGAAATTTGGGATTTTTTTTTCTATTCCTGTGAAGAATGCCATTGGAATTCTAATGGGGATTGCATTACATGTGTAGATTGCTTTTGGTAAGCTTGACATTTTCACAATCTTGATTCTTCCAATCCAAGAACATGAGATGTCTTTCCATTTCCTTGCGTCCTCTGCAATTTCTTGCTTGAGTGGTTTAAAGTTCTCATTGTAGAGCTCCTTTACTTTATTCCAAGGTACTTTGTTTATTTATTTATTTTGAGCTAATTGTCAATGGGAGAGATTCCCTGATTTCATTCTCCGCACATTTGTTGTTAGTATATAGGAAAGCTACTGATTTCTGTGTATTTACTTTGTATACGGCTACATTGCTAAAAGTGTTTATCAGCTCTGACAGTTTGATGGTGGAGTTTTTAGGGTCTTTTATGTATAGAATCATATCATCTGCAAATAGTGATAATTTGATCTCCTCCAATTTGTATCCCTTTTATGAGTCTCTCTTGCCTTATTGCTATAGCTAAGACATCCAGTACTATATTAAATAAAAGTGGGGACAGTGGAATCCTTGTTTTGTTCCTGAATTTAGTGGAAAAGCTCCCAGTTTTTCATATTTAGTATTATGTTGGCTGTAGGTTTGACATAAATAGCTTTTATTATGTTGAGATATGTTCCTTCTAGTCCCAGTTTCTGTAATACTTTTGCCATGAAAGGATGTTAGATTTTGTCAAATTCCTTTACAGCATCTATTGACATGACAATGTGATTTTTGTCCTCCAGACCATTTATATGATGTATTACATTTATTGATTTTCATATGTTGAACCATCCCTGCATACCTGGAATAAAGCCAACTTGGTCGGGGTGAATAATCTTTTTGATATATTCTTTTTTTTTTTTTTTGGTTTTTCAAAGTAGGGTCTCACTCTAGCCCAGGCTGACCTGGAATTCACTATGTAGTCTCAGGGTGGCCTAGAACTCAGGGTGATCCTCCTATCTCTGCCTCCTGAGTGCTGGGATTAAAGGTGTGCGCCACCATACCCGGCTCTGATATATTCTTGTATTCTGTTTGCCAACATTTTGTTCAGAATTTTTGCATCTATGTTCATGAGTGATATTCATCTGTAATTTTCTTTTTTTTTTGTTCTGCCTTTGCCTGGTTTTGGTATGAAGGTGATGCTGGCTTCATAGAAGCAGTTCAGTGTAAGCCCTCCCTTTTCTATTCTATGGAAAAGTTTGAGAAGCAGTGGTGTTAGTTCTTCCATGAAGGTCTGGTAAAATTCGCCAGTAAATCCATCTGGACCTGAGCTTTTTTGTAGTTGGGAGATTTTTTTTATAACTGCTTGTATCTCTGTACTTGTTATAGGTCTATTTAAATGGTTTATCTCATCTTGATTTAATTTTGGTAGGTCATATGAATCAAGGAAATCATCCATTTCTTTTAGATTTTCAGACTTAGAAAGTATGTTCTTATAATGGTCTGAATTTCTTTGGTATCTGTTGTAATGATGCCTTTTTCATCTCTAATTTTATTAATTTTTGCCTCTCCTCTATTTCTTCTGGTCAAATTGCCAAAGGAAATTCATTGGAGAAAAAGCAGCCTTTTCAACAAGTGGTGATGGGAAAATTGGATATCTATATGTAGAAAGATGAAAATAGATCCTTGTCTTTCCCCATGCACATGAATCAAATCCAAGTGGATCAGGGACCTCAATATCAGACCTGAAACTCTGAAATTGCTAGAGGAAAAGGGAGGGGAAACCCTTCAACATATGGGCATAGGTAATGACTTTCTGAATACAACCCCAATTGATCAGAAAATAAAATCACTAATTAACTACTGGGATCTCATGAAATTACAAAGCTTTTGTATAGCAAAAGACAATGTGAATAGAGCAAAGAGACAACCTACAGAATGGGAGAAAATCTTGGCCAATTACACATCTGACAGAGGATTAATACCTAGAATATACAAAGAACTCAAAAAACAGAAAAATAAAAAAATCAAACAACCCAATCAAAAAATGGGCTATGGAACTAAGTAGAGAGTTCTCACTGGAAGAAATAGAGATGGCATATAAACTTCTAAAAAAGTGTTCTACATCCTTAGCCATCAGGGAAATGCAAATTAAAACTACCTTGAGATTTCATCTCTCTCCTGTCAGAATGGCTACCATCAAGAAAACAAATGAGCTGGGCATGGTGGTGCATGCCTTTAATCTCAGCACTCTGGGAGGCATAGGTAGGAGGATTGCCATGAGTTTGAGGCCACCCTGAGAATACATAGTGAATTCCAGGTCAGCGTGAGCTAGAGTGAGACCCTACCTAGAAAAACCAAAAAGAAAGAAAACAAAGACAATAAATATGGGTGAGGTTGTGGTAAAAGGGGAACCCTTCAGCACTGTTGGCGGGAATGTAATCTGGTACAGCCATTGTGGAAATCAGTGTGGCCGTTCTTGAGAAAGCTAAAAATAGATTTACCATTTACCATATGATCCAGCTATAGCACTCCTAGGCATTTACACTAATGACTCTTCTCACTACTTTAGAGATACTTGAACACCCATGTTTATTGCTGCTCTATTCACAATAGCTAGGAAATGGAACCAGCCTAGATGTCCATCCACAGATGAATGGATAATAAAGATGTGGTACATCTACACAATGGAGTTCTATTCAGTGGTAAATAAAAATGAAATTATGAAATTTGCAGGGAAATCGGTGGATCTGGAAAGGATTATACTAAGTGAGATAACCCAGGCCCAGAAAGGCAAACGTTGCATGTTCTCTCTATGTGGATCCTAGGTACAAATGTATAGACTTGTGTGTGATCTGGAACCAATAATCAGTAGCAGAGGCCCATAAGCTATAAAAAGGCTATAAGGGAGGGAGGAGAGAGAAGGACTTTAGGGGATGGTATTTTATGTATGTGTATAGAAAAACAGATTACAGGGAGGGGAAAGGCCTAAGCTAGGTCAGGGTTAAGAGACTGTATAAAAGAAGGGTTGGGGGGAGGTCAATCAAAATTCAAGATATTCAGAGTAAGACATATGAAAATCTATTTTTTTATAATTTATTTGAGAGCAACAGACAAAGAAAGAGGGAGAGAGACAGAGAAACAGAGAGAATGGGCGCGCCAGGGCTTCCAGCCACTGCAAACGAACTCCAGACGCATGCACCCCCTTGTGCATCTGGCTAACGTGGGTCCTGGGGAATCGAGCCTTGAACTGGGGTCCTTAGGCTTCACAGGCAAGTGCTTAATCGCTAAGCCATCTCTCCAGCCTGAAAATCTACTTTTTACAATAATGGCACATTCAGAAGCCATATATTGTTACTAGAAAATTTTCATTGCCTGGGATGGCATACCTCCCAGTGAATCATTGGCCAGGGAGGTCCAGCACTGAAACATCTCACACCCTCCAAGGCTCAGGGTTCATTGCAGAAGAGGTGGTGGAAAGAATGTAAGAGCCAAAGTTAGGATACCACTCCCTACTTACAACTGTTCGGACAGAATTTGGCCTTGATATCCAAGAACTTGCTGTGCCTAGCAATACACACACAAGACCCTCGCAATAGGAAAAAAAAAAGATGGTGATATCAAATTAAAAGAGAGACTAATGGACAGAGGGAGGGGATATGATAGAGAACAGAGCTATGAAGGAGAAAGTGGGGGAGAGGAAGGGAGGGGAGGGAAATACCATGGTTTGAGGTAAGTATGGAAGTTGTCAATAAAAAATATATATAATTTTTTTTAAATTAAAAAAGAAAAAGAAAAAAGAAACAGAAGGCCCAAGAGGAAGGATAGCTTAGCAGTTCAGATGCTTGCCCATATAGCCAATTGATCCAGGTTAGATTCCCCAGGACCCATATAAACTTGATGTACAAGGTGGCGCATGCACCTGAAGTTCACTTGTCCTGGCATGCCCATTATCTCTCTCTCAAATAAATAAATATTTATAAAATTATGAAAAAAAGAAATAGAAGGTTCTAGAAAGGACTTTCTGCAGTGCATAAACCAAAACAGCTGATGTTGCAAGTCGGGGGGGGGGGGGGCTGGAGGGTGTTTGCCCTGAACTCAATATCCTTTTCTGTCTTCTTGATTCTATCAAGGGTATTTGGAGTTTCCATAAGGAATCATTGCCCTCAGCAGCTACTAGATGATTGCAGCACTCTTATGGGGACACAGTCATTGGATTCTGATGCTGGCCTAAAGGGGCATTATCAACCCTGTGCAATGAGCACTGTGAGCTCCACTGTGCCTCTGCCTCCTGACACCAGGCTCTGTCCATGAGAGACTGCCTATCATCTCCTGGTCTGTTTCAAAGCTCTCTCTTCTCCCCCGGCTCCGTTTCCTTGGAGTCCTTGCACATGGACGACTATGGATATGGGTGTGAGCAATGTCAAGGCCCAAGGTACTTGTGTGGCTCCCCTTGTGCTTCACACCTGTGGGCTTCATGCTAAACTCCAACGTCCTCCTGTGGATAACTGCCCTGACCATCAGATTCACCCTCATCAACAGCCAGACACAGTACCTCATGGTGAACACCAGTTATGGAAAAATCCAGGGTCTGAGAACACCATTGCCTAATGAGATCTTGGGTCCTGTGGAGCAATACCTGAGTGTCTACTACATATCACTCCCCACCAGAGAGAGGTGTTTTCATCCCCTGGACCCTCCTTCCTCCTGGACTGGCATCTACAATGCCACCCAGTTCGCACCAGTATGCTCCTAGCTCCTGGACATGACATGCTTCCTGTCTGGTTCATGGCCAGTTTGGATACCCTGACAACATATGCCCAAGATCAGAACGAAGGCTGCCTGTACTTGAACATCTACATGCCCAGTGAAGATGGTAAGTGCCTTGCTGCAACAACAACAACAACAAAAGCCAGTATAAGTATTGCCTAGGTCTTGGTGTTTTGTTCATGGACTCCTCTTTTCCTTGTTTAAAAAGTTTTTATTATTATTAAGGAGAAACTTCATATGGACATGTCATGTGTTGGTAGCATCCTTTCTGTCCTCTCTGTCTGCACTCTACTGAGGGCCATCCTCAGTGGCATTGCTGGTGTTCACCATGGAGTTGTGGGTTATGACTTGTGAGAGCAGCAGTCAGCCATTATGGGGCTACAATGTCTCTAGATAGTTCTTCCCACCCTGTGGCTCTTAATTCTTTCAGACCCTCTCATTCACAAACTTCCCTGAGGCCATGGTAGGTATGCTTTAAGCCTAGTTTAGTATTGAACTCTCAGAACGTTCTGGATTTCTGCTTTGGTGCATTTTGAGCCTCCTCAGTCAGTGTATGTCTCCATCACCCTGGTGCAGGTTGTCAGGCCCACTGTGGGAGCAGCTCTCTTGCTTCTCTCACCAACTCCTCTCTGTGGTTTCACCTGAGCCTGTAGTGATTTGTTTTATTATTTGGAATGAGATACTTGTAATTGTATTTAGTCCACGAGGAGGAAAATGATATGCTTTCTGTAGTGACGTCTTCTTAACATGATGATGGTCTTTTGTTGGATGATTTATTTGGTGTGTACACACAATGATGGAAAGTCTACATCTGAATCTTTGGTAGAGAAAATGGAGTCAGTGAAGAGTAGTGTGATTCCCATACCAACTTCCTAACACAGTATTGAATCCCTCAGTCTAAGTCGGTATAAAACCATGGCAATAAGGACTACATAGAAGCTCCTTAAAGGAACGGATGTATAAGCTAATACAGTTGAGTACATTGGGATGTTGCACTTTTTCAAATGAAATGATGTAGAGGATACCTCAGGATTTAAAATGTGGGAGCATTGTCTTTTGGTCTTGAAAACAAAACAAATAAATAGGTTATTATCATAACCAACTCATGGATAATGCATGAAGTAACTGGGTGTCATTATTTAGAACACATCCTGTTAAGTTTGGATGTTGTTTTCTTCTAATATTGAGCAAATATATGTCTATATACACATATATGCATAAAATATAGCCAATGTATATATCCATGTTATATAATGTACTTGCTTTTCTCAAATACTCCTTTTATTTTCTATGAAACACAAAGTGGAAAATATATTTTTTAAAGGAGCTGGGCATGGTAGCACACACCTTCAATCCCAGCACTGGGAGACAGAGGTAGGAGAATCACCATTGAGTTTGAGGCCAGCCTGGGACTACATAGTGAATTCCATGTCAGCCTGGACTTGAGTGAAACCCCACCTCAAAAGACCAAAAGCAAGGGAACATTGAGTGTACTGAATTACTTGAAAGCTGATCAAACTGACATATCCTGCCTATAGGATTTCAAATTCAAATTTTTAATTTCAAATGTTATCCTTCTTATTTCATTTTATTTCAAATTTTTTTTCCTAAGAAACCAAAAGCCAGATCAGAATGAAACTAACAACAAATGATGGTGCCATCCTTCCTGGTCACTTACCATATATTCGCTTTTCACAAGAGGAGAATAAGGCAGAGAATGAAATCTCACTGGAGCAAAATCAGATAACGCCTGAGAATTATGGCATGATTTTCAGATATTTTATTTTATATAAAGACATTCCACCCCCTCTTTCTTTAGCAACCTAATCTGTTTTCTAATAGATGTGCCTAAAAATTATGTAAACTATTGCCTCCAGCCAGTGCAACAAACTCCAGACGAATACTCCACTTTTGATTCTGGCTTTACATGGGTCCTGGGGAATGAAACCTCAGTCCATCATCTTTGCTTTC
The DNA here is from genome assembly GCA_036346955.1 of Dipus sagitta. Classification (NCBI taxonomy): domain Eukaryota; kingdom Metazoa; phylum Chordata; class Mammalia; order Rodentia; family Dipodidae; genus Dipus; species Dipus sagitta. The sequence goes on from CM070792.1 coordinate 14,062,973, forward strand.
GAGCAACTTAATCCTTGAGTCATCCCCCAGCTCTGAAGTTGGTTTTGAGACCATCTCATGATCCTTTCTACAAAATTCTTCCTATATAAAAATCTTAAAATCAATTCAAATATAATTAATATGCTTGCTTATTGTACTAGTGGTGGTATTTCTCTCTGCATGGTCCTGAGAAAGGGGACCAGCTTCTTCAGCCTTGATGGAATTTCCCCTGGATCTGTAAGCTTAAAATAAATCCTGCTCCCTTCATAACCTGTGTCTGGTCCGGAGGTTCATTCCTGGAGCATGAAGCTGATTACAACAGCTCCACTGAAGTGTTAGATTTGCCAGCATGATGTCTGTGTTCAAATCCATCCTCAGATATCAGCCTATAAGATATGTGAGACACATGGTCAGGTCACTCTAGGCTTCTGTCCTGTTATCCCCCACATCCTCAATAAGATGCCTTTAGAGAGGCGCAGCTCCTGGGTGAATAGCAGATACACGTTGTCACCTTTTGGTGCAAAATTTGTTGTGACCATTCAGCAAGCAGGGGTGGGGGGATTGTGGCCATGAGTTCGAGGCCAGCCTGAGATCACATAGTGAATTCCAGGTCAGCCTAGGTTAGAGCCAGAAACTACCTCGAAGAAACAGGAAAGAAAATAGTGACTGAAGGACTCAGGAAGCTATAATAAGCCTCAGAATCATCAATAGGCCTAAGTTTCTGCTCCATCAATAAGCCTAAGTTTCTGCTTCCCAGCAAGGTCAGTCTCCTGATAAGGGAATGGACTTGTCTGCACCATGCCTTCCTGTGGTCATAGATATTATTTTGAGTTTGCTCAAAATAAGTTTGCTTAAAGTTCTTTGATACATATAGCCAATCACAATAAAGGTTACCTAATCTGCTTGGAATCCCCCTAGGACCCCTGCCCACCAGCTTTGCCCACCAGCATCCTAAGCCTATCAGAAAAATACAGGTGTAGTTACTGCTTAAATCAACCAATCATGTAACTGTTCCCCTACTTCTCCCTACTTCTTTGCTCAAATGCCTACAATAACCCTGCCCCCCTGCTGCTCAGGGCTCTTGTATGGATCCACTGCACTGGTGAAGTCAAGAGTCCGAGTTTAAGCCCAAAATAAAGCTCCTTGCTTTTGCATGCGTGCTTGGTTCAGAAGTGGGCATAGCAGTGACAATGCAGTAGATGTGAGAAGTGACAGAGAGTAATTACCATACATTCATGGGATCTATGGAAAAGAAAAGGAGTTGCTTCCCATTGCCATGACAAAGCAACATAAGCAACTTAAGGAATGAGAAGATGGATCCTGGGTCACAGTTGTAGAGGAGGCAGTCTCGTGGTGGCTGGGGCAGGAGCAGGAAACCAACAGTGTGGTGGGTTTATCTAACATAGGGATCTTTGAAGGGGTATTTTGTTTTATTGGTTTTGGTTTTGGTTTTGGCTTTTTGTTTTTGAGGTAGTATCTCACTCCAGGCCAGGCTAACCTGTAATTCACTGTAGAGTTTCAGGCTGCCCTCGAACTCACAGTCAAGATCCTCCTACCTCTGCCTCCTGAGTGCTAGGATTAAAAACGTGCACTGCCATGCCTCTCCAAGCGCATTTAGAAAACTCCAAGAGATTGTATTAGGAGATGCAGTGATTGTAACAGAAGGCAGGGGTTGCGTCTGTGGCAGCAGATATTTTGTCAGTTCTCCAATTATAACAATCAATATATAACAATATATAATAATAATATATATAATACAATCAATATAACAATGGCTGCTGGTATTATTTTGGCTCTTCTGACTAAGCAACCTACCCAACCTCCCACAGTGCACAGTGCAGACCTCACCATAAATAGTTATCTTGGTCCCAAATGTCATGGACATAGAGTTCATGAAGCTCTGTTCCAAAATGATGGCTTTATCTTAGATGGTTATTATTATTAATTATTATTATTGTTGTTACTTTATTAGTGTTTCAAGGTAGGTTTTTGCTCTAGCCCAGGCTGACCTGGAATTCACTCTGTAGTGTTAGGCTGGGCTCAAACTCATCTCCATGATCCTCCTACATCAGCTTCCCTAGTGTTGGGATTAAAGGTGTGTGCCACCACACCCAGCAGATTATTATTTTTACATAGGTGTGGTATGTATGCATATGGGCACAGGTATATGTTTGCGTGTGTGGAGGCCAGATGTCTATGTTGGGTATTGTGTTAGTTACTTTCTCATTGCTGTGACAAAAAATGCCTGATGAAAGGAAGTTAAAGAATAAAAATGTGAAAAAAAAAGAATAAAAATGTTTCTTCTGGGGGTTGAAGAGATGGCTCAGTGGTTAATGCACTTGCCTGGGAAGCCTAAGGACCTAGGTTTGATTCCTTAGAACCCACATAAGCCAGATGCGCAAGGTGGTGCATGTGTCTGGAGTCTGTTTACAGTGGATGGAGGCTCTGCCCTTGTTCTCTCTCTCTCTCTCTCCCTTTCTCTCTGTCTCAAATAAATAAATAATTTTAAAAAATAAAATATTATTACAGTTTCCAACTCCAGCAGTCTTTAGAAAAGCACAGAAGAGTAAAGAATCCCTCAGTCATTCAAAATAACCTTCAAAATAAAACTTCTTGCAGTATTGGGCATTCAACTGTTGAATGCCCAATACTGCAAGAAGGTTTATTTTATTTATTTTTGCTTAATTTTTCTTTTAAACATTTATTTATTTATACGAGAGAGACTGTGTGTGTGTGTGTGTGTGTGTGTGTGTCAGAGAGAGAGAGAGAAAGAGAGAGGGGGGCACAGAAATGGAGAGAGAATTGGTGCACCAGGGCTCAGCAACTGCAACTGAACTCCAGATACTTTCACCACCTAGTGGTCTTGTGTGACCTTGCGCTTGCCTCACCTTTATGCAGCTGGCTTACGTGGGTACTGGGGAGTTGAATATGTGTCCTTAGGCTTTGTAGGCAAGCGCCTTAAGTGGTAAGCCATCTCTTCAGCCCTTTGTTTTTGTATCCAATTTGACCAGGGTTTTTGCTGGAAGAAAATATCAGGAAGAACTGTTTTGGCACTTTCATAATAGAATTTGAAACCAAACAATTGTCCACATAGAAGAATGGGCCACAAAACCCTACAAATCTCTGTGCACTGCTAAGAAAATTAATCAGTGCTCGTTGAGACTGTGTTTATGATACATTTCACATGTTCTTGACATTCAAGGTCCCCAAAATGAGGCCAAATTGGGAAGAACAGCTTGTAATTTTGTACTTTTTTTTTTTTTTTCCCCAAATGTCCTCTGGCCAAATGCATACAAAAGGGAGACCATGAGATGAATGGTTTTATATTTCTTTCTTCTTCTATGCCACTGGAAAACAGAGATGATTTACTGTTTTCATATGTTCTTCATGCCCTATTGAAATCACCATTGCCAGCTATACAAGAGGAAGATGGTGCCACAGTGATTCGTTATGGTTGCCTGAGTCAGAATGAATGCTGATTGCATCAAAGTTACAATGGAAGAGAGTTAAAAAATACAATCTGAGGCTGGAGAGATGGCTTAGCAGTTAAGGTGCTTGCCTGTGAAGCTTAAGGATCCATGTTCAATTCTCCAGGTCCCACATAAGTCATATGCTCATGGTGGCGCATGTGTCTTGAGTTCGTTTGTAGTGGCTAGAGGCCTTGATGTGCCTGTTCTGTCTCTCTCTCTCTCTCCCTTTCTCTCTGTCTCTAATAAATAAAAACAAATCTTTTTTTAAAAAAAGAAAAAAACTCTGTCTCTATCTCTCATTCCTTGCAAAAAAAAATAATAAATTTAAAAAATGGAATCTGTGGTGGCACACACCTTTAAACCCTTTACTAGGGAGGTAGAGGTAGCAGGATTGTGGCCATGAGTTCAAGGCCACCCTGACACTACATAGTGAATTCCAGGTCAGCCTGGGCTACAGCAAGACCATACCTAAAACCAACCAACAACCAAACAAACAAAACATAGCATAACATAATAAAACAAAACAAAAACAAAGTCCTGGAGAAAAGCAAAACTGCTATCAAAAATGTGCTAACTGGTTTGGAGAGACAATATGTATATTTTTTTCTAACCATAAACAAATAAAATGCAGCCAGGTATGGGGGGGGGGACACTGGTCTTCAATCCCAGCACTGGGCCAGGCAAAGGTTGGATGATCACTGTGAGTTCAAGGCCAGACTGAGACTACATAGTGAATCCAGGTCAGCCTGGACTGGAGTGAGACCCTCCCTCAAAAACTAAATAAATAAATAAATAAATAAATAATCAGACAAAATACTATAGTACAATCAGGGTGGCTCATGACTTTAATCCCAGAACAGGGGAAGCTGGGGTATGAGAGTGGCTGTGAGTTTGAGGCTAGCCTGAGCTACAGTGAGATACATGCCTTAAAAACAACAGGGCTGGAGAGATGGCACAGCAGTTAAAGGTGCTTTTCTGCAAAGCTGATGAGCCCAAATTGAATTCCCCCTATGTAAATCCAACTGCAGAAGGTGATGCTTGCATCTCAGACTTTGTTTGAAGTGGTTGGAGGCCTTGGTGCAACCATTCTCATGCTTATTCTCTATCTGCCTCTTTCTGTCTTGCTTTCTCTCTCATCTATCTGCTTCTCTCTTTCTCAAATCAATAAAAAAAATAAAAATTCAACAAAACAAAAACAACAAATTATTCCATTTAAAGACTTTTGTCTGATTTATAATAAGTAATTATGTACTAAAACTTTACATTTTATAGATTTTGTGCATAATTAAAGATGTTGAACAATTTTGGAATGCCTGCATGGCATTGTAATATATACTGATATGGAAATATTTACTGGTGGTCAGATCCACAGTACAAGAGAAAAGCTTTGTTTTCCTAAGTGTATTAATGTAACAAAATACATGAGGACTGGGGAGATCCTCCGTGCTTAAGGCACTTGCCTCCAAAGCATAAGGACCCAGGTTTGACGCCCCATGACTCATGAATAATAAGTAGCACAAAGTGGCACATGCATCTGGAGTTCATTTGCAGTAGCTGGAGGCCCTGGTCCACTCATATTCTCTCTCTCTTTCTATCTCTCTCTGCTTGCAAGTAAATAAAATATTTTTTAAATAGGAAAATACTTGTGGTGATTAACTTATAATATGAACAGGTCTTCAATGAGGATGTCTGTCCTACAGGTCCATTCTGTGCCCAGGGGCTCTAATGCGTGTCATGTCTATGGCATCCTCAAATTAATCCACTTGGTTATTTTTGTTGTTGCCTTTTTTGAGATTAGTTCTCACTGTACCCCAGGATTTTCTGGAATTCACTATGTAGTCTCAGGCTGGCCTTTAACTCACAGCTACAATCCTCCTACCTCTACCTCCCGAATTCTGGGATTAAAGGTGTGCAATCACCACCCCAGGTACTACTTGGTTATTTCTTTATATGCATGTGGTATGAGTTAGTGATTGAGTTAACTTGTAAGGAATAACTGAAGCTGTATATTCTTTCTTATGAATGTATGTGGAACATTGTCCTGGATATGGATGTTGGAAGATAGTCCACACTTGGAAAATTTCGTTTATTTTAGTTATTTATTTTATTTTAGAAAGAGAGACAGAGAGAGAAGGAAAGGGAGAATTGGCACACCAGGGCCTCAGCCACGGGGATGGAACTCCAGTCACTTGCGCCACCTAGTGGGCATGTGCAACCTTGTACTTGCTTCACCTTTGTGCATCTGGATAACATGGGATCTGGAAAGTCAAACTTGGCAAATGCTTAGCTGCTAAGCCATCTCTCCAGTCCTCTTTTGTTTTTTTATTCCCCCTCAGAGAACATGATCTTTGGAATTCTCCTGACCTACCTCTCATTGCCCTTGTGGGCAACTGATATCAGAGACACCAGTGCCACTCTGCATATGGATTTCCGTGGAAAGTGAGGAATTGAACTCACACCTGCCAAGTAAGTGCTCTTGACCACAGGGCCACCACTGCAGTCCTCATGCAGTTTCTTTTAAGTATTATTAATGAGTGGTGGAGGTATTTTGGGGGGTGGATATTCTGAGGTAGGATCTCACTCTAGACCATGCTGACCTGGAATTAACTGTGTAGTTTCAGGCTGGCCTCGGACTCATAGCCATGATTCTCCTACCTCTGCCTCACCAGTGCTGGGATTAAAGGTGTGCGCCATCACGCCCAGCTGGTTGTTGTATTTTATAAGCTTACTTTCTGAGTTTGAAAGCTACTCATGGAAATACACACCCTTTTCCAAATGTACATCCCTTATCAAAATTGTATGAAGCCTAAAGTGTTTGAATTTGGGGTATTTTTTTTTTAGATTCAAGAGTATTTACATATATTTATACAATGATATATCCTAACAATGGGGTTGAAATCTAAAAATTTAAATTTGTTTTTTATATTCATAACCTAAAGATAATTTTATAAATATTTCAACTATTTTGTGCAGTTTTTTTTTTTTTTTCTTTTCAAGGTAGGGTGTCACTCTAGCCCAGGCTGACCTGGAATTCACTACGCAGTCTCAGGTAGCCTTGAACTCATGGTGCTCCTCTTATCTCTGCCTGTAGTTTGGCTTGAGAGGTAGATAGTAAATCACCACTGAAACAATTCTCTTATCTGTGAATAATTTTATTTTAAAAAGTTGGTGTCATGTTATCTCAAAGAGGTTGAAAAATGATGGAGGAACCACATGGAGGTGGTCCAGTTCTATTTCAAGAAATGCCGAATGCATGAGGAAAAAATGTACTGATTATTCAAATCTGAGAGCAAACTGATGAAATTTTCATTGTACATAAAAAAATTCATGCTGTATCCACAAAAAGCAGACACCTCATGCGTACTTATTCTACAAGGCAGAAAAAAGAAGTTTATGTTCAGTGGATAGTTTTTTTTTCAATATTTTATTTAGTTATGAGAGAGAGAGAGATAGGGATAATGAGTATGCCAGCGCCTCTAGCCAATGCAAATGAATTCCAGATGTATGTGCTACCTTGTGCATCTGGCTTTATGTGTGTCCTGAGGAATCAAACCTGGGTCCTTAGGTTTCAGAGGCAAGTGCCTTAACAGCTGAGCCATCTCTCTACCCCAGTGTATGCATTTTTCTAATAAAGACTAGGAAATTAGTACCATGGCTCTGAGCATGTGTGATTAAACCAATTCAAATCTTGTTCACTGGCTCTAAAACTTTCTAGTTTGCAAGCTTGAAAGGTATATCATGAAATATTTGTCTATTATGATGGGTCATCACCCTTGTCAACTTGACAGGATGGAGAATATGGAAATGAATCTCTCTTCCTGTCTGGGAGAAATTTTTATTGATTAGGTTAATGGAGGTTGAAAGACACACCATAACTGTGGGAGAAGAGAAGAAACGAAAGGATGATTTAAACAGGAGAAGAGGGCTGGAGAGTTGGCTTAATGGTAAGGCACTTGCCTGGGAGGCCTATGGACCCATGTTTAACTTGCCAGATCCCATGTAAGTCAGACACATAAAGGTGAGGCAAGCACAAGTTCACACATGCTTACTAGGTGGTACAAGCATCTGGAGTTCCATAGCTTTCACATTCAAAAATTATCCCCTGTCACATGGGTGTGAATTAGGTGTAAGGGTATTGTGGATTCATATGTGTGCATAAATATCTGCGTGTGGGGCTATAAGTGTGGACCATGCTTCTGTGTTATACTGTGTGTGCCTGTGTGCACATGCATGCATACTGACATTCATATGGGGGAAGCATATATAGGTGTGTATCTATACATGTGTGGCATGTGCATCCAAGTGCATGTGTTAATACATGTGTGTACATTCATATGTAAGTCTGTGGGTACCTAACATAGGTATGTTATTGCATGCATTCCATGTCTTTGTATGTATATGTAGTAAATGCATAACATGTGTGAGTATGCATACATGTTCATGTGTGTTATACATATTCATTTGTTTTATACATATTCATGGTTGTAATGCATATTCATGAGTGTTCTTGCATGTGTATGTGTGCCCTTTAAGAAAAGGCTCTTTCCATATCATGTGTGCCTCTGTGGTTGGATGACTCAGTTTACAGTGATTAATTTGTCTATTTTATTATTTATTTATTACTTGGTAGGTGTGTGTATAGTGAACTTTTTGTGAAATTAAAGCTTTACCATAGAATGGGGACTGGTATGGTTTTTCTCTGGTTGTTGACTTGAAGGGATTTATCATCGTCACACTTAAAAACCTTCAGTCATGCCTGTTGAGGGAGTTTCTAAACTAGGTGGGAGGACTCAGCCTAAATGTGGGTGGCACCATTCAATGGGTTGGTACCCTGTACTATATAAAAAGAAGAAAACAGGCTTGAGAAGATTGCTCAGTAGTTAATGCACTTGTCTGCAAAGCCTAATAACCTGGGTTCAATTCCCCAGAACCCATGTATAGCCAGATACACTAGGTGGCATATGCATCTGGAGTTTGTTTGCAGTGGCTGGAGGACCTAGCATGCTCATTCTCCCCACTCCTCTTACTTTCACTCTCGCTCTTTCTCTCTCTCTGATAAATAAATAAAAATAAAATAAGAGATTATCACCATTAGAGTTAAGTCAACTACTCTGGTCATCATGGGGGCAATAAGATGTCCTGAGGACAAGACCCAACTCACTGAAAGCTCAAGATATAAAAAATGTGAATTAGATCTGAAGGAACAGTGTTTGAAGGTGGTCTCTCTGCTCCCCACTGTCAGCATACAGAGCCTGTGACAGGTATGTTCCATGTGCTGCCAGCTCTCATTCCAACCTTGCCACATTACTCATGTGGTGCTGGGTTGGGGAGCATGAAAGCTGACCTGGAATTCACTATGTACTCTCAGGTTGGCCTTGAACTCACGATGATAAACCTATCTCTGCCTTCTGAGTGCTGACTGTGTGAATCTTTGACTGTGAACCTTATGTTGTGATGGAGACCATGGGATGTGGGAAGTGTCAGGACCATAGGAAATGTACACACACCAAAATAAAAATGTAAGAATAAAGCTGGGCAGGGTGGGGCACACCTTTAACCCTAGCACTCAGGAGGCAGAAGTCAGAGGATCACCATGTGTTCAAGGCCACCCTGATACTACATAGTGAATTCCAAGTCAACCTGGGCTAGAACAAGATGCTACCTTGAAATAGCAAAAAATAAAAATGACTAAATTTGCATTTTTGAGAAAATATTATTTAAAATAGCTTCTTCAGTGAAAATTTTTTGTTATTTTGGCTTAGAGAAAATTTGTGAAGAATATATTTAGTTCATTCAATCCACTGCAATTTTCCATTATGTCAACTTTCTCCTCTGGACTTACACATTTGATTGAAAGAAGGAGGCTATATTTACACATTAAAAACTATTTTTATTTTATTTGCAAGCAGAGAGAGAGAAAGAGGGAGAAAGAGCATGTGTTCCTAGGGCCACTATATGCTGCAAATGAATTCCAAACACATGAGCCACCTTGTGCATCGGGCCTTACATGGGTACTGAGAAATAGAACCTGGGTTGTTAGGCTTTTCAAGCAAGTGCCTTAGCTCCTGAGCCATCTGTTCAGCCACTATTTGTATTTTGTTTTTGGCTAAACTCTAGTTTCCCTTCACATTTTCTCAACTTTGATGAATTCCCTTTCTTCAATTCTAGATTCCCACAAGGCAACCTGTATTTGTTGTTTCCATACATTATTTTATTTGATATATATCTTTTCTTTTTTGGTTAATGTGAAAACATACTTGGCCAGAAGTAACTTAGGGAAGTAAAGGGTTTAAAGTGTTTTACAGCTCTACAGGATTAGGTCCATCGTGGTGTGGAAAGCATGTCAGAGGAGGAAGCTGCTCTCATTGTACATTAGCAGGGAGGAAGTAGAGATAGAGAGAGGGAAAGAGAGAGAGACAGAGAGGTTCATGCTTGTGCTCAGCTGGCTGTCTCCTTTCTTATACAGCCCAAGGCCCAACCCACAGTTAAATTTGTTCTTTCCAACTCCATCAATCTACCAAATTAATCGTGTTCACTGGTGATAATTTTCCTGCAGCGGGAGAGCTGACTTGGCAGTTAAACTGCTTGCATGCAAAGCCTAAGGATTCATGTTTGACTCTCCAGATCTCACCTAAGTCAGATGCACAAAGGTGAGGCGAGTACAAGGTTGCAAATGCCCACTACATGGTGCAAGCATCTGGCATTCAATTGTAGTGGCTGAGGCGCTAGCACATCAATATTCTCACTCTCTGTCACTCTAAAAATTATTTATATATATATTTTCCTTTGTCAGCTCCTTGATGGGACAACTTCTTTACTTCTTTTTCTCATCTTTATTAGGTTATATTAATTACTATTGTTACCATATATTAGTTATAGTTAATATCCTCTTAGTTGTGCATGATAGTGAGTTTGCTTGTGGCATTTTCTTATGTTAATTTAAATTTAAATTTATTTATTTGAGAAAAGAGGCACATAGAGAGAATGGGTACACCAGTGCCTCCAGCCACTGCAAATGAAGTCCACACATGCGCCACCTTGTGCATTTGGCTTACCTGGATCCTGGGGAAATAAATCTGGGTCCTTAGGCTTTGCAGGGAAGCACCTGAGCTGCTGAGCCATCTCTCTAGTCTGTTTAAAATGTATTTGTTGCTTATATTTGTGTGTGTGGTGTGTGTATGTGTATGCATGCATGCTATAGGTTTTGAGGTTCGTGTGTGTGTGTGCACAAGTGAATATGTACATGTGTGTGTAAAAGAGGAAGATGTTGGGTATCTTCTTTATGTTCTCTCCTTCATACTGAGGCAGAGTTGAACCTGGACATCAATAATTATGTTGTTGTATCTGCCCTGATTGTCCTGTGGATGTCTCTGCCTCTGCAGTGCTTGAGGGTACTATGAGAAGCATTTGCATGGATGCGACAGATTTGAACTCAGAACCTCATACACCAGTGGCTAGCACTTTGCCAACTAAGCCATTTTTGTGGACTTTTTTGTTTTTATTTATTTTCATTAAAAATTAAACTTGTTTTATTTATTTGAGAGAGAGGGAAAGATAGTGAGAAAGAAGCAGATAGAGGGAGATGAAGAATGGGCATGCCAGGGCCTTCAGACACTGAAATAAATTCCAGATGCATGTGTCACCTTGTACATCTGGCTTATGTAGGTACTGGGGACTCAAACCTGGGTCCTTTGGATTTGTTGGAAAGTGCCTTAACCAATGAATCATACCTCCAGCCCCATTTTCATTTTTAAAATCTTTTCTTTTTGTAAAATCAAGTTGGGTGAAACAAAATACCCATAACGAGGCATGACCAGGGCAGCTGGTTAAATTGTACCCACAGTCAGGAAGCAGAAGGGGAATAGAAAGTGGTGGGGCGTCAATCTATGCTCAATGCCTGCCTCCTCCCAGTGCTGCACTTCCTCCAACCAGGCTCCACCTCTTAAAGGTCCAACCACCTTCCCACACAGCGCCTCCTGCGGGGAACTCAGTGTTCTCACATATGAGCCCATGAGGGATGTTCTACACTTAAACTACAGCAGTGCCATTAATAAATTCTGGAATCTAATTATGCTAGTAGCAATTTCACTCCTCTAATCAAAATTTTCTCAGAACATGACAGTATGCGAACATGACTGGTTGCATTTATAAAAACCCTTTGAGGGGCTGGAATGATGGCCTTGTGGTTAAGGTGCTTATCTGAGAAGCCTACAGACAGAGTTTCAATTCCCCATTACCCACATAAGCCAAATATACAAGGTGGCTAATGCATCTAGAGTTCAATTTCAGTGGTGAGAGGCCCTGGTGAGACCATTCTCCCCCTCCCCCTTCACTCCATCTCTCAAATAAATAAATAAATAAAATATTTTTTTAAACTTTGGTATTTTCTGGGCAAATAAAAAATGTGGTTTGGTCATGTTCTCCATGAATATCTGTGTGTCTCTAATATTCCCCTCATATTTTCCATCATCAGATTTTCTGCACTATATGTAAATAAGAATAAGTGAAGATAATCCAGGCCTGTTGGTGCACACCATTCATCCCAGAACTTGAGAAGCCATGACAGGAGGATCATGGCCATGAGTCTGAGACCAGCCTGAGGCTACAGAGTGAATTCCAGGTCAACCTGGGCTGGAGTGAGATGATTCCTCAAAATAACAAAACAAATGATAATAAGTAAAGTTTTCTTACCTTCTGATGGTTCAAGTAGGCCTCTAAGGCCATTAGCATTTTTCTTCCAGACCGTTAAAGATGGGCTTAAGAGTCAGGAAGACTAAATATCATGTGCTTTTAAGTTCTAAAGCAGAATCGAGGTTTGGATAGGATGAGTGTATAATGAGAGCCATTTGGGAAAAGTAAGGAGAGGCAGGGTACAAAGCCCATTATGTCCACATATAGCAACATCACACAGAAACTCATCATGTTGTACAAGAAAGTAACACAGGTATATATTTGGCCAAGAAAAAAAATACAGGCTGGGATGGAGAGATTGCTTAGTGGTTAAGGCACTTGCCTGCAAAGCCAAAGGACCCAGGTTCAATTCCCTAGTACGAAGGTAAGCCATATGCACAAGATGGCGCATGCATCTGGAGTTTATTTGCAGTGGCTAGAGGCACTGGTGTGCCTATTCTCTATATATCTGCCTCTCCGTGTCTTTCAAATAAATAAATAAAAGTAAAAATATATTTAAAAATAGGGGCTGGAGAGGGCTTAGCCATTGAGGTGCTTCCCTGCAAAGTCTAAGGAACCATGTTCGACTCTCCAGATCCCACGTTATCCAGATGTTTAAAGATGAGGCAATGGCAAGGTCACACATGCCCAGAAGATGGTGCAAGCATCTGGAGTTCAATTGCAGTAGCTGAGGTCCTGGTGCACCAATCTTTCTCTCCTTCCCTCTTCCTCTCTCTGTCTCTAAAATAGAATGAAAAAGAGGAATGTGAGATGACCCTTATGCTGTTTACCGTAGTGAGCTAGTTGGAGGCAGATAATGTGGATGTCTGCTCTGATTCTGAGGCAGCATGTCAGACTTATGACATGCATCCTGGGTTGATCATATGTCTCCCTGTGTAGCATGCTTGTTAGCTTCCACAAAGCCCTGGCTCCCATCATCATCACCACCTGAGCTGGGAGCAGTGCTGTGTTCCTGTAATCTCAGCACCTGGCAGGTGGGAGCAGGAGATTCAAGAGTTCAGGGTCAGGCTGGAGAAACAGCTAAACAGTTAGGGCACTTGTCTGCAAAGCCTAAGGACCCAGGTTTAATTCCCAAGGACCCACGTAAATGCAGATGCACAAGATGGCACATGCATCTGGAGTTCATTTGCAGTGTCTGGAGTCCCTGGTGCTCCCATTCTGTCCCTATCTGACTCTTCTTCTATCTGCTTGAAAATAAATTTTACAAAAACAAAGAATAAATAAATATAAGGATTTACCACATCCCCCCCCCCCAAAGTGCCTGTTCATTTCTGCCTGCAAACCTGTTTCCTTCCAAAAGGCCAAGATTTGATTTAAAGCAACATGCACAAGGTGACACATTTGTTTGCAGCAGATACAGGCCCTGCTGTGCCTATTCTCTCTCTTGCGCCCCCCCCCCCTCTCTCTCTTTCTCTCTCTCGGTGGCCTAGAACTCACAGCCACCATCCGCCTACCTCTGCTTCCCGAGTGCTGTACCACCATGCCCATTACCATCTCATTTTAACTCCTATATCTCCAAACCAAACCTTGTTTCTGTCTCAGTGAACTTACCTATTTTACATTATCCATATAAATGCAATAAAACACCGTGTGACCTTTAGAGTCTGACTTTGTGCACTCAATACTCATCCATGGTGTACATCAACCATTTATTTCTGTTGATGTGTGTATGATATTTCAGTGCATAGATGAACCAAATTTTCTTTCTTTTTTTTTAGAGGGAGAGGAGAGAAAATTGGCACACCAGAGCTTCAGCCACTGCAATCTTACTCCAGACACTTCCACTACCTAGTGGGAATGTAGGACCTTGAGCTGCCTCAACTTTGTGTGTCTGGCTTATGTGGGATCTGAAGAATTCAGTGTGGGTCCTTAGGCTTTGCAGGTAAGCACCTTAATCACTAACCCATCTCTCCATCATGAGGGAATATATACCTGAAAATGTCCATTTGCTGTGTCTGTTTAAAAATATTTATTTATGTAAGAGAGAAAATGAGATTAAGAGGCAGATGGAGACAGAGCAAATTGGTATGCCAGGGCCTCCAGCCACTGCAAACAATCCTCTTTTTAAGATATTACATTTCTGAGGACTAGGGAGATTGCTCAGTGGTTAAGGCGCTTGACTGAAAACCCTAAGGACCTGGGTTCAATTCCTCAGTCCCTACATAAAGCCAGATGCACAAAGTGGTGGATTCATCTGGAGTTTCTTTGGAGTGACCGGAGGTTCTGGCGTGCCTGTTTTCTCTCTCGCTAATAAATAACTTAAACTAAAATATATTTTTTAAAAAGATGTGAAAGTTTTGTTCTTGGAGTTTGTTTATAAAGGGGACACTCATGAATGCACACCACACTCTGTATCCCACATTCCATGAAATGGTGAAAAGACATTGTATTTTCTAGCCAAAGATTTATGTATCAGTTTCTCACTTTAGCACCCTTGCAGGCATGGGTCTCAGTGCCCTCCCTCTCCTGGTGTCGGATTAGCTTCAGTCCTCTTGGACGAAGATGCATTGGAATTTTTTCTTCTTCTATAACCTCACTTTGTTTCTTTATCCCCTATAGCTCACTAGGGTGGTTCTCTAAATCAAGGTTCCTGGGCTGGAGATATGGTTTTGTGGTTAAGGCTATTGCCTGCAAAGCCTAAGGACCCATGTTCGAATCTCCAGATGTCACATAAGCCAGACACACAAAGGTGAGGCAATTGCAAGGTCATACATCCCTCTAGCTGGCACAACTGTCTGGAGTTCTATTGCAGTGGCTAAGGCCCTGGCACGCCAGTTCTCTTTCTTTCTTTCTCTCTCTCTCTCTCTATTTCTCTCTCAGTCTCTCTAAAAAACAAAATAAAAATAAAACACTAATAAATAAATCATGGCTCTTTTCCTCAAAAATAACAAAACAAAACATTTGATTCACCCTAATGGCCTGCTTTTCATCCCTTAGTTGTCCATTTGTTTCTCTATCTTCCATTTAATGATGCTTCTCTGACAGTGCTCCATATTTCTGGCCTTCCTATGTAGACCTTCTCAAGGAGAAAGAAGTGGACAGGGCACTCCTCGAGCCATTTTCTCATGTACTCATGTCTTTGTTTTTAATATCTTTTTCCTAAATATGTTATTTATTTATGAGATAGAGAGAATAGGCACACCATGGCCTCCAACCACTGCAAACAAACTGCAGTTGCATGCATCACCTTGTGCATCTGGCTTTACACAGGTACTAGGGAATCAAACTCAGGTCCTCAGTCTACACAGGCAAGCACCTTAACCACTGAGAAATCCTCCAGTCCGCTTCTCTATATTTTTATTGTCCATTGGATTTTACTTCACTCTATGTTGAAGGGAAGTGAAACACAGAAAGGTAACAATGGACCTTCTGGACATTGGTGAGGAAGACTCAGGGAAAGAACATCAGAATAACACACACATGTGCATTGTGATAGAACTGTCGCATGAGGGGCCTGGGGAGATGACATAGCAGTTAAAGCACTTGGATGCAAAGCCTAAGGGCTCAGGTTCAATTCTCCAGTACTCACACAGGCCCAATGCATCAGCTGGCACATGCATCTGGAGTTCTTGTTTGCAGTGCCTGGAGGCCCTGGCATACCTATTCTATTTCTCTATCTGCCTGTCCCGCCCCTCCGCTCTCTGTAAAATAAATAAATAATACATTAAAAAGAATTGTTAAATGAACATTGGCACTTGTGAATTTTTAGAACAAGATCTACTAGTCAAGGAAGTTAATAGTTCATTTCTCTTCCTTTACATTTTTATTATTTACTTATTTATTTATTTTCTTCTTTGAGAGAGAGGGATAGAAGGGCAAATAGAGATAGAATGGGCATGCCAGGGTCTCCAGCCACTGCAAACTAACTCCAGACACATGCAGCCCATTGTGCATCTGGCCCACACAGGTCCTGGAGAATCGAACCTGGGTCCTTAGGTTTCATAGGCAAGCACCTTAACCATTCAGCAGTCTTTCCAGCCCTTCAATACAATTCTTCAATGCCCTGTGGGTATTACTAGGTAAGCAAGCTGGTGTGTAAGGTGCCATTATCTTCTTGTCTTCAATGCTCAGAGGTTTTGGGGCATTTATTTATTTATTTATTTATTTATTTATTTATTTATTGTAGATATCTGCAGTTCCAGAAATGTTTCAACCTGTACAAAAAACCAAAACCTTGGATGCTAAGAGAGTCTGTGGAGGAGGTGATGTTCCTGATAAATGGTAGCAAATTTTGGAATGTAAAATGTAGACCCAGTGCTATGTGAAAATACTGAGTAACTTGTAAAGTGAGCAGATGCCACAGCAGTGCCCACAGACAGATGCCCCCTGCATCCCTCATCTCTCACCCAGAGACATGCCACTCACAACTTCCACAGCCTCATGCCATCTCCCAGTACTCATTTTCCAAAGCTCATAGGCACAAAACTCAAAAAGTTTCTCCATCACATGATGGGGTCAACTGAGAAACACAAATAAAATGAAGATACTTTTTCTTGTGGTGATTGTTGTTTCTGTTTTATGAATTCAGATCTGGCTCTAGCCCAAGCTGACCTGGAATTTACTCTGTAGTCTCAGGGTGGCCTTAAAATCAAGGTGATTCTCCTACCTCTGCCTTCTGAGTGCTGGGATTCAAGGTGTGTGCCACCACTCCTGGCCAGTAAAGATGCTCTTGATTTCCACGTGCCAATGTAGATGTTTTAGAAATATATTTATTTATTTATTTGTAAAAGAGATAGAGGAGAGAGAGAGAGAGAGATGAAGAGTCAGATCGAGAGAGATAATGGGTGCACCAGGGCCTTCAGCCACTGCAAATGAACTCCAGACATACGTTTCACCTGGTGCGTCTCACTTTATGTGGGAACTGGGTAATCAAACCTGGATACTTAGGCTTTGCAGGCAAGCATCTTAACTGCTGAGCCACCTCTCCTGCTCCCAATATAAATTTTTAAAATACAATTTAGTTGCATGTTGCAATAAAGTACTGAGTATATATTTCCAAAAATATCTTTACTTATCAAGGCAGCTGAATGTCATGTCATTTCTTTTCTCTCTCTCTCTCTCTCTTTATTTTAGAAAGAGAGAGACAGACAAAGGGAATAGCCAGGGCCTCGGCCAATGCAATCGATCTCCAGATGCTTGTGCCATTTAGTGTGCATGTGTGACCTCGTGCTTGCCTCACCTTTGTTTGTCTGGCTTACCTGGGAGCTGTAGAGTTGAACATGGGTCCTTAGGCTTTGCAGGCAAGTATCTAAACCACTAAGCCTACTCTCCAGCCCAGTACCAGATTTATATATTGATAATGCATGAGTTTTATTAGGTAGAAGCAAGGGCTAAATGACATATGCAACAAGCGACTGAGAGATGAAAAAAGAAATGGAGAAACAAATGAGATTGATTAGATAGAAAATGCATTTGTACATAGGTGAAAATGGTTAGAAAGAACAGGTGTTAAGTAAATTAGTAACTGCATACATAGTTATGAGAGAAAGATTGATACTTAGTTGGATAGAAGTATGCCTATATCAATGATAGATATTGATTAATAAATGTGAGAAACATAGTTGAATATATATATATATATATATATATATATATATATATATATATATATATACACATAAATAGATGATAAGCACTTAAATCTGAATAAATGCCATTAGCACCTAAGTGCTTCTACTGGATAGTGTTCTTTTAGCATGCTGCGATGAAAGGCATGAGCACGACCACCATGCCTGGCTCAAACATCTTTCTTTACTTATTTATTAGAGAGAGAAAAAAAGAGAGAGGGCCTTGAAAGTTCACAGATACACCCCCACTTCCAGTTCTTCATCTCTTTCCTGACAGCATGAACAGTAGCCACGGCATCCCACAGTAGACACACATGACCCTATTCTCACAGACTTTAAAGACAGTTAAAAATATGAACTTGGGGCTGGAGAGATTCCCCACTAACCTCTTAAAGCCAAGTCCATAAGATGGCCCATGCATCTGGAGTTCCTTTGCAGTGGCTAGAGGCTCTAGCCTGCCCAATCCTCCGGTCTCTTTCTATTTTTCTCAAATAAATAAATACAAATTAATCGGGGCGTGGTGGCACATGCCTTTAATGCCAGCACTCAGGGGGCAGAGGTGGGAGGATTGCCATGAGTTTGAGGCCACCCAGAGTGAATCCCAGGTCAGCCTGGGCTAGAGTGAGACCCTACCTCGAAGCCCCCCAAAATAAATTAAATAAATAAATACAAATTAAAAATTTATGAACTCATGTTGGTTCTTATGAGAAACATTACATATAATTGTTTTTTTTGTTGTTTTGTTTTAATGAGAGGCTGCCCTGTTGGTAATTTCCTCTAACTTGACCAAATTGCTTTTTCATTCAGAACCAAGATGCAGTAGTCTAATAACGTGTTTTTTAATAAATTTTTTTAATACTTTCACTTATTTCTGGGCAGAAAGAAGCAGACAGAAAGAGAATGGATAAACCAGGGCCTCTAGCTACTGCAAACGAACTCCAGAAGCATGCACCACCTTGTGCATCTGATTGTACGTGCGTCTGGGGGAATTAAACCTGGGTCTGTTAGGCTTAGCAGACAAATGTCTTAATCACTGAGGCATCTCTCCAGCTCTGTTATTGCTTATTTAATGAAATGGACATGTCTTGGCAAAAATATCTTTGAAGGCTAGAGATGACTGAGCAGTTAAAGCATTACCTGTGAAATCAAAGGAGCCTAGTTTGATTCCCCTGGACCCATGTAAACCAGATGCACAAGGTAGTGCATGCACCTGGAGTTTGCAGCAGCTGGAGGCACTGGCGCACCCATTCTCTCTCTCTCTAGAAATTGTCCTTTAACTTTCACATTGTACCATGGTATGTATGCCCCCTGACACATACATACAAGCACATGAAAAAAAATAATTTGTCATATTTTCAACTTCACTTCACACTTTTTAACCTTACTTATTGGTAATAATCTAACTAAATTCTATATCAATGCTAGAATTGTTGGTAGGTAAATTCTGTAATGGAGTCACTGAATAAAGGAAAAGATATAATTTGATCACTAAGTAGCAGTAAAGATCTAGCTTCTCTGAGGACTTTTGTCCCATATTTTCTCTTTTAGCTTATGTAAGACCTGAGGCCTCCTAATTTTTTTTATTTTTTTAAATATTTTTATTTTTATCTATTTAAGAGAGAAAGAGGCATGAAAAAGAGGAAGAGAGAGTGAGAGAATGGGCATCATTCAGCCACTGCTTACAAGGTCCAGATGCATGTGCCACCTTGTGCATCTGGCTTACATGGGTCCTGAGGAATCAAACCTGGATCCTTTGGCTTTGCAGGCAAGTGCCTTTGCCACTAAGCCATCTCTGCAGCCCCCTAATGCCTATTTTAGCTTAACAACATGGTGTTCCAAACAGGTCAGTGATGAAATGAGAAGGAAACACAGTATTTCCAAGAATATTTTAGAACTACTGTTTTGCTGCTGCTGGTGGATATGCAATTCCAGAAAGGTTTTCTACTAAGACATGAATGAATGACACTTATAAACATACTTCATGTTCATGCCATTTAATTTTGTTTCCATGTAACATAATCTGTACCCTCTATTGTGTTAATTAATACAACTCTGTATAGTCCTTTGAATTTATTCCAGTAGTGGGGATTGACCCAGGGTCCCCATATGTTAGACAAACCACTCTACCCTGAGCAAGAATACCGATTACTTAATGATGTTTTAAAAGGAATCTTTGTGTGTAGGAACATGTGTGTTCCACCGTGCACATGGGGATGTCAGAGATCAACCTGGGATGTTGGTCCTTGCTTTTCACCTGGCCCTGGGCAGGATCTCTCTTGTCCACCTCTGCATATGCCAGGCTATCTGGTCCACAAGCTTCTGGAGTTCCTGCTCTGCCTCCCATTGCCACAGCAATATTTGGATTACAGAAGTTTGTGTCACTGTGTTTGGTTTTACACGGGTCCTGGGAATGTTTTTTCTTCTCTTGTTTTTAGGCTTGCACATAAACACTTTAATCACTGATCCATCTCTTCAGTCCTGATGCCAGATACTTGATTATAAATATAAAAATTTTAGAATTAGGGACTGGAGTGATGGTTTAGTGGTTAAGTGCTTGCCTGTGAAGCCTGAGGACTCTGGTTCGAGGCTCTACTCCCCATTACCCACATAAGCCAGATGCACAAGGTGTCGTATGCATCTGGAGTACATTTGCAGTGGATGGAGGCCCTGGTCTGCCCATTCTCTCTCTCTCTCCCTCACTCGCAAAAAATATTTTTTTAAAGTTTAGAATTAAAGAAAATCCAGAGTTCACAAATATAGCACAATTTTATTTTAAATATTTATTTGATATTAAAATACATGACAATGGCAAAAAATTTTTCATTGAGGGTTAATGTATAACTGATTCATATTTTATTAGTTAAACTTTCTTCTGAATCCAAGTAAATTATATCCTAAGCTGGTTCCCACTGTAGGCCAAATATTACTAGAACAACGTGAGTTCTCCCTGGAGCCACAATGAGGAGTGATGTAATCGAGGAGCTGTTTTCTGCTATATTCAAGGCACAGCAGACCATGTATCAAAGTAAAAGGAAGCAGCATCGCTATTATTCTCTTTTCACAAAGCAGCCTGGAATAATGCGTGTTGTTTTGGGTTGGGGTTCATAATACAACAGAAGTACACTACATTATAGGTCCCTTCTCTTTTTGAATCCATCTCTCTCAAAACATCACATGTTTGCATTTATATCACAATAGATGTTCATGTTTAAAAGATGGCAACAAATGGTGACTGCCCAGTTTCCACTGACTGACATCCCAGCAAATCTAACTTCCTGGCATTATCCTCCTTCTGATATAACATGTTCACCCCTTTCCCATGCTGATGAAAAGCCATCTGAAGGGCTGGAGAGTGGGACATTTTACTTGCTGATAAGTTTGCTGCTTGCCTGTCGCCTTAGAGAGTATGTTCTCCAGAAAGCAGGACAGGGCCATTTTGTTCACCTCATGCTCTTGGTGTTTCACAGACCATGACAAATGGAATGTATCTTAGCAACTTCATGAATAAAATGACCTAATAAAAGTATAATGACAAAATGATCATTTTAAATGAAACTATAAGCAATCTGTAGTAGTTTGAATGTATGTCCCCCATAGACTGAAGAGTTTTATTAAAGTGTGGAACTTGGACATCTAGTCCCCTGGCTGGAGGAGGTGTCACTGGGAGGAGATCCTGGGTTCCAGCACAAAGGTGTGTTTGGGGTCCATCCCAAAGGTACGCAGAGAGCAGGGTCCATCCTAAAGGTAGGCAGAGAGCAGTGTGAGCTCTGAGGACCTGTTTGATGCTCGTTTGTGCTTGCTGCATATGGTGTTTGCAAGCTGGTGATGGGTCCTTTCTGCTTGGATTTATGAACGGGAGCCAGCTTCTTCCACCATTGATGGAACTTCCCCATGCATCTGTGTGTTTGAAGTAAATCCCTTCCTCCCCTAAACTGTACCTGGTTTGGATGTTCATCTCAACAATGTGGAGCTGTCAACAAGTCTCCTCATCATAATATAGTGGATTCTGTTGTTTTCTCTTCAGAGTGCCATTATACTGAAACTTAAGTGTGACTAGGGTGATTGCTGGATACTATATTTGAAAAGTCAGGAGCAGGTACCATCTCAAATGAAAAAAAAAAAAACCACTAATGCAGAAGACAGCTAAATTCTAGACAAAGGAGGGAACTAAAGGAGATCTCTAATGCTGGCCCTCACACCCTCAGCAGTAGCATGAATAAATGAAGAAATGCAGCATTCCTCCTTTAAATTCTTTTTACAAATAGGCCAAAGGAGACACATGCGTGCGCACACACACACAGAGAGAGAGAGAGAGAATAGACACACCAGAGCCTTCAGCCACTGTGAACAAACTCCAGATGCATGTGCCATCCTGTATGTCTGGCTTACATGGGTCCTGAGGAATAGAACCTGGGTCCTTTGGCTTTGCAGGTAAGCACCTTAACTACTAAACTATCTCTCCAGTACACAACATTGTTGAAACACACTAAGTTACCAAGGAAATCAAACAGGTCTGAATGACATATGTTGAGCATTTGCTCCTACACTGCATTAAATGTTCTGTTTCTGCCTAGGATTCTAGGAATGCTTCTATGCACTATACTTCAACAGATATATTGTCTTTAAACAATCGGTAATTACCAGTATAATGAAGGAATATATTTCATTTGGCTATATCACATAACAACGTGTTGTTCAGCTTTACATTACTCAAACTAAAAGATGATTTATATTATGAAAAAGTAAGAAGCAATAATAGTGATACTAAGTATCTTTCTCATTACAAGTATGAACAAAATATTTTTTGAAAAGAACAGATTGTAATTAAGAATTTAAACAAGATATAAAAATTAACAAGAATTAATGAGCATTGAAGGTTTAGCTCCTCTCCAGGAAAGCAGACACACCCAAAGCTGGAGATTGAAAATTGATATTTTAACTTAAGTTATTGATGGTGGGCACTGGTGGTTACCTGCTGCACCACCTCATGTTTCAGGTAGATCTTCAGAGCATGCTGCTAATTCCTGTCCATCAGAATCATGTGCAGGCCTTGGTCCCTGGTGCTGTGATGTAATGGAAGACAGGGAGTATTCCCCTAGCCAGCCACCTTGACATACATAGCTTTGTGGTTACTAGGGCTGTGGAGTGACTTCTTAATTGAATAGCCCAAAAATATATGACTGAATATGCAGATAGGTTTAATTTTACATATCTTTTCAAGTTCCCGTCTCCCTAATCTTGATTCTCAACTTGAGATGTCAAATCACCTAGGAGACAAACTTTGGTCATGTCTGTGATGGAATTTCAAGCCTTGGTTAATACAGATGAGGAGACCCATCCTAAATGTATGCAGTACTTTTCCATGGGCAAGAGCACTAAACTGAGTAACTGTAGACAGGGAACTGAAGTGAACATCAGAAGTCATTGCTGTTTCCTGACTGCAGTGGCAAAATTTTGCCACTTGTCTTTCATGTCATGATGGAATACATGGTCAAACTCTGAACCAAAACAAATTCTTCATTAAGTGTAGTTTGTCATGTAGTTTATCAGAGCAGTAAGGAATGTAACTAATGTAGAACATGGGCATGAAGAAGTTAGGGCACTGCTTTAAAAAGTGATTTTTAGCCTTTTATAGCTGATTTGCAGGAGGAATGTAGAAGATTTTGGAAGTTTGGGCTAGATAGTACCCAGAATTAGGCTGCACATGTAGCTCAGTTGGTAAAGAGCTCTCCTTGCATATACAAATCTATGGAATAGATTCTCTGAGCCACATAAACCAGGAACAGAGGAGCATGGCTGTTAA
Source organism: Dipus sagitta (assembly GCA_036346955.1). Classification (NCBI taxonomy): domain Eukaryota; kingdom Metazoa; phylum Chordata; class Mammalia; order Rodentia; family Dipodidae; genus Dipus; species Dipus sagitta. Next base: position 14,086,483 of record CM070792.1, read on the forward strand.
GACCAACATTTGGGAGGCAGAGGCAGGCCTATCCGTAGTTCAAGATCATCATCCTCTCATACAAATGTTTGCCTAGAATAGAAAACAAGACTCTGCTTCAAATATTAAAAAATTAAAAGTAGCAAGAATTCTACAGGAAGAGACTAATGGGCCATTCTTGTGGATATTTGGAAGGCCAGAATACTAACAGAACCAGAGACATTGGACTCTCAGCTCATAAGAATTCAGAGCAAAACAAGGACTCCCTCTAGACCTAAACTAACTGTCATTTCTGTTATATTCTGGTGAGGAGTCTATCTTCATTTTGCTTATGTACTGAGAATTTGAATAAAGGCAAATTCAAAAGTAATGGATACTTAATTTGGAAGAGAAAGTTTCAAGAGAGGATAGCATTCAAGTTGTCATATGGCTACTACTACTGCTTTCATCCTTACTACAGTGAGAGAGAAGAAAGTGGAACAGGAAAATATACAATTGGCCAAATTTAAAGCTACATCAAAAAAAATTTTTAAAGGAGCTTGAGTTGTTAAACAAATGAGTGCTATTAAAGGGAAACTTGAGGGCTCAGTGAATAGAGTGCTTGTTACACAATTCAGATCCTCAGGCTCAGTGGAAATTCTGTGGGCTTTACCACACTTTTGTACTCTCAGCATGCCTATGGTGTACAAAGGGAGGTAGGACAATTATTCTCTTTTGTCATATTGCTGCCTTCGTGTTTACTAGAAGCATTGTGTTATTATTCTGTGTCCATTATAATATGTATGCTAGTATTCCTGTCGCTGAATACTTACACAAAACTATGCTGCAGAGTAAAAACAAGACCTCAAAAGAAGTAAGTTGCTTATAGTGGCCAAAAATAACTGAATGTGCTCTTCTCATTGCCTAAAAACATCATCCTTATGAAGAGATGGTCTCACTGCATAGCTCAGACTACCTTCCAACCCACAGAAATCCCCTCCCTCAGCTTCCTGAATGCTGGGATCTAGGTATGTGCCAATATGGCCAACATTTTCTCAGGAAATTACAAGGTACCAACAGACATATGAGAATTGTTGTACTTCAACCTGTCTTGTATCACAGCATTAAATGAAGACAAGCCAGTCTTAAACTGTGTTAAGCACTCTGGAAACATTTCCAGTGTGATCTGCCTGGATATTTCCCTTGTTATTCTTTACATTCATTTGGACAATTTAATGTATGTATAAAATGTATTTTGACATATTCCTCTCCCTCATTACTGTTATGTCCCAATGTGGCTAGACTAATCAAAGCCGTAATCCACACCCAGCAACACAACTCCTCCGGCAAGGTTTCACTTCCCAAAAGCTCCACCATCTAGGGAGAAGATTAATCACAACCTCCTGAGGCTATGGGGGACATTTTACATTCACACCACTACTCTTTTTTTTTTTTTTTTTTGAGGTATAGTCTCTGTTTGAATAGGAATCTGCAGTGTTCACTCCTCTGACCTGAGCCCTCACATTAACACTTCATATAGAGCTAGAAGAATCCCAGAAAGGAAGAATTATGGCTTTTGCTTAGTCTAAACACTCACTAATCAACATTCTGAGTGAAAAATGTTGCAGAGGTAAAACCTCATTTCAGCACTGTCACACTGTGATGTTGGCAGCATTTGGACCACATTTCAGAAGAGAGAGATGAGTTGTGCTGAGGACAGCCAAGCACCCAGGAACTGTTACTTATTGGAGAGGGCCTGAAGGTGTGATCTGGGGGGATGAATAACTGTCAGGCTCCGCCTACATTGCTGTCTAAGGACACTATCTTCCTCTCAAGTTAGTTACAGTGTTTCTGTTGTTTTAAACTGACTCTTGTCACTGAATCTGTGTCTCATGATGCTCTGTGTACCTGATAGTTCTGAAGGGTTGAACAAGGTGTTTATACTTTAGTAGAGAGATTAAAAATCAATGTGAAGAAGTAGTATGGTAGTGCACACTTTTAATCCCAGCACTTGGGAGCTAGAGGTAGGATTACCATGAGTTCAAAGCTACCCTGAGACTACCATGTGAATTCCAAGTCAGCCTGAGCTACAATGAGACCCTACTTTGAAAGACAAAAAAAAAAAAAAAAAAAAAAAAAAAAAATCAATGTGAAGAGATTTGACACACACACAATTTGTTGAAATTTGGCTTCTTTACCCAATATTTTGTGATAGTGTTAGTTTGCTGCAAAGTGAAATAAAGTGTTTGTTTACTCTTCAGTTTGGCTTATGTCATTAAAATCTTCTTAGAAAACATGTGCTTTAAACTACCTTACATGAGATATCAGTATTATTTTATTTCGATTATATAACTTTATATAAACGCTTCAAAGTTAATGTCCTTAATCTTCAGGAATACAATAGTGTTTAATTGTACACCATTTAAATGTAAAAAGTACATTGACTTCTTTGAATTTATTGACTACATTTGAGAATATGGTTTATCATCTTCTGGATATCATCTGCAGAGAGAGAGAATAAAGAGAGGATAGAGACAGAATTGGTGTGCCAGGGCCTTTAGCTGCTGCAGATGAACTCCAGAAGCATGTGCCACCTTGTGCATCTGTCTTAAGTGGGTTCTAGGGATTTGTACCTGGGTCCTTTGGCTTTGGAGGCAAGTGCCTTAACTGCTAAGCCATCCCCCCCAGCATATAATTAATGATTTTGAGTCACTAAACTGTGGGGAAATTGAGTTTTTTATATCACTCTCCTTCAATAAGCTGCTTCTAATCAGGTGTTTTGTCTTATCCAGAGAGGGTAATTGCTAAGCTATTGGAGGAGAGAAATTTTCTTCAGTGATATAGCCACTGGTAGTGAGCCCTAAATACAGAATCATTTAGTCCTGTAAATAATCCTTCACCCAGGATCCTGTAGGCAGCTCTAGTAAACTCCTTGTATAACAAAAAACACATGAAAACAGAAGGGAAGGAATAGTGGTACAAAAGAGGGGAGACCATTGAGCATGAATTGGGAACCATAGAGGATAATAAAGTGAATGTCATAAAGATGCATTGTGGGTATGTTTTAAAATGATATAATAAAAGCCATTGTTAAGTATAATTAATATGCTGGTAAGAAAACATAAGAATTTGGAACATGATTTGTCAAACTCTTAGGTCAATATGTTAGCTTGCGCTATAGTCTATATATAGTCCACCCAAGCTGGGGGACTCTTTATACCTACCTAGCTCTTTTGTTTCCCTTGAGACAGTAACTCAACAGGTAGTCCATTACATCATTGACCTATTAGACTAAATTAAGCCTCTGACCTTAGCCTCAAAAGTAGCTGGGGATACTGAGTATTGTTCAGAGAAACTCCACCTTTGCTTTTTATTGTCAATAACATATAAGTAACAAGGAGTTCTGCAGATGAATTTGTAAGCTGCCTAGACTATTAAATTTGATTTTAATCCCATTCTGTTTTATTTCAGGTTAATGGTTTAATATCCAAATTTAGTACTAGAAGCTGACTTGACAAATTCTGATTCTGAACACATAGTAGGGTTGGACTCCTCTCCCCCAAGATTTGCCCCTAGCAATACACTTCCTACAGCAAAGCTCCACTTCCTAAGACTCCACCAGCTGGAAACTAAGTTGGAAGGTTAATCAAAACCACCTGAGGCTATAGGGAACATTTACATTGAAACCACCACCTCATCCTGAGTAGCTTGGATTATTGTTCTGTACTAGCAGGACTGGGCACAGCTCACTTCTAATTTTAGTAGATTTAAATTTTAAAATATGTGTTATATAGAATATTTGCATAGGTTCTTAATAATATTCGTAACTAAACTATCTACAATTATGTTGTTAGGGTCTACGGAAATTATTTTACTACAAGCTCTGTTGAGTGGTCTAAAGTTTTGCTAAGAAATGAGCTTCAATATCATGTGATTGAGGTATTGATTTGGATTATCATGATTATTAACATTGTTGAGCATGTACATTTTCCTTCTTTCCTTTCTTTTTGGTTTTGTGTTTTTCATGATAGCATTTCACTCTAACCCAGGCTGATCTGGAGTTCACTCTATAGCCCTAACCTGGTCTTGAATAGAATCCACAGCCTTATTCTTGCAAGACAAACACTCCCACACAGGACTATGTCCCCAGTCCCTCTGGTCTCCACAAAAGAAGAAATGGTAAACAATAGACTTGGAAACATGTTTGAAAAATACATTGTGGAAAAAAACAGTATCTTAAAAACATAAAAATACTTCTGAAAACACAGTAAAAGAAAATTAAGTTAGAAATGACCATATGTTTCATCAAGACAATATGTGAGCAGCATCTGAGCACATGAAATCATGTTGGGCATCATTTCCCTTTGGCACTAGTAAATTTAAAGCTTAAGGACAAATGTTGGTGACTATATGGGAAACAGAATCACTAAAATTTTTTGCTACTGAAATGTACACTTTTATATCTAATAATTCAGAAGACGTTTTGGAAGATTTTTTAATCAAGCCTGTCATTAGCAAACAATGACATCTGTATGGTTGCCAATAAAAATAAGGAACAAATCTGTTCCATCATTCCTTGTTTAATACTGTTATAATCAAAGCAAAGGGTTTCTATTGTGAGTAAATGTTACTCAGATGAGAAATTTGTTCATAAGACTACCAGATGAACTTCAAATATGTAGGGAGTCTGAAGAAGAAAATGAGTCTCTCAAAAGAGATAGCGAAATGGGGACATATCCCAAGGGTGTGAAGCATTCTCATTTTTCTGTTTTCACTGTTTTTAAGTTGAGCATACACATATGGCACATACTATGTGCTGGACATTGTTATAACCACTTTATTAGTACTATTTTCTTGAGTTTTCAGACACATGTTGATTATGTGTGCATAGATGTAGCACCAGTAATTTGGGCACTCAAGGTAAATAGTGTATTTTTCTTTAAACACTTAGTAAGAGGTGGTCTGTTTGTGTTCAGGAGGCAGATAGAAGTTGTATGCATGTTTTCAGGAACTATTCAGCATAGGATAGATGTATGGAGATTTTATTTGGGAATCATTGTTGATAGTGGGAAGAGCTTGGCTCCATTCTAATTTTTACACAGAGTCATGGTAGTTTAAAAATCATGCTTTGGGCCAGTAGTGTCTGTGAGCTGGCAGTAGCATCAGTGAGGAGCCCAACCTCTGCCATCATTGGAAGATGGAGTCCCTGTCCTTCTGACTACTAGGTTCAAAGAAAGCCCTGTCTCACAGGATATTCCTGAGTTGAGACACACAGACATCTCAAATGACAGAGCTCTGAGGCTTTTTGTAAATGACCCAAAAGGAGATCTAGATTCATGTCAGGTGTTGGCTGGGATGAACATCAAGTCTTTTGCTAGCTTTGAGCTTCTCCAGAGAGGAACTCAAAGGTGGGTCAGGTTGTCTTGAGGATGGAGTCTTGGGTAATAGAAGCCTTGTTCAATTTTAGTCAAATCTCTTAGTGTAAGGGTTTGAATGGAATGTCTGTGCCATGTGTTTTCCCAGTCCTCATAGGGTACAGATCTTTTAAATTTTTAAGGGTTTTTCTAGAATTTTAGGTGCCAACATTTTGTTTCCTGGATAATGATTCTATAATTACTTGTTTGCTTTCTTGTGGTTTTTGGTGCTGGCAAGTGAACACATGTATGCTAAGCATATACTCTAAGCTATACATTTAAATTTATTGGATATGTATTAATTTTGGTCTTCCTTTGTTTACTGCCAATATATGGAAATAGGGTCTTATGTATTGATTTTATATTCTTAGATCTTGTTAAGTTACATGTCGTTTACTAGGCAGATTCTTAGATTTATTTGGAATTTTGTACTTGTCATCTTTAAAATATATCAGTTATATTTCTTCTTTTCTAATATGAATGACTTTCTACTTTCTGTACTTTTTTCCCTACACTGTGATTACTAACCCTCTTACCACTAAGTTGAAAATGAGACAAGAGACACTTTCTAGATTTGTTTTAAAAATTAGGGAAAGGTCAGGCGTGATGGTACATGCCTTTAATCCTGGCACTCAGGAGGCAGAGGTAGGAGGATCATTGTGAGTTCAAGGCTACCCTGAGATGACATAGTGAATTCCAGGTCAGCCTGGGCTAGAAAAAACAAAACAAAAAAATTAGCGGAAAGCATTTATTTCATTATTTTCACCACGATGGTATTTGCTGCCAGTTTGTGGTAGGTGTTACTTATTAGATCAAAATATACCTTCATTTCCTAGTCATTAAGAGTTTTCAAAATTAATACATATTAGATTTTATCAGTAATTTTATCTGCATTAAGTGCTATAACCATGTACATATTCTTTTTAGGCTCTTAGTCAAGTACCCTGGTGGTTTTGAACACTCAAGTAGACCTGCATTCCTGGAATAAATTATACCCAGTCAAGTGTATTTTTATATTTGGACTTTTTTCTGTAAGCCCGCTCATGGATTCTTGTTGTAGGCTGGATAAATAATTTCTGACAACTAATGTTTCAATCTAATCACTGTATGATAGTGTGCTGGGAAATACATCCAGCCAGACACAGCTTATGGGAGAAAGGGGTTTATTTCAGGCTTATAAAATCCAGGGGAAACTCCATCAATGGTGGGAAAGCTGTTTACTTCCATAGATCAAAGGAGAGAGCAAAAACAGCAAGCATAAACAGCTGGAGTTCCAACTGGTTCCAACTGCGCTGAATACACCTAGTAGAGTTGGACTCAGATCCTCCCTCAAATACACCTTAGTGCTGGGCCATATCTGCTCCCAAGCACACCTTAGTGTTGGAGGCCAAGATCCACCCCTGGTGACCCAACACCTGTAGCAGGAATCTACCTGCTAGGGGCTGAAGTTTCAAACTCAATTTTAATAAAACACCTAAGTCTATGGGGCCATATATTTAAATTATCCCATTTAGCGTAACATACCTCCTACCTCTGCCTCCCTAGTGCTGTGATTAAATGGATGAGCCAGAACACCCAACTCTATGCAAACAGTTAAAAATTATTTTTATTAAAAACCAGCCAGTTCCATCCTTCTTGTTGGCACTAATTCCTCTATATCCTTCAAATTCATGAGTTATTATGCTATCAAGGGTGTTATTCTTCACTGGGACATTTTTCCTGGGTGCTCACATGTGAAATTGTGAAACTGTCATCCACCTTGTGCCAAAGACTACCAATGTGTACATTTCACTTGAGATTGGTGCTGCTTGACACAACCATTGAGTGAGTGATCCAGACCCTAACCCTGACATCCTGCTACCCTCTTTCTTGCAGTCGTCTCTGCTAGGGCAAGTCCTTCAGGCATCAAGACATAGTTAGACATGTAAGTTTATTACAAGAAACCCTCTTCCAAGAAAGACACATGACTCAGGAGATGTAGAGGGAGAGCTTTCTAACAATGTTGCAGGGCTGACATCTATGGTAAAACAGGGTGAAGGGCAGATGATCAGGAAGAAAGAGTGTCAATCCATTGCAGTTCCCAAGCAAAAGCATCCTGTTAGAGAAATTCCATGATGTGAAGGACAAGGCCAGTTCCACTGTGCACACTGAGTTCAATCTTTGGGAATATCCCAAGGAAGCAAGGCCTTAGTGTGACTATCAGGATGGAGTCAATAGTCAATTGTACTCCACCATTGGCTTTTTTTTTTTTTTTTTTTTTTTTTTTTTTTGAGGGGGAATTTCCCTCAAGCTCACACTGATCCAATTCACAATATAGCTTTATGTTTGCCTTGAACTCACAGTGATCCTCCTACATCTGCCTTTCGAATGCTGGGATGAAAGGTGTGCACTACCATCCCTCAACACAACACTGACTTTCTTAAATGACCTCCATGGCCACAACAGTATCTCCACTGGCTTTGTCCATCTTTGAGACAATGCCCTTAAAATTTCTTTATTGATCTTTGAGTCAAACAAAGGCATAGAGTCAGGCTAAATCTAACCAGGCCTTATTTTAAACCTTGTTAATGGTGGGGCCCCTGCCAGAAAGAAAAAATTAGAAAAGAAGAAAGAATTTCAAGAGATATTGAACCAAATAATTATTAGGATGAAATTAAGACTTAACATATTCACAGTAGGCCAATGAGATGGTGCAAGGTCAAACTAGACATACAGGTAATGGTGTGACTTGAAATATAAGGAAACTCAATTGTCAGTACAGTTGCATTTGAAAACTATGAACTTAGAACCCACTAACATAATATTTTAAAATGTATAAGAATCAGCCAGGATGATTATGGCTCAAGTCTCTGGTACTTGTGGGCAACAGCAATGTATTTGTGAGTTTTCTTACCACTGTGATGCAATACCTATAAGAAACAACTTAGTGGAGAAAAGGTTTGTTTTGGCCCATGGTGCAGAGGGTACAGTCCATCCAGGAATGTATGGCAGTCGGGGCTCCATCTGAGGTGGCGTGAGCTTGCCATGGGGCTTTTTACATCCTAGTGAACCAGGAAGCACAAAGAGCTGTGGCCAGAATTGGAGTTGTCCTAGAAATGTCAAGTCCTTTGCCTACATCCCCATGTCTGTTAGTGAGGGCCCATGTCTAATGGGTTGCTCAGCCTCCCAAAAAAGAATCACCAGCTGGTGATCAAGTGTTCAAACGTATGAGCTTATGGGGGCCATTCCATATCCAAATCATAGCAAGCAACCAGGGCACTACAAGATGAGATTATGACCATGAGCTTCAGCTCACTTGAAATTAGGGGAGTTGTTGGGTGACAACCTTTTGTGACGAGAAAGCAATACCTTTAGCAAAAATGGGTCTTTAAAATCCCTTGAGCATATATATTGAACACAGAATTAATGAGGTGAACTAAACCCATAACATTAATGCATTTGTGGAAAATGGAGTTTAGGCCAAGTGTGGTGTCACTAACCTTTAAACCCAGCACTCAGATGGCAGAGATAGGAGGACCACCGTGAGTTTGAGGCCACCCTGGGTCTAAAGAGTGAATTCCAGGTCAGCCTGTGCTAGAATGAGACCCTACTTGTGAAACATTTTTTAAAAAAGTTTATCTTCCTGGGCTCTGTCTTCCTTTGTATCTGTTGCTGGCCTATGGCAACCCTAGAACCTGTGGTTAGTCCTTCCTTCCAACTCTCACCTCATCTGGAAGGGCACTATCATCTCTGTGAAACATCCAGATCTTTTTGCCAGTGAGCACTTATTGGCCTGGAAATTAGTGATAGGAAGAACACCACCTATCCTCCCATCTATTTCTTTGCTATATCTCTGAGTTAGTCATGGGGTCTACACTGTGGTAAGGGTGGCAGTGGCTACTTTCTTGGGTTTTCTACCTCTGGCTGACCACTTCCCTCCAAAGATCTCATGATCCTAGTTCAACTCCATCTCTCCCATTTCAGGCATGCACTGGAGGCCAAGGAAGCAAGGAAAGGCTCCCTGTTGTAGCTTGAGCATGGAGCAAGAGTCCAGTTCCAGCTCTACTGCAGACGTGCTATGTGAGCTATTTGTAATCTTCTCCTTCTCTAGTCTAGTTCCTTCCATCCCCCCAGGCTCCTTACATAGCAATGGAGACCGTTTCATTTAACAAATAAACTTCCAAGTCTGTGAGGAATGTTCTTTTTGTGTGCACAAAAAGACACAAATAAGGAGGTCTCCTTGCTAGTACCAGTGAGCAATGTCAGCCTAAATGTCAATCAGTGGAAGAAGGAAGAATCCTTCAATAAACTACCACATAAAGCAAATGGACTGTGTCAGTCAGGGTCCAGCTAAGAAGTGTAGTTAGCACCAAGTATTTCCCCAACAACATTCTCTTACACAAATTTTTAAACATACAAGAAAGTTGAAAGATTATGAAGTAAATACCCACATGCCCATCAAAATTAATAATTAGCCTTATTTTCTTTGTCATCTATTCATCTGTATGTCCACATGATTTACACTGAATATGCTTTTTAAAATTTTTGTTTTTTTTGTTGTATTTTTATTTATTTATTTGAGAACAACAGACAGAGAGCAGAAGAGGCAGAGAGACAGAGAGAAAGCGAATGGGCACGCCAGGGCCTCCAGCCACTGCAAACGAACTCCAGATGTGTGCGCCCCCTGTGCATCTGGCTAATGTGGGTCCTGGGGAATCAAGCCTCAAACCAGGGTCCTTAGGCTTCATAGGCAAGCGCTTAACCACTAAGACATCTCTCCAGCCCCTGAATATCCTTTTTTGAGGTAGGGTCTCACTCTAGCCCAGGCTGACCTGGAATTCACTATGTAGTCTCAGAGTGTCCTTGAACTCACAGTGATCCTCCTACCTCTGCCTCCAAAGTGCTGGGATTAAAGGTCTGTGCCACCACAACCGGCCCACTGAATTTTTTGATATATTTTATTATAAGGTACAGACCTTAACATGCTTTACCTAAAAACACTTTAACATGTATATCATTAACTAGAGTTCTATTGGTGCTACCACATAAGGTATATTTTTGTAATATCAAATGTACAAATTTTAGATCTACTCTGCCAAGAGTTATGCCAAATCCATTCACATGTGTAATTCAGTTCTCTAATCAAGATATAGTACATGATAACACCAGAACTTTCCCTCATGCTCTTTCCAATTCAATCCCTTCTGGTTCTCCCTCCACTGCAAGCACTGTTCTTCTATTTTACCTTAGTTTGTCTATTCTGGAGCATTCTACAAATTTAGTTCTACTGTGTAAGGCATTGTTAGGCCAATCCACTATCTTTAATAGTTGTTCATGGTATTGTATGCATGAGTAGTTTGGATTTTGTTTTTGCCTAGTAGGGTTCCATTGTGTGGATGAACCACAGTTTACCTGTTGATGTACATGTAGGATGTTTCTAATATTCACTTACTATGAATGTAGCTATTACACATTTTTATATCTTAATTCTTTTGTGGTTATACATTTTTTATTGGTAAAACCCTAAGACTAGATTTTTTTGGCTTATAATGATGGCTAATACTTTCATTTATAAGAAGGACCCAGTACTGCTCACTCCCACATGTGAAGCTCCCATACCCTTCCCATCCAGTGTCTCAATGTAAAAACCAACCTGGAATTATTAATCCACTTATGTGGATTACTTTAGTCCCTCTTCTCCTGTTCACTATTGCCAATCAGACCTTGCTCAAAACTAATCCAGGCCATTGGGTATGCCTTACTAATTGTAGCATCCATCAGGAAGGGCTGGGGGACATCTTCATTTCTTTCATTCCTTGGACTCTGTGGTAGTTTGATTCATGTGTCACACATAAAGTTAGATGTTCCAAATGCTAGGTTCTCAGCTGATAAAGATTTGGGAATTAACACCTCCTGGAGACAGTGTACTTTATGGGAATTGTAGCCAAGTTCCCCTTGCCAGTGTTTGGAATATCTCCTGTTGCTTTGGTCCATGTGTTGTTGGCCAGGTAGTGATGTCCACCCTCTGCTCATTCGTTTATTTTCCCCTGCCACATGTAACTTCCCTTTGAGTCTCTAAGGCAAAATAAACCTTTTTTTCTCACAAATTGCTCTTGGTTGGGTGATTTCTGCCAGCAATATGAACCTGACTCCAACAGGCTCCCACTTCCTTGTCAATGTTCCTGTCTCTCCCCCCAAAAACTCTAGTTCCCTTCCCATACCATGTGGCAGAAAAAAACCTTGGAAAATGCCATTGTCCTCTAAATTGATTCCATGCCTGATCCCAAACATTCCATGAGTAGGTCTGGAGACAATTTAATTTAATTTTTTTTATTTTCAAGCACACATACACACATGTGCACATGCCAACATGCACACACAGTGGGCACACCAAGGCCTCCAGACCATGCTAACAAACTCCAGACACATGCGCCAGTTTGTGTATCTGACTTTACGTTGGTACTGGGGAATGGAAACCAGGTCATTAGGCTTTGCAGGGAAGCACCTTAGCCATGAGGAATCTCTCTAGCCTAATTTGGGAATTTTTGATTAAGCTTTTTATTTAGTTTATAGTTGGCAGAGCACTGCTGAATTTGTGTACTGGGGCAGATCTTGAGTGTAGCTTATTGTGTGTTTGGAGCCAGCTTGAGCTCTGGCTGTTTGTTCTCTCCCATTATGAATGTATGATAATGAAATAATCCCTTTCCTCTCAAGAGCCACACTTGGTCATTTGTTTTCTCCCAACAATGAGAAGGCACTATGACATAAAATTGGTATGAGGGGAATGGGATCCTTGCTGTGATGAAACTATGTAGATTTTGGTAGTTTGGAATGTGCTCTCAGGAGGAATGTGGAAGGATTTGCTACTATGGACTGAAGAAAGCTTACAGTGCTATTAAGCATCCTTCTTGTGTTAGTATGTTGAGAGTTTGAAAATTACAATTGCTGAGAGAATTGTGAACTGTGAAGGCTTGTTTTATGAAGTTGCAAAGGGTAATGAAAGTCTTACGTTGGAACTGTGTCACTGGTGGAAGGGCTGACAAAGTTCTGCCCATGTCCTGAGAGTTGGAAAGAAGTTGAATTTGAAAGTAATGCACCGGTGTGCTTGCTTGTGGAAAGTACAGAGCTAAAAGATACATATGATGTACAGTTTATCACAGAAAGAAATTCAAGCAAGTTTGGAGTTATAGGCACAGAGACAGGTTTTAGGCCATTTAAGCTGCAATTGTTGAGGAGATTACCACCATTAAATATGGGCCAAGTGTTTTACATTGGTAAAATGAAAAAAATGTCCTGAGGGTGAAACAAACCCATGGAAGGTTCAAGCCAGTAAGAATACAAATTCTTTATAAAGGCAAACTGGTGAAGGAGCATTTTGCTCTTCAAGTTCAAGCTTTACTCCTGTCCAGATGTACAAATCTGGCTATGGCACCTACCGGGTACTGGTTTTGGAAGTGTGAGAAATACAGAAAAGAGGGTCATGGAGTTCATGTGGTTCGAGGACCTGCGAAGATGCAGCAATGAAGCAGGGTACAGCAAAGACCACAAGACTATAGATTTTTGTGGTTTTTCTTCAAGAAATTAATTCAATTTGGTTTGAAATTTGGGAAAGTTAATAGAGAGTAAACCTTTATTTGGGAATTGAGGTTAATTTGTTTGTCTGACAAAGTACTTAATGGTATAAGGTTAAGCAAACAGATGAGTGACTGGAACACAGTGCTTAATCTCTTAAGAAACAGAGGCACTTAGCCATATTCATGGGTTCTAAAGAGCATAGGAACTTAGGTAAACAGTGGAAAAATAAAGGAATGAGCAGGTGTGGTGATATATGCTGTAATTCCAGCACTCAGGAACTTGAGGCAAGTGGACGGCAAGGCCAGTGTCTACTGGGGACCATAGTAGAGACTTACAAGTAAACAAAACTACAAGATAAAAAGAAGACAACAGAATAGAACAGCAGTTACTGCTTCTCCCCTGGGAGAGGTGGGGAACATGGGAGCAGTGAGATCACCATCAGCATTATGACCTCACAGCTGAACTCACAGGAAGGTACCTTTCATAGCTACAGGGAGTCCAAATAGGACCTGTGATGACAGGGCTCAGAGATGGGCTCCTTTGGAGGTGATATGATATGATAGGTAACATTCCTGAGGAGATATTTACTGAATAATAGGAGTAGGCCCTAGCCAGTTCTGAATGCCACTGGTGTTGGTCATTGTAGTGGGGTCCGGTTTCACACAAACAAGACCACTGACTCACAAATTGCTGGGAGTGAACCAACATGCTGGGCTTCACATCAAAGCATGGGATCTCTGAGAGCAACCCTGAACTGCTTGGAGTGTCAGCTTTCATTGAAAAAAAAAAAAAAAACTCCAAAATGTTTATTGCAAAAACAGGATGCAAGTTAAAGCATAAATCACAATTCACATGTGACAGTTACAGCCATAAAAGTAATTTTAAACATAATGAGCAATTTGGTGCATCTTAGAAAATGATAGGGAAAAAAAAAGAAGGGACTTGTGAAAGGCTCTGTTTGTCAGTTATAGGAGGTGATGGGGGGGGGTGAGGTAGGTCTGTCACCAGGAATGTCCCAATAAAACAGCTTATGTCTCCTTAAGGAGTTTGATTAACAATGCAGGCCCAATTCAGATTAGCAGAGCCTCCTGTTTACCTGCCATTTGTTTCCCATAAGGAAGTGACTTCTATATTTCTCTAGAAATATAGAGAAATATAACATTTTGCTCTCTTTACATTTCCTCCTTTGACATGGCACTGAGGTAAATCTTTGATTCATGAGGGATAACGTCTAGGGTTTGTTCAGTTTCAGATAGGGGGATATATTGTATCCCTATTACCATAAGCTTAGCAGAACTAATTCTATTTTTAATATATCTGACCAAAGTATTAACAATGCAGGGTCTTATGGTGAGGCCTAGCAATATTAACAAAAGTGGGCCAGCAACTGCAGAAATAAGAGTAGTTAACCATGGAGACCAATTATACATAGATTGAAACCAGTTTCCAGTAGCCTGTCTTTGCAGGTCTCTTTCTCTAATGTTTCCTCTGACTAAGGCTAAGGTGTTTCTGATTATTCCCGACTGGTTATTTAACATAAAAGCAAGAAGTTTCACCTAGGGTGATACATAGACTCTTTTGTTTCATAAAAAGTAAGTTTAATCCTCTTTAATTTGTCCTCTTTACTTTCATAGCCATTGGAGTGGTTAAGATGACCTGGTTGGGGGGGGGGGGGCTTTCAACGTCCCAATATGTCCCAATACATTGCTCTTGATCCAAGCTGTCACCAGGCTAAAAAGGATGGGGGCAAACATGGTGAGTCTGAAAAGCATCTTTGACTGCCGGAACAATGGACTACTGGACTGTTTTGATAGAACAGAAGAAACCTTTCATTAGTAAAGTCAGTTTTGTGTTTAAGATCCATTCAGGTAATTTTAAATGGAATAACTCCCTTTATGTACGAAGTACATCTTAACAGGGCGAAGGGAAGGAGTCCCACCCAACCTTTGCCTGTCTCTAGGGTTAAGGTCTCCTTTAAAGTCTGATTCATCTTCTCTACCTGTCTTGAAATCTGGGGATGGTAAACACAATGTAATTTTGATTAATCCCCAATGATTTAGTCATTTTTTAAATAACTTTGGATACAAATGCAGGTCCATTGTCTGGTCCTATCATGAGGGGCAGTCCATATTGGGGAATTATTTTATTTAGTAATTTTTTTGCTACTACCTGGGCTCTCTTAGACTTGGTTGGGAATGTCTCTACCCATTCCAAGAAAGTATCAACATAAACAAGCAAATATTTGAACCAATAGTGGCCTGAGTTTACCTCAGTAAAATCAATTTCCCAGTATCTTCCTGGTTCTGTCCCTCTTTCTCTTGACCCCATTGGTGGCACCTTACCAGAAGAGGTATTTGTCTGTTGGCAGGCCTGAGAGCAGGTGGTGATGTCCTTGATGACTGAGTCCATACCTGGAAAGAAAAACTCTTTCCTCATTAGTTTGGCTAGCTTGTTGCTGCCTAAGTGGATTCCTTTATGTCATGTAGTTGTCTAGCCAGTCTGTCCTAGGGCTTGGGGCAGCAACAGCCATTTATCCTCTAGTTGATACCATCCCTGTGGGGTCTCATCCTTCATCAGATGAGAGATGATCTGTAGGTCCTGTTCTGTGTATGTGTCGGTCTCTCAGGAAGAGTGGTGCTGGGAGGGTGACCAGACAATCCATGAAGATGCTGCTGCCATCAGAATACATCATCAAGTCAGGGTCTGGCAAAACCACATCTGCCAGGTCTGGGCTGAGTCCATGGAAGGCAGAGGTGGTCCCTAGGCAGTCACGCAGAGTAGTTGATGCCTTATCAGTTTCTGGCAGCAGGGAGGCTGGAGTCAAAGCCACAGTTTGGTGGCACTTTATCCTTGGTTGATCTAAGAGCAAGGCCTGATAGTGGGTTATGTGGGAGTTGGAGAGCCATCTGTCAGGAGGGCTTTTTAGAAGAATCTCTGTTGCATGTGGGGCTGTAATTGATAAAGTCTGTCTCAAGGTTAATTTGTCTGCATTCTTTGTTAGAATAACAGCAGCTGCAATAGCCCAAAGGCAAGGGGTCCAACCAGCAGCTACTGGGTCTAACTTCTTAGATAAGTAGGCCACTGGGCAATGCCATGGCCCCAGTCTCTGGGTTAGGAACCCCCTGGTGGTCCCCTTTTTCTCATCCATATACAACTGGAAGGGTTTGGTTAAATCTGGGAGTGACAGGACAGGGGCTGACGTTAGAGCTGACTTTAGTTCTTGAAATGTTTGATCATCATATGTAGTCCAATTAAAATATTTTTCTTGCCCTCTAGTGGCCTCATACAGAGGTTTGGCTAATTCAGCAAACCTTGAGATCCAAATTCTGCAAAACCCCACAGCTCCAAGGAATTTCGGATTTGTTTCTTAGTCTGAGTCATGGGGATGTGGGTGATGGCCTGAATTCTGGAGGCTGACAGCATTCTCTTACCTCTTTGGAGTTCATATCCCAAGCAGGTTGCCTTACACATGCAGAGCTGAACCTTCTGGTTGACACACAATAGCCCAGGTGTTGTTGTAAGGTGTCCAACAGGTGCTCTGTGGCAGCAAGACATTTCTCCTCTGTTTCTGCAGCTAGGAGGAGAACCTCCATGTCCTGCAGGAGAGTTGTCCCAGGTGTCTCATTGCAAAAAACCCCTGCAAATCCTTATGTAGAGCCTCATCAAAGAGAGTAGGGGAATTTTTAAACCCCTGTGGAAGTCCAGTCCACATCAACTGCCCACAGTGCCTCATTCCACATCTGTAAATTCAAGGACAAAAATGGGTTGACTTCCCTTTGCCAATGGGATGCTAAAGAAAGCATCCTTTAAGTCCAGCACTGTATATATTTGCCTCTCAGGTGGAATCCTACTGAGCAAAGTATAAGGGCTTTCTCATGGGGGTCTTGTGCCTTCTGGAAGATAGCCACCATAACCTTAGCCTGTCTATCTTCCAGAGTGTCTCTATTATTATATATGGTGGCAGCAATCTCTATTAACTCTGAAAGAAATTTACCCTCAAAGCCTTCCTATTTCTGAATCTCATTTTAAAAAAATTTGGTGTGGACTGAGTTATAAAAGCAATGTTAATACTTTGCCTATTCTCAGGGGCCTCAGGATCTGTGGTGGTGGTGGAGCGGTATGGCCTGTATGCTTTCTGCAGCCTTTCTAGGAAAGCAGTGGGGGAGTCTATGGGCCCTTGGGTCACTTCATTCACCTTAGTCAAATTTGTAGGGCTTCAAGCAAGTGGCTGTCTGGAGACCACCCACTAGTCTGGCACAAGAGGTTAAGGGTTGCCCTACCTTTAGCGGTGTTGGGATCCCAGTCCGGTCATGTGGAAAGGAAGAGCTCATCAATAACATAAGGGTTCTCCATAAGGCAGCCATCGGCTCCCAACATTCTTCCATTCTGATTCTTTCATGTTCCTCTATGGTGAAGAGGGTGAGGAGGGTCTGCAAAAGTTGCTGACAGTCCTCCCATGTGTGCTGATGGGTATAGAAGACGGTCTCAAGAAGGGATGACAGATAACCTGCTTTGAATCAGATTTAGGTTTAGCAATAACAATGGGGGTGCTGAAGAATCTTTAGGCTTTCCAGATAAGCACTTTAACTGTTAAGCCATTATTTACTTGATGCCCCTTTTTTATCATCTGTGTATATCCTGATATACATTTGAGAAGTTTGATGTTCCCCTTATATAAGGAGTTTGTAACTTGATCAAGTAACTTGACTCAGTTTATCTATCTAACCTTTTGTCTGCTGAGAAATTTCATCTAACACATGTGACTTTAGGTGTTAAAACCAGAGGAACTATAAAGAGAAACAAAGTTATATGCTGTTTGTCATTCCCTTTTCCTTATCAGAGACAATTGGCCATTTTGTCTCTGGACAGGGTCAGGGGAACACATGGCTTAAACTTGCATGGGATCTGAGATAAATGGGCATCATCCCTTTTTCCAGAGCCCAGCTTGTCATGAATTTAAATAGCATATAACAGTAATCAAGAGCAAAAGGAAATGACAGAGCAGAGAGCTAAGCATCCTGACATTCCTTGTTTTACACTAAAGTTGTTTTTTTGTTTTTTAACCTAGGAAATTTATTTGTAATACGTAAGGTGATAGGGTCTTTTCTATGTCCAACCTGGTTAGGCCTCCAAAAGATATGGATTACATCTGTGCTTATGGCTTTGTGACCCATCTACCATATCACATTAAGTCTATGTCCCTATATAAAACTTTTAGAGTATGCTTGAAAGTCTGTAAACAGTTGAAACTTCTCTAACTTCAGGCATGGTGTTCAGGTTTAGCCTGAAAATTAGCTTTCTGTTCCTTCTAAAAGGAAATTAATTTTGGGCAAAATTTGGTCTTCTTCTTTTTAGATCTCTTACATCCTTTCTACATGCACACATCTTTATCTACATACTTTAATCTAAGTTCCACTCAAAAAGCATTTTTAATAAGCATTTTAAATCCAACATTGAAAAACACCTTCCCAGTTCCCTTAACCATCTCATCTTAATTAATAATTAACCATCTTTCTTATAAGGCTATTGAGACTAACTACACCAAATTTATTAATTTTATTACCCACTGACAAAGAAGCAAGTAGTGTGGCATCAAGGAGTTATCCATCTTACTATTTGAAATTTGTGTGAGGAAGACAGGACTTATAGGTGTGAAGGAAGAAGTCATGGTCTGGGGGAGGCAGTGTGGGCCTCAGAGAGGAGACTTCAGGAAAGATTCTGAGGGGAGATGAGATTTGTAGGGGTTTTTAGACTGGAGGCCAGTTCTCAGGAATGGGGGAGTTTTAAGAAGATCTGAAGGGTGAAGTCATGGTAAAAGAAAGGAATAAGGAGAACAAAAATGGGTAAAATTGCTTAAAGTCTGTTGTGAGCTGAAAGTGAAAATTGGAGCATAGTTAGCAACATCTTCTGTGGTTGCCTATGTACTTAGAATGTTCCTTTTATGTACTTGAAATAATAATGTTACAGTAATATTGATTTATGATTAAAGCCAAAGCAGATATGACCTTGAGGTCTGACCTGACTAATTTTCCAGATGGAAATTTAAAATTTACTATGAAACTTTGCTGCAGTGCAATCAAGAGAGGACACTAGGATGTGAGAGACCAAATATAACCATTTCAAGTAAAAAGGCCCAGGCCTGACTTAGAGAACTAGCCGGCTAATGTGCTGACCTTTGCTTTTGTAAACTTTGCTTGCTTGCTCAATTGCTGCCTTTCCCCCTAAAGTTTCCAAGGAATCTCCACTTCAGGGACATTGCAGAAACACTCCACCACAGGGAGGCCTCTGGCCTCTGACCACCTGCTTAGATAAGAAACCAAGGAATCTCCACTTCAAGGACAATGGAGATTACTTCATCTGCCTGGAGTGCCCCTAGCTCCTGCCCCCAATTTTGCCAGGTGAAACCCCAAGCCAATCAGAACTGTGTAAATCAACCAATCATGTATCTATCCCCTACTTCTTTGTTCGAATTTCTATATGAACACCCTCCCCCAAAAGAAAGGGGCTCTCTTCCTCACTACCCCTGTGCCTGACTGTGGGGATGGAGCCTAGGCCTAGGCTTGCAATACAGAAACCGTTGCTTTTACATTTGAGTGTCTGGGATTCTGTGGTGGTTCTCTGGGTGACTGGAGGTCTCAGATCCTGGCCAGGGGACTTGGCACAACATCTTGGGGGCTCATCTGGGATTGCCAGAGACCCCAACGAACCTGAGACCCCAAAGATTTCTTCTCCTACCGGTCGGGTAAATTTTCCACTTGAGCCCTCTCTTTTTCCTTTCACTATGTAGGCTAGCCGCATCTGTTTTCTGATCAGGTCATATGTCCTGGTGGATGCGCCATAAGGACAGACGTGGAGGAGGGACGAGACCTCCTGCCCCCTCATCTGAGTGGGGGCTCTGTCCTCTGGGACAGAGCAAACCTTCTAATCTGTAGCGAGCACATCTGTTTTTTTTTTGGGGGGGGGGGCCTGTGTGTCTGTGTAATACTTGTGTGTCTTGTCATTGCTCTAATCCTACAGACGTTCCTCCCCTGACTCAATAACATGGGACAGATTCCTTCCTCCCCTTTAGGACTCTGCCTTGCGCACTGGAAGGACTTCAAAGCAGTTGCCCATAACAACGGGGTAAATGTTAAAAAGACAGATGGATTTCATTTTGTTCCTCCGAATGGCCTACCTTCAATGTAGGATGGCCATGAGTGGACCTTTCATCTAAATACTATACTTGAGGTTGAAAAAAAAATTGTTTTTCACCCTAGGAGTGGACACCCTGATCAAATCCCTTATATTTTGACCTGGAGGAACCTGATAGAAGAGCCTCTCCCCTGGGTGAAGTCTTTCCTCCCTTCCTCACCCCCTCCTTTACAGGTGCTGGCAGTTACAACCAAAAGAGACACCAAGCCCACTGCTGAAACCTCAGCTCCAATTCTTGCGGGTGGCACTGATGAGATGGACAGGGTGGGTGAGTGCTCTCCCAGAGGGAATGGGAGACATCAGCCCATGCGGCCTTGCCTCCATGTTTTTGAGGCCTGGCAGGTTTCTCTTTCTCCTCCTTTACTTTCAGTTCATGCCATCACGTGGGACCAGACACGACAAACTGGCAACTGATGTCTCTTGGCCAAGGCCACTCATCGGTATTGACTGAAGGCCAGCTGTCCTCTGCCTGGACCCCAACAGCCTGTTGGGTGTTGGCAAAAACCCTCTATCTATTTCTCTCTGACACACACACACACACACACAAAAAACAACCAGTAACACATCGACCTCTCAAAAGCCTGTAGGGCAGGTCACTGGCCTCTTAAACTTGTGGACAGGCTCATGCCCAGAGCTTTGAGGAATCACCCGTGTGCTAATCAGCCCTCGGGAACATTGCCCTCTGGTCTTGGCATTTCTAATCTTTCTGTGTCATGGGTAACATTGCCTCCTGCCGATATATATATATATATATATATATATCAGATTCACGGAATAAGAGCTCTTCTAAAAGTTAAGGGAATTAGCTCTCCCAGAGGGAGGCAGGCTCTTTTTGGAAAGAAGTCCTCCAGGTCATTTCTGGATTTCTGGGCATCCATGTGGACCCACATAGCTTATATGGCTAGGAAATAAAAGGTTCAGGAAGGAAATTTCCCCTCACTCCCTTTAAGCAGCAAAACTACAAGCCAGCTTTGCAAGCACTCCAAAGCAGCTTGAGTCAGAGTCACGTGGCAGACAGACAATGGTGCCTCTGCCCATGCAGGTGCCATGTCTCCGCCTCCTCTCCCAGTGGTCCCCGAGGGGCCCACTCCTTCTTCAGCAGCCTCCCAGTGGGCCGCCTTCTTCAGAGGCCTCCTGGCAGTCCTGGAGGGACCCCCTTTTCCCTTTCAGATAGTCAGAATCCTTGGCCTCTGGGCAATCTTCTTGGCCATTACCTCCATGTGTACTAGATCGGACCTCTGGTGAGGGCAGGGAATAGGGCAAGGCTGATCTAAGGTGTACACAAGCCCCGCCCAGCCACAACAGCACACCAAAAAGCAGCAAGAGAGAGGAAAAAAAAAAGGTCACATTTAATTGCAGCCTATAAAGAACTAAAGTTTTACGTAAGAAAAAAAATATGTCAGCTTCGTTACATGATATCATGAATATAATTACTGAATTTATGTTCTAGGTCAACTTCAACTTTCATAAAGGATTATTAAAAACAACAGAATTCTCTCTAAAGCAGTAATTTATCAGGTATTAAAGAAAAATTGTAATTTACTTAAAAGGAGAAGGCAACTGATCTGACTTCTAGGCCAGCATGCCTCAGGATAGCAACAATATTTGCCTTAGTTTAATGTCTTATTGGTATTAATGACATAAAATTGTCTTTAGACTACTCACTTGTTAGTGAGTAATGGGATTAATTGATTTGGTGTAGTTTTTCATAATAGCCTTATTAAAAAGGTGGTTAATAATGGGATAAGATAAATAAATAAGATTAAAGGAACTGGGAAAAAAAATTTCAATGTTGGGACATGGAATGCTCATTAAGAATGCTTTTTGAGTGGTACCTAGATGAAAATGTTGAAGTATATAAATAAAGATGTGTGTATATAGGAAAGAATTTTCAGGGTAACCTAAACACCATGCCTAAAGTTAGAGATTTTTCAACTGTTTACAGACTCTTAAGGATACTCTAAAAGTTTTATATAGGGACATAGTCGTAATCTAAATTCAACTTATATTAGACACAGGTGATGCCTATGCTAGGTGGGTCACAAAGTCATAAGTACAGATGTAATTGGAGGCTTAACCAGGTTAAACATAGACAAGAGTCTATCACCTTGTGTTTTGCAAATGGGTAAATTTGCTATGTAAAAACAATTTCAGAATAGGATAAAAAATGTCAGGATGCTTATAACTCTGCTCTGTAATTTCATTTTGCTTTTGCTTTCAACACATTCTACTTAAATTCATGAAAAGCTGGACTCTGAAAAAACAGTTGGAACCCCCTCTATCTCAGACCCCATGCAAGTTTAAGCCATGTGTCCCCCCAACTCTGACTACAGACAAAATGGCCAATTGTCTCTGACAAAGAAAAAGAAGTACAACATATAACTGTGGTTCTCTTTAGTTCTTCTCTTTTGAACACCTAAAGTCACATCTGTTAGATAAAGTTTCTCACTAGACAAAATGTTAAATAGGTAAACTAAGTCAAGATATTTGATCAGGTTACAAATTCCTTACATGAGACAAGCTTCAGGCTTATCTAATGTGTATATCAGGGTAAGGGCCCCTTCACTGAAACATTTAACTGGATTAAATCTCATGTTCACCTGATGCCAAGGTTTTAATCAGTGGAGAAACTGAGTCTCATGATAAGGCCTCACTCATTAACCGGTCTCTGATGCTAATTTGTTATGATTTAAGGGTTATAAAACTGGGTTTAAGAATCTCTCAGTAAAGTAAATTAGGTTCCTCTTTTCATCAAGGTTTTAACTATTCTAAAGATAAAGACTCACATAAAAGTGGTTAATTTCCAAAGGTGAAGTACTCATACATAAAGACATTGTGACTTTAAAGATACCTTCTGTCTTATTTTTGCTAATTCTATTGAATGGTCATAACTAGGTTTAATCACTTAGGTTTAAGTGATTTAATTTCCATAATGATAACCTTCATCTTCCTGGGATATGTTGGGACAGCTTGCTTAAGCTGTATCAAATTTAAGTCATAGGTAAAACATAAAATTGTTTTATGTTAATGAAAATTTCTGTGGTACCTAAAATCAGTAGCTATCAAGTTTAAGGCAAAATCATTGGTTGTCAAATAATGTTTTATTCTTCAAAAAAATTTATCAAGAGTTATATTAGAATTTATCTAAGCATTTTGTTTAAAAAAAAATTCATGCTCTGTGGTTCTGTTTCCAATGTTCTCTGGGAAATTTGTACCAACACAGGTATCTGAACTAATCAAAAATGTTTTCAAACACAGGTGTGAAGACTTTATACTGTCTTACTTGTCCTTTTCTGGCAATTTATAGGTTAAATGAGTTAGTCTGTAAATCAATTGGTACTGTTTTCAAGACTGGTAGCAGGTTCTGCCTATATTTATAAATATTAGATATTTAAAATATGACATATTTATAAATATTAGATATTTAAAATATGAGATGTGTCTACTTTCTATACCTTATATATAAGGCTTATGCTACCATAGTACAACTAAAATTTTAAAGATAGGACAAAATGATTTTAGAAGCCCTTGTGCCATTCTTTAAGTCTATTTCAGTAATCAAATGTGCTCTATATGTACAAACATCCAGGCGGGTGTAACTTCCTTTCTAAGTGTGTTAATTACCTAAGTAGAAGCCAAAAGCCAATTGGAATCATCAGAGCAAGAGGCACCAATATTTTGGCCTGTGCTCCCAGGTCATGAGGCCACTGGAGATGATGGGACACTTCTACACTGGCCCCCTGGTAAGTCACCTGTCTTCCTGAGCAGGGAGGATATGGAGACCCAAACAAAATTGGTGTACAGTCTGAAACAGGAGAGTCACAGTTGAGGAACAATCAGTCCTCCTGACTTCCCAAAGAAGGGAAAACTACTTGGCCAGCACGGCCCAGACTCATCCTAACAGACAGAAGACACCAGTAAGCTATGGGGCTGCTCCTGGGTCCCTAAACTCTCTTTGGAGAGCCATTAATGACCTCCAAAATGAATCCTTAATTAAATTTGGCTATCTGCATGGTCTTAAACACTCAGAGAGAAGTGTATAGCCAAAGATAAAAAATTCCTTACACATATGAATGGCCTATTAAGTAACACAAAAACTTTCCAAGAGGGCAAACAAACACTAAGACATCTTTTCCCCATAGTTTTAATTCTATAATTAAAAAAAAAAAGATGTTCAAAGGGTTATTTTCAAACCTGAAATATGTAAATAATCTGGGAGACTGGGTGTCGCCATCCCCGTGAGACACTGGAACCCCGCTGGAAGGGACCCTACATTAGAAGGGACCCTAAGTCTTCATCCTGACCACACCTACTGCAGTGAAGATGCCACTTGGATTCATCGCAGCCACCTACTAAGGTGGACTATATGTGGCCTTAGGAAAGAATATTGTTTTTATATCAACCGATCAGGTATAATTAGAGACTCAATGCGCAGATAGGAGAAAAATTTAAAAAACAAAAGAAAAAAAAAGCTGATAGAGGATGGTTTGAGTCATGGTTCAGCCATTCCTAATGGTTAACAACTGTGCTGTATGCTTTAGCCGGGTCATTACTTTTATTTTTGTTGCTAATCACAATAGGACCTTGCATTATTAATAGATTAATTGCTTCTGTTAGGGAACGCGTTTAATACAGTACAGCTTATGGTTTTAAGATCACAGTATATAATGTTGGGACCCCTCCTCAAAGTGAGGTACCCCAAGTCTCAGGGACCAGGCAAGACCCAAGAACCAGCACAGACACTTCTCGATGCAATAACAGCAAGAGGTTTATTGTGGGTACCGGTGCACCGGGAATCGACACGGAGTCCTCGCACAGGAGGGGTGAAGAGCCCCGGCCCCCTGAAGGGAAGGGCTTATAAAGGGAGTGAGGCGGGAAAAGAGAGTGAGGCCGGAAAAGGACAAAGGGGTTACATCATATCGCGCCCTTTAAAATGATTGGTTCTGAGAGGGCACGCGTCTTTGAAATGATTGGTTCTGAGAAGGCGCGCGCAGGAACCTTGTGGGTTGCCATAGGGAGGGGGACCTGCTTTAGGAATTTTCCATATAGAGTGGGTCCTGATCGGTCAGATCCACCTGGTGTCTCTTAATTGAGCAACCGCAGGTGGGGTGGGGGTTTCAGGACACAGGGGCAGAGTTCATGGAAGGGACAGTTGGGCCAGGCATCTCTTAAGTGACCAGTAACTTGGCAAAAGAACAAAGCACATCCTAGGCAGCTCATTTTCTCCAGGTTAACTAACTTTGATGGATATCATAAAATGGCAGTTCTTTTTATTTAGTGGAAGCAAGCAAGCAATGTTACAGAAGCTGAATAGAGCAGGTTTAGCAAAAGCAAAAACTCTTTTTTTTTTTCTCCATTTTTATTAATATTTTCCATGATAACAAAAAAAATCCCATGGTATTACCCTCCCCCCTTTCCCCTTTGAAATTCCATTCTCCATCATATCCCCTCCCCATCTCAATCTTTCTACTTACATATATACAATACCAACCTAATAAAAGCCCTCCTCCCTTTCTTTCTCTTCCCTTTCTATCTCCTTTTTTAGCTTACTGGCCTCTGCTACTGAGTTTTTTCCTTCTCACACAGAAGCCCAATCATCTCTAGCTAAGATCCACATATGAGGGAGAACATGTGGCGCTTGGCTTTCTGGGCCTGGGTTACCTCACTTAGTATAATTCTTTCCAGATCTATCCACTTTTCTGCAAATTTCATAACTTCATTTCTCTTTACTGCTGAGTAAAACTCCATTGTATAAATGTGCCATATCTTCATTATCCACTCATCAGTTGAGGGACATCTAGGCTGGTTCCATTTCCCAGCTATTATAAATTGAGCAGCAATAAACATAGTTGAGCAAGTATCTCTAAGGTAATGAGATGAGTCCTTAGGATATATGCCTAGGAGAGCTATAGCTGGGTCATATGGTAGATCAATCTTTAGCTGTTTTAGGAACCTCCACACTGATTTCCACAATGGCTGGACCAGATTGCATTCCCACCAACAATGTAGAAGGGTTCCTTTTTTTCCACATCCCCGCCAACATTTATGATCATTTGTTTTCATGATGGTAGCCAATCTGACAGGAGTGAGATGGAATCTCAATGTAGTCTTAATCTGCATTTCCCTGATGACTAGGGATGTAGAACATTTTTTTAGATGCATATATGCCATTCGTATTTCTTCCTTTGAGAATTCTCTATTTAGCTCCATTTCCCATTTTTTGATTGGTTTGTTTGATTCCTTATTATTTAACTTCTTGAGTTCTTTGTATATCTTAGATATTAATCCTCTCTCAGATATATAGCTGGTGAAGATTTTTTCCCATTCTGTAGGTTGCCTCTTTGCTTTCTTCACCGTGTCCTTTGCAGTGCAAAATCTTTGTATTTTCATGAGGTCCCAGTGGTTAATCTGTGGTTTTATTGCCTGAGCAATTGGGGTTGTATTCAGAAAGTCTTTGCCAAGACCAATATGTTGAAGGGTTTCCCCTACTTTTTCCTCTAGCAGTTTCAGAGTTTCAGGTCTGATGTTAAGGTCCTTAATCCATTTGGACTTAATTCTTGTGCATGGAGAAAGAGAAGAATCTATTTTCATCCTTCTACAGATATATATCCAGTTTTCCCAACACCATTTGCTGAAGAGGCTGTCTTTTCTCCAATGAATATTTTTGGCATTTTTATCAAATATCAGGTGGCTATAACTACATGGGGTCACATTTGGGTCCTCTATTCTGTTCCATTGATCTACGAGTCTGCTTTTGTGCCAGTACCATGCTGTTTTTGTTACTATGGCTCTGTAGTATAGGTTAAAATCAGGTATGGTGATACCACCAGCCTTATTTTTGTTGCTCAGTAGTATTTTAGATATTCGAGGTTTTTTGTGATTCCAAATGAATTTTTGGATTGTTTTTTCTATTTCCGTGAAGAATGCCTTTGGAATTTTGATGGGGATTGCGTTAAATGTGTAGATTGCTTTTGGTAAGATTGCCATTTTCACAATATTGATTCTTCCAATCCAGGAACAAGGGATGTTTTTCCACTTCCTAGTGTCTTCTGCAATTTCTCGCTTGAGTGTTTTAAAGTTCTCATTGTATAGATTCTGTACATCCTTAGTAAGGTTTATTCCAAGGTACTTTATTTTTTTTGATGCAATTGTGAATGGGAGTGATTCTCTGATCTCTTCCTCTGTGTGTTTGTTGTTAGCATATATGAAGGCTACTGATTTCTGTGTATTTATTTTGTATCCTGCTACATGACTGTAGGTTTTTATCAGCTCTAACAGTTTGCTAGTAGAGTCTTTAGGGTCCTTTATATATAGAATCATGTCATCTGCAAATAATGATAACTTGACCTCTTCCTTTCCGATTTGTATCCCTTTTATGCATGTCTCTTGCCTTATTGCTATGGCTAAGACTTCCAGAACTATATTAAATAAAAGTGGGGACAGTGGACACCCTTGTCTTGTTCCTGATTTTAGTGGAAAAGCATCCAGTTTTTCCCCATTTAGTAATATGTTGGCTGTAGGCTTAACATAAATAGCCTTTATTATATTGAGATATGTTCCTTCTATTCCCAGTCTCTGTAGGACTTTTATCATGAAGGGATGTTGGATTTTGTCGAATGCTTTCTCTGCGTCTAATGAGATGATCATGTGATTTTTGTCCTTCAACCCATTTATATAATGTATAAAATTTATAGATTTGCGTATGTTGAACCATCCCTGCATCTCTGGGATAAAGCCTACTTGGTCAGGGTGAATGATCTTTCTAATGTATTCTTGTATTCTGTTTGCCAATATTTTGTTGAGAATTTTTGCATCTATGTTCATGAGGGAGATTGGTCTGTAATTTTCCTTTTTTGTTCTATCTTTGCCTGATTTTGGTATCAGAGTGATCCTGGCTTCATAGAAGGAGTTTGGTAGAATTCCTTCTTTTTCTATTTCATGGAAAAGCTTAAGAAGCAATGGTGTTAACTCTTCCCTGAAGGACTGGTAAAATTCAGCAGTGAATCCATCTGGGCCTGGGCTTTTTTTAGTTGGGAGATTTTTGATAACTGTTCAGATCTCCATGCTTGTTATAGGTCTATTTAAGTGATTAATCTCATCTTGATTTAATTTAGGTAGGTCATATAAATCAAGGAAATCATCCATTTCTTTCAGATTTTCATACTTTGTGGAGTATATGTTTTTATAATATGTCCCTATGATTTTTTGAATTTCTCTGGCATCTGTCGTGATGTTACCTTTTTCATCTCTAATTTTATTAATTTGTGTCTCTTCTCTCTTTCTTTTGGTCAGATTTGCTAAGGGTTTATCAATCTTGTTTATCCTTTCAAAGAACCAGCTCTTTGTTTCATTAATTCTTTGTATTGTTTTTTTGGTTTCTATTTCATTAATTTCTGCCCTAATCTTTATTATTTCTTCCCGTCTACTGATTTTTGGTTTGCCTTGTTCTTCTTTTTCCAAGGCTTTAAGGTGAAGCATTAGGTCATTTATTTGCGACCTTTCTAATTTCTTAATATAGGCACTTAAAGCTATAAATTTACCTCTTAGAACTGCCTTCATTGTGTCCCAGAGATTTTGGTATGTTGTGTTCTCATTATTGTTTGACTCTATAAATTTTTTGATTTCCTTCTTGATTTCTTCATTGACCCATTCATCATTTAGTAATGTATTGTTTAGTTTCCATGAATTTGTGTATGCTCTATATCCTTTCTTGCTATTGATTTGTAGTTTGATTCCATTGTGGTCAGATAGAATGCAAGGAATTATTTCAATTTTCCTGAATTTGTTAAGATTTGCTTTGTGTCCTAATATATGGTCTATTTTAGAGAATGATCCATGTGCTGCTGAAAAGAATGTATATTCTGCAGCATTTGGATGAAATGTCCTGTATATGTCTGTTAGGTCCATTCCTTCTATGACCTCGTTTAGTCCAGATGCCTCTCTGTTTATTTTTTCCCGGGATGACCTGTCAATTGATGAGAGTGGGGTGTTAAAGTCACCAACTACCACTGTGTTTGGTGTTATCTGTGACCTTAGTTCTAACAGTGTTTGTTTGATGAATTTGGGAGCCCCCATGTTAGGTGCATATATGTTTAGGATTGTAATGTCCTCCTGTTGGAGTGTGCCCTTAATCAATATAAAGTGACCTTCCTTATCTTTCTTGACTAATGTTGGAGTGAAGTCTGCCTTGTCAGCTATTAGGATAGCAACCCCTGCTTGCTTTCTGGGTCCATTTGCTTGAAACACCGTTTTCCAACCTTTCACCCTAAGATAATGTCCATCCTTTGTAGAAAGGTGAGTTTCTTGGAGACAACAAATAGTAGGGTCCTGCTTTTTAACCCAGTCTGCAAATCTATGTCTTTTGGTTGGAGCATTGAGGCCATTGATATTAAGAGATATTATTGAAAGATGTGTATTTATGCTTGCCATTTTTTTTTTTTGTGTGGTTCTGGTTCTACCTTTGCTCTCTTATATTAACTAGTATTTGAGTGTTGTCTGTTGTTTTCCAGGTTCCTTATATGTGTGTTTTTCTTTCTCTTCGGCATGGAGGATTCTTTCAAGTATTTTGTGTAGAGCTGGTTTTGTCTTCAAATACTCCTTTAGCCTGCTTTTGTCATGGAATGTCCTTAGTTCTCCATCTATTTGAATGGATAGTTTTGCAGGATAAAGTAGCCTTGGTTGACAGTTGTTATCTTTCAGAGTTTGGAATACATCACTCCAAGCCCTTCTGGCTTTGAAAGTTTGTGTTGAGTAATCTGCTGTGATCCTGATGGGCTTGCCTTTGTAGGTAACTTGATTTTTCTCTCTAACTGCTTTCAATATTTTTTCTTTGGATTGTGTGTTTGGTAGTTTGATTATAATATGGCGAGGAGAGGTTCTTTCCAGGTTTTGTCTGGCTGGTGTTCTAAATGCTTCCTGTATCTGCATTGGCACCTCTTTCCCAATTTGGGGAAGTTTTCTTCTATGATTTTGTTGAAGATGCCTACTATACCTTTGGATTGAAATTCTTCTCCTTCTACTATACCCTGAATTCTTATATTTGATCTTTTCATAGTGTCCCGAATATCTTGAAATTCCCATTCATACTTTTCTATTAGTTTGTCTTTCTCTTTGTTGGATTGTATTAGATCTGCCACCTGGTCTTCTAGCTTAGATATTCTGTCCTCTCCTTCATCCATTCTACTGGTGAGATTTTCTACAGAGTTTTTTATTTCATTAACTGTGTTCTTCATTGCTAGTAATTCTGACTGGTTTTTCTTCATTATTTCTATTTCCTTATTTATGTCTTGTATTGATTTCTTTATTTCGTTAAATTGGTGTCCTGTATCTTCTCTGATTCCTTTGATTTCTTCTTTGAGTTCATTGAACATATTTACAATCATTCTTTTGAAATCTTTCTCAGGCATTTTCTCTAACTCGTTTTCACTAGAGGTCATTTCTGAAGCATTGATGCTTTTTGGTGGATTTATATTGCCTTGGTTTTTGGTGTTTCTTGTGTTATAATGTATATATTTTTGCATCTTGGATTAAGTTACTGCTTAGATTTTCCAGTTAGCTGGGTATCCTTTGCTGTATCTATTGATCTGATATTGTATATCTTCTATGTAGGAGATTAAGATGTTAGGTGTGGCTCTTACCACTCTCAGAGTATCTAGACACGTGGTCCTAGGGGTTAAGTTTGCCTGCTATGGGAGTATTCAAATAGGTTGAGTGGAATAAAATAGAGGTATATTCTAAAATTTAACTAAACCCTATACACATTCAGTCAAGAACAGCACCGAGCATTTATGCAAGATTAGGTATTATAAAAACCAGATCCTCTATCAACAAAGAAGTTAAGATTTCTGGTCTGTTGAGGGATCCAAGTCAGCTTGTGACCAGGTGAGACCCTTCCCTGGTTCAATCCCAGTTACCTCTTTGGATGCTTTTGGTCTCAGTCAAGTTGCTGGCTGGGATGTTGGGCCGCTGTTCTGCTTTCTGGAACTGGGTACTGGCTTTTCCTGTGGGGCAAACCAAGCCTGGCAACTGTGGCCCTGCAGATTGGCACCCCTGATGCTGGATCCCCGCTGCTGCCGCTGGAGCTGCCGCTGCTGGGACCACTGCTGCTGGATCCGCCACTGGAGATGCCGCTGCTGGGTCTGCCCCCACTGATCCGCTGGAGCTGCCGCTGCTGGGTCCTCCGCCTCTGATCCGCTGGTGCTGCCACTGCGGGATCCGCCTCTGCCGCTGAAGCCGCTGGAGCCTCCGCTGCTGGATTCGCTGCCCTGAAGCCGCTGTGGCCGGTACCGGAGCAGCTGATGGTGTTCTTGGGGCTGGAGTCACGGCTTCCACCGCCGCTTCCGGCTTCCACCGCCGCTTCCGCTGCTGGGGTCTGAGCCACCGCTGTTGGATCCCGAGTCGCCACTGCCGGAGCCCAAGATGCAGCTGCCGGTGCCCGTGCTGCCGCTGCCGCTGCCAGAGTCCGAATCGCCGCTACCGGGTCCCGAGGTGCCACTATCGGAGCCCAAGTCGCCGCTACCGGGTCCCGAGCTGCCGCTGCCGGATCCCGAGCTGCCGCTACCGGGTCCCGAGCTGCCGCTGCCGGAGCTGCTTCGGCCTGCCCGTGTGGGCTCTGGATATCTCCTACTTCTCTGCTGCTGTTTTAATCTCTTATACACCTCCCTTGTGTATTTTGCTGGGTTTTCTTTGGCTTTTTCTCCCCTAGGCTGCTTAGGCGTGGTTCCTATGCCACCATCTTCAAAAGCAAAAACTCTTAATCTTTTATTCCCCTTTTATTCCCTGAATCTTTCATATAACATTAGACTCCACTCACTAACTCAATTGGGATCCAAGATTGGCTCCTCATGGTACATAGAGAGGGGGAAATGAGACCAAATATAACCATTTTAAGTAAAAAGGCCCAGGCCTGACTTAGATAGAGAACTAGCCGGCTAATGTGCTGACCTTTGCTTTTGTAAACTTTGCTTTCTTGCTCAATTGCTGCCTTTCCCCCTAAAGTTTCCAAGGAATCTCCACTTCAGGGACATTGTAGAAACACTCCACCACAGGGAGGCCTCTGGCCTCTGACCACCTGCTTAGATAAGAAACCAAGGAATCTCCACTTCAAGGACAATGGAGATTACCTCATCTGCCTGGAGTGCCCCTAGCTCCTGCCCCCAATTTTGCCAGGTGAAACCCCAAGCCAATCAGAACTGTGTAAATCAACCAATCATGTATCTATCCCCTACTTCTTTGTTCGAATTTCTATATGAACACCCTCCCCCAAAAGAAAGGGGCTCTCTCCCTCACTACCCCTGTGCCGGACTGTAGGGACAGAGTCCAGGCCTAGGCTTGCAATACAGAAACCGTTGCTTTTACATTTGAGTGTCTGGGATTCTGTGGCGGTTCTCTGGGTGACTCCTAGTTGACTAGGGGTCTTGGCTCCTGGTCAGGGGACTTGGCACAACAGATGTAGACATGGTGAGTTTTTGCCTGGCTTTGTAAGGCAAGGGAGAGAAACAGTAACACCTTACAATCACGTAACACAGTTCATTAGCTTCCCATTGTCTGTGTCATTTGGCTCCTTGGTTCTTTTCCCTAGGACTTCCAGACTCCTCAGCTACTGGAAGTCTCATACCAGCTTTTTTTGTTATGGGGTCTGGTGTTGCACAAGTAACACCATCGACTCATAGAATATGAGGTAAAGTTTTATTGGGTAACAAAAAGAAAGGAAAAGAAAAGAAAAGAAAAAAGAAGAAAAGAAAGAAAAGATAAGATAAGATAAGATAAGATAAGATAAGAAAAGGAAAGAAAAGTCTGATATATCAGGTCTCTACTCCAGATTCTGAGTGATGCCCTGAACTGTTTGGAGTGTCAGTTTTTATAGAAGAAACAGGGTGGGAATTAAGCCATAAACCACAATTTACAAGTGACAGTTACAGTCATAAAAGGAACTTGTAAATAGGTCCCTTGGTCAATTACAGGAAGTGCCACCAGTTACAGGGTGCAAGGTAGGCCTGTGACCACGAGTCCCTCTTATCTTTAGGAGTTTTCTCAACAATGCAGGCCCCAGGAAATGCTATTCATCCCAGCAGAGCCTATTGTTTACCTGCTATTAGCAGAGTCTCCTGTCTGCCTGTCATCAACAGAGCCTCCTGACTTCTGTATTTCTCTAGGCTAGGTATAAAGAAATGTAGACAAATATAACATTTTGCTCTTTTTACATTTTCCCATCTGACATGGCAAAGTTAAATCTTTGACTCATGAGGGATAGCATGTAGTGTCTGTTCAGTTTTAGACAGGGGGGCATATTGTGCCTGTAATACCGTAAGTTTAGCAAAACTAACTCTTTTTTTAAATGTATTTACTTAGAGTATTAATAATACAGGGTCCTATAGTAAGGCCTAAGAGTATTAGTATCAGGGAGCCAGCAATAGAAGTGATAAGGGAAGTTCATCATGGAGACTAACTAAACATAGAGTGAAACCAATTATTATTTTATCTAAAGCCATACATAGGCCCCCTTGTTTTATAGAAAGTAAGTCTAATCCTGTTTTATTTTGTCCCCTTCACTTTCATAGCTGTTGGAGTGGGAGAAGCCAAGTAACTAAAGGTTCAGAGAACCAGGTGGTGGGGTCCTCAGGCTTCTCGCAGTCAAGCAGCTCCTTGTTTGAGTTTTAACATTTTGTTTAATAACATTTGGTTCATTAAAAACAAAAAAAGAATTCTTGTCCAAACACCATATATATCCCTCAAGTTCAGCAGTAATGAGGTCTAAGGCTAGACAGTTTTGAAGTACCATACCTGCAAGAGAGTTTAATTGTCTCTGGAGAGATTTGAGGCTATTGGTCACTGGAGGCACCCAGAAACAGCGTCATGTTGAGGCCTACCAGTAGAGGAATCAGTTTCTTTCAGTTGGTGTAGGCAGAGTTTGTAAGCCACTTTTTTTTTTTTTCTCATAGAGATACACTCATGAAACAATCAAGACTGTGGAACAAAAGGTGGTAAAGGAAATATTTATGTATGGGGTGGTTACTCCTTTTGTACCAAAGGAGAACAGGTGTCTTGACATGACTGATCCTGATTAAGGAAATATTGAGCAGGGATTCAGCTCTAGTTGGCTTAGAGCTGGACAGGCAGAGAGTCATAACTTGACCATCAGAGGGTCGAAATCCCTTCCTGGCCAACATCAGGTGGACAATAGGGACAGAAGAGTGTGCCAAACACTGTCAAGGGGAAACTGTCTATAATACCTATAAACCCACCCCCAACAGTACACTGCCTCCAGCAGGTGTTAATTTCCAAGTCTCCATCAGCTGGGAACCTAAATTCAGGACACCTAAGTGTATGGGGGACACCTGAATCAAACCACCACATTCTGTTCCTGGTCCCCAGTAACTGATAAGCATACATGATGTAAACTGCAATGCATTCAGTCCATCTTTAAAAGTCCCCATAGTTTTTATCAGTCCTAATGATGTTCAATGATTCTCAGAGTCTAAGATTTTTTTTTTTTTTTTGGTTTTACGAGGTAGGGTCTCACTCTAGCCCAGGCTGACCTGGAATTCACTATGGAGTCTCAGGGTGGCCTTGAACTCATGGCGATCCTCCTACCGCTGCCTCCTGAGTGCTGGGATTAAAGCCGTGCGCCACCACATCCAGCAAGTCTAAGATTTTTTTAACTGAGCCATAATACCAAAAAAATTTGCCCAAAACTCATAATGGCATAGAACAAACACTTATACTGAAAAAGAAGGCACTGGGCATAGCAAAGAAATATTCAAACAATACAAGATTTAAACAGAGCAAACATACTCTGTAGTTTCAAGCCCAACAACTCTAGCCAGTGATGAGTCTCCAAGTTTGATAATCCTAACAAGCATCAAATCTCTGGAGTTCCAATTCCGCCCCTCCAGCTAGGCTACTCACAGTCCTGGAAAACTTCATCTGGGGCCAGCAGCTCTTCTTAGCAGCCATCTTGTGGTCCCGGCATCCCCACTTGGTCTCCACTGCAATCCATGGACCATCCTCATGGCTCCATCGGGTCTCCATGCAGGCAGTCCAACAAACATGCTTCATAATTCCCATGGCCATATCCAAAACAAAAGACTGAGTTTCAAATTCAATGACCCTCTCTTTCCTGCATTTTTTATACTCTATACCAGATGGGGTGCCAAATTTGTTAATCCAGGGAAGGAATGAAGCAGACTTTGAAGAACTTTATGCTCCTTCAGCATCCTGGTACCTTCAAAAAGAGTCCATGATCTCTCTTCCCTTGGTCCACAAGGATACACATGAGTTTAGCTTCTCCCTCACTCAGTCTGGCATAAAACTTTCTTGTTTTGGAGGGCTTTTCTGCTTGTCTCTGATTTATAGTTTGGGGTAACTTCTGTCTTTGATTACATACATAATTTTCCTCTGGTCTCTGAATCTACCTCATGTGTACTTTTCTTATACTCCACATCTACCACATGGATGCTCTCACCAACTCTAGGCTTGCTACCTGTGTAATTTCTTTAAACTTGGGGTAATCGTGAGTGTAACTCTTCACAACTCATTTCTCCTCTGAGTCACTGCTCTC
The DNA here is from genome assembly GCA_036346955.1 of Dipus sagitta. NCBI lineage: Eukaryota > Metazoa > Chordata > Mammalia > Rodentia > Dipodidae > Dipus > Dipus sagitta. Next base: position 14,122,159 of record CM070792.1, read on the forward strand.
TCATTTTTTCCCTTGAGCCTCACCATTTGCCCTCTTAACTTCTCTAAATACAAATGGCAGATCCCATGCCAGTTCTAGTCAAGTTTCTCTACACAAGCTCCTTGTTTCTACTTTCCATGTGCTTTACTCTAATCTTTTTTTTTTTTTAAATGGGGGTAGGGTCTTGATCTAGCCTAGACTGACCTAGAATTCACTATGTAGTCTGAGGGTGGCCTTGAACTCATGGCAATCCTCCTACCTCTGCCTCCCAAGTGCTGAGATTAAAGGCATGAGCCACCATGCCTGGCTGCTAGTCTGTCTTTAAAGCCTCAGATTCTCTCAAGTCTATTTGTTTGAAGCTTTACTCTAATTTACACTTAAAATATTTTATTTATTATTTATCTGAAAGACAAAGAGAGAGAAAGGGAAAGAATGGACATGCTGTGGCCTCAAGCCACTACAAACAACTCCAGAAGCATGAATCAACATGCATATCTGGCTTACATGGGTTCTGGGTAGTTGAAACTACATCCTTAGGTTTTTCAGGCAAGCATCTTAACTGCTAAGCCACCTCTCCAGCCATCTAATTTCTCTTTAAAAGCATTTATCTGGTGCTGACTTTACTCTCCGTCAGAGAATCTGCTTCTCTTTTTCAGATAGACGCAGATCCTAAGGAGAGACCTACCCCATCATACCTCAAAAGGGCCCCAGCTGAAACTAAGAATAATTGGCAAAACAAGCAAGGGTGCTGTTTTCTTGGTGAACTTGATACCAGCACAAGGGTGAAGGAGATAGACACAGAGAACAATCAACTCCTACCACATCAGCTATCCAGAGACATGGAGGCTCCCAAGACCTCACCACAGAAGCAGACCTAAAATCAACCCAATATGGCTCAGGGAAATTTGCGGAAGAAGGAGCAGAAAGAATGTCACAGCCACATGTTGTGTCATGATACACAAAGTTCCTCATACCCATAAGGCTAACCCCACAATGCATGACTCATATACCCCAACAAGGAGGGTCCAGGTGGAAGGGGAAGGACAGGGAGGAGGCTAACAATGGTAGCAACTTGACTGTACTCACTGAGTACAAAACTAATTTTAAAAGAAAAAGAAAAAATACCCTCAGTTTCTCTTAAGTCCTCATGATTGTGACTCTACCCCAGTTTTTTTTTCCCCAAAGTCTCAATTTTTCTTAAATGAACCTTATACACTATGCAGTCTTTCTGCATGACAATGTGTTTCCTAAAACCCCACAATTTGTGATTTCTCTCTTAAATAAACCACACAATTTGTGATTTCTCAGTGCATAAACTTAATAATTCATATTTTTTTAAAAAAGAGTCCACATTTTTCCTGTCGTCCCAATCTCAAAAGCTGTATTCTCTCATAAAATTACAGCTGAATGGGAGCAAGTTTCACCAAAGATTTTGTTTCTTTGCTATATCTCTCTGCATACACCAGTCTGTTTCTAGGCACTGGAACCCTGCACAAGAGAACAAGGGAATCACAGCAATCCTCTCACATAAGCTGCTTCAAGCCTAGTCCCAGGCAAATCTTTTTCTCACCCTCACAAGCCAAATCTCACAGTCCATAGGTCTTACTGCACTCAGGTCTTTCAACTCTGACCAGAATAGTCCATCAAGCTGTACTTACATCACCGTAAGGTGTCTCTTAGGTCAAGGTTTCAAATCCTTCCATATTACTCTTGAAAATCAGCTCCAAAAGGCTGATGCCACACTGTCAGGTGTCTTGCAGCAAATGACACCATTCCTTCGTACCAACTTTTAAAGTCAGGTTTGTGCTGCTGGCAGAAATCTCCTGCCCAAGAGCAGCTTGCGAGGAAAAAAGGGGGTTTATTTTGCCTTACAGACATGAGGGAAGCTCCATGTTGGCAGGGGAAACTGATGGCATGATCAGAGGATGCATATCACTTCCTGGCCAACATCAGGTGGGCAACAGAAAGAGGAGAGGGTGCCAAACAGTGGCAATGGGAAACTGGCTATAATATCCATAAGCCCACCCCCAAGAATACACTGCCTCCAGGAGGCCTTTCTTCCCAAATGTCCATCAGCTGGGAATGTGGCATTGAAGACACCTAAGTTTATGGGGGACACCTGAATCAAACCATCACAATAGCCCTGTTTTATTAGTTAATGAAGAGACTCAGGAAGGAGGAATTTCATTTATTTCTTTTCCTTTTAAAGTTAAAAGGAAATATCAAAATATTGAAACTCACAATTAATGGGATAAGTGGGACAGCATTGCTATATTGACAGTATTTAGGGAAAGAAAAGGATCCGGGCAGATAGGGACAGTGCTACAGGGGAAGAGAGTAGAGAATGAAGTATAACATCACATATATGTGTGACAATTTAATATCTTTGTTAATTTGATTACATCGGGAATTAAGAAACACTTTTTTTTGAGGTAGAGATTCACTCTAGCCTGGGCTGATCTGGAATTCATTATGTAGTCTCAGGATGGCCTTGAACTTATGGTGATCCTCCTACATTTGCCTCCCAAATGCTGGGATTAAAGGAGTGCACCACCACAACCTGCTAAGAAATGCACTTTTTGGGTGGCCCTTAGAGTGACCAGCCCTTCAAGTGACAGACTGTACAAAAGGAAGCTCCAGAAAATCATGGCCCCTGGCCTGGCTGCCTTTGCTACTCACTGGTGCATGCTTCTACCCTAATGCTGCTATCATTCATGGACATTTGAACCCAGCTTCTTTAGTCATGCAACATGGACTGAAGACCAGCAATTCTCCAGGAATCCTCTAGACGTCCAGTACTAGAACAGGACTGCTGAAGCATCCAGTTTCACAATGAGCAGTCACAGAGTTCCCAGATTCTCCAGCCTGTAGGCAGTCATTAATGGACTGCCCAGCACATAACTTGTAAGCCAATCTAATGAATCCCCCTTATAATAATATTCATTGTATCTATTCTCTTCTTCTACTGAACTCTGTCTAATACTGATAGTGGTACCAAGAGTGGTTCTAGAGAAATGATATTGTAAGGATGAATTTCCTGAGTAGGCTCAGTGTTACCTGTATGTGGCTGTCCAACTGTAATGCTCCTGTAAAGCTTTTTAAGCATATGGATTCATACACATTGAATTCTATCCTGCAGAGACATGCCCTCTTTTATCTCTCCATCTTTCTCACTGTCTGTGTCTTCAATACTCTTGCATTGAAAGTGGGTGTTGCATCATGGGCTGGGAAAAAACCTTGCCTGGGACCCCACACTTTCAGATGGTTAATTTGAGATGCAGGATTCCAGGAGCAGCTGTACACAGAGGCTGCATGATCATTTTCACTGATCCCCTCTCTCAGTATTCTGTTACAAGTTCCAAACCAGCCTGGTCTACATAGTGTGTTTAAGACCAGCCTGCTTGGGTTAGTTAGACTCAATCTGATATAACCCAAAACCAAGTGGATAAAGTTCAGGGGTAGTAACTATTGTTTACATGGGCAGAGCCCTCATCTCCATTCTCATTCAACTTCTCTATGTGTGACCTCAGAAAAGCCATGTGCTTTCTTGAGACTGGCTTTGTTCTTCAGGGGAATGGAGTGATGCCACTGCTTGCTGAGCTATGTGGTGGCACAGAAAGGCAAGAATAACTTATTGCTTTGGAGGGGCCTGTGCTGCTTTAGAGCCCACCATTGTCCCATCTGTGACCATCAAACCAAGGAGAGGTGTGGAGCGTGGCTCAGTGTATGGGAAGTGACACTAACTTCAGGATTAACACTGGCTGTGTCCTTGGGGCAGGCAATGCAGTGGCTTGGCTATGCTATGACTCCAGGAAACTTTCTTCTCTGGATACAGTGTCCTTCCCCATCCCAGACACACCTGTTTTGCCTTGAGTTGGAGCCTCTTACTGATTGCAGAGCTTGCTGTTTTTGTATAAGCCCCAGTAATTCTCCCAGCTCTGTTCCCAGAGGACTGGGGTTATAGACATGTGTAACAATGCCCAACAGTGTACATGGGTGCTGAGAAATTGATCTATAGCAGCCTCAGGTCCCCTCAGTCCCTCTACATGCAGTGAAAACATTCTTATCTTGTAAGCCATCTCTTCAGCTTGTGTGTGTTTGTATCACTTTATCTGTATAATTAGTTTCTTGTCTGACTTCTCTCAGTGTCCTGTTAGGGTGAAACATGTGAAGTGGCCTAGACCAGGGTTCAAGTCACACCTCCAAGCCAAGCCTGGTGATGTAGGCCTGGATACCTTGCTTGTGCACAGTGAAGCAGGAGCATTAACTAGATATTCCAGAGGAGTGTGCGCTAAAGGCCAGGTTTACAGCCAATCTGGGCAATGCAGTGAGGTCCTATCTCAAAAACACACACAAACTCCAGTTGGGGAGATAGCTCAATGGTTAAAAGCACTTGTTTGAAAGTTAGATGGACCAATTCCATTCCCTATTATTCATATAAAACTAGATGCCTAAAATGATGTATGCACATGATGTACATTTGCAGCCACAAGAGACTCTTGTGCACCTACACACACACACACACACACAAACAAATATTCAAAATCTGGGTGTGTTTTAGCACACATCTTTAGGCCCAGTACTCAGAAAGATGAGGAAGGAGTGTTGCTATGAGTTTAAGTTAGGTCTGGGGCTAAAGGTTGAGTTGCCTGTAGACATAGGTTAGAGGGAGTGAAAATTCTTAGGTAGGAGATGAAAAGCCTTAATTTCTTCTCTCAAATCTGGTCAGAGGGATCTTCTACAAGATGATGAGTGGCAAGATTGGGAAGAACCTGACTCTATATTCTTCTTTTCATTTTCCTCCAGATTGTTTCAGATGAGACAATTAGCTTCCAGAATACTCCAAAACTCTCTGCTCCCCTGTCTCACTTAAAACTGGCTCATTTAAATAATACAGGGAGAACAGGAATTGCCCATTACTTTTCTGCAGAGACTTAAGGAGACAATTAGAAAACATACTAATGTAATTCCAGATACCACAGTGGAGGGAATTCTTCTTTAAGAACTTAAAACAGTTGCTCCAGGTGGCAAACTTGGCTTATTATAATCAGGAAGCAAAGAAAAAAGGGACGAGAAAGGGAGATTATTAAAAAAAAAAAGGATAGACTCTAGCAGAACATCATAATGGTAATGAAGTTGGTTCAGGGAAGGCTCCTTCATTGAAACATCTAATTGGTTAAAATCTAAAATATTTTTACTTGATGTCTAGACTTTACCCAGTAGAGAAACTGAGTCTAATGGTTAAGGCCTCAATCATTAATAGCTCACTGATGCTAATTCTTTATGCCTTCAGGGTTATCAAAACTGGTGTTAAGACTCTCAGTAAAGTTAGGTTCCTCTATTTGCCAAGGATTTTGTGCATTTATTATCTTCCTAGTTTGCTGAAGGAATTAATCACCTTTATGTGTTTTGAGATGGAGGTTCTCTGGTCACTTATGTATAGAATCATGTCATCTGCTAACATAACTTATTCCTTTCCAATTTATATCCCTTTAATTTCTTTCTCCTGTCTAGTTGCTTGAACTAGGACTTCTAGAACTATTTTGAAGAACAGAGGTGATAGTGGGCACCCCTGTCTTGTTCCTGATCTTAATGGGAATCAACGCACAAACATCAGTAGCCTTTCTATATGCAAAGGTCAGAGAAAGAAATTAGTGATGTGGTCTCATTTTCAATAGCAACAACAACAAAAATACCTTGGAATAACAATAACCAAGGATGGAAAGACTTATATAATGAAAACATAAAAAGCAGTCAAGAAAGAAGTTGAGGAGGATGTGAGAAGATAGAAAGACCTCTCATGCTCCTGGATAGGCAGAATTAACATTGTGAAAATGGCAATCATACCAAAAGCAATATCCAGATTTAATGCAATGCCAATAAAAATCCCAACATTATTCTTCAAAGAGATAGAAAAAGTGATCTCAAGACTCATATGGAATGCCAGTAGGCCTTGGATACCCAAGCATATCCTCAGCAAAAGAAACACCTCTGGGGGCTTCACTGTACCTGATCTAAAGATATATTACAAAGTCATAGTAACAAAAACAGCCTGGTACAGGCATAAAAACAGGCTTATAGACCACTGGAACAGAATTGAGGATCCTCAACTTTAAGTCAAGTAACTACAGCTACTTGATTTTAACAAAGGCCATAATAATGTAGACTGGAGAAAAGTTAGCATCTTCAACAAAGGGTACTGGACAAATTAGATAGCCATATGCAGGAAAATGAAATAAGTCCCACACATCTTTCCATGCACAAAAATCAAATCCAAATGGATCAAAGACCATTATATAACACCAAAAATTCTGCTACCACTGGAAGAAGAAAAATAGGAGGAACTTTTCATGATATGGGAGTGGAAAATGACTTCCTTAACAAAACCCCAGTAGCTCAGGAACTTAACAATCAATCATTGGGGTGTCATGAAGCTTAAAAGTTTTTTCACAGACAAACATACACTAAGCAGAACCAATAGAATACCCACAGAATAGGGGGAAAATGCCTATTATATAACTGACAGAGGCCTAACACCTAGAATCTATAAAGAACTCAAAAACTTTAACAATAAAAAAATGAAACAACTCACTCACAAAGTGGGGCAGAGAACTGCACACGGAGTACTCAGAGGAAGAAATACAAATGTTCACCATCCCTAACCATCAGGGACATGAAAATTGAAACAACTGTGAGATTCCATCCTACCCCAGTAAGGATAGCAAACATTAAAAAATCAAATAAAGACAAATGTTGGTGAGGATTTGGAGAAATAGGAACCCTCATTCACTGTTGGTGGAAATGTAAGATGGTATAACTGCTATGGAAGCAAATATGGAGGCTCCTTAAAAGGTTGACTATAGAGTTACCAATGGACTCAGTTACTCCCTTACTGTGCCTTTATCCTAAAAGCTTCATGACTCACTTCAGAGATAATTTTGCTCAACTATGTTTATAGCTGCTGAATTTATAACAACTAAGAACTGGAATCATCCCAAATGTTCATTTTCTCCCAGTAGCTCATGTAGAAACTTCTGCCACTAGAAGAGCTGTCTTAAACACAGAAGCATAAATTTTAAGCAAAATATTTGCAAACAGATGCAAGAATACATCGAACATATAACTTATTACAGTCAGAATGGCTATAACCCAGAAATACAGGGTTGATTCTCTGTACACAAAACAAGGAATATCATAAATGAACAGAAGGACAGCAATGATGTAGTCATCTCAATTGATGCAAAAACCGTTGGTCAAAACTCAACACTCTTTCATAAATTTTGAAGAAACATGTTTATAATATTTAGTACTTTGAATCAATGTCCCCCAATACATTCAACAGTTTTATGTAAGTTTGTAACTTGATGTCACTGTGAATGGTCCAGCACTAAGGTGTGTTTGAGGGTGGATCTGTTTCCAGTAATTTTTAAAAAAAATGTGAATTGGTGGATCTCTGCCTGGGTTACTGAAGTGTGCTTGTTTATGGTGCTGACAGTTTATTCTCTCTGCATGGACCTGTGGAAAGGGTTCAACTTCTTTCCCCAAGATGGAACTTCTCTTCTTTCTATTAGCTTTATGTAAATTATGTCCCTCATATAAATTGAGCTTGATTTAGAACTTCATCTCAGCAGCATAAAGCTGACTGTGACAACTGGTACTGAGGATAGAGTTGCTGAGATGAATCAAAGTGGATTTTGGTCTTTTGGAATGTTTATTTGGGAAGAATGGACATGGACTTGGTACCTGCAACTGAAGATGCTGTTAGGAGTGGTACAAAAAGGTAAATGGAATAATTTCATGAGAGTCTTAAAATGAAATGTGCATAGAGAATTGTATTTGAAGGCTTTCCATATAAACTTTCTAAGTGGAAGGAAAGACTGCAGAAAACATTGATGGAACTGGGGTACAGGCATAAGGGTTGGTTGCATTCTTCAGCTGATGCCCATAGAATTTGATCAAGGTTAAATATGCAAGGGGCTGATATGATTGGCTGAAGATATGGAGCTGAGAAAATGATGATTGAAAGTTGGAAAGATCCGGGCATGGTGGCGCATGCCTTTAATCCCAGCACTCAGGAGGCAGAGATAGGAGGACTTCTGTGAGTTCGAGGCCACCCTGAGACTCCATAGTGAAATCCAGGTCAGCCTGGGCTATAGTGAGACCCTACCTCGAAAAAAAAAAAAGTTGGAAAGAATCCAGCAAGTTAAAAATTACTGGCAATGAAACTGGTTGATCTAACTTCTAATGTCAATCACATTAGCAATCTTACCAGAGATGGCCCACCTGGTTTATATTAAACACTGGAGAGAATGGCTGAGGTGATCCCACCCCAGAAAGACTAAATAGGATGAATGCAAACTCTTATTATATTTTTAAGGTTGGGTCTCACTCTGGCCTATTCTTACCTGGAATTCACTATGTAGTCTCAGGCTGGCCTCAGACTCACAGCAATCCTCCTAAATCTACCTCCTAGTGTTGGGATTAAAGACATGTACCACAATGCCCTGCTGCAATCTCTTTTCCAAGGAGTTCTATAAAGGGACCCTAATCTTTGAGGTCATGATTTCTTCATTCCTGAATTAAAAATAAAGCCACATCCTGCACACCTGGTATTGCTTTATGAAGCATGAAAAATATATGGAGTGAATCAGGATGTGAATGAGGTTCCAGGACCTGCCATTGAGAGATGGCTATAGTCAGGGTGTGATGATAATAATGCTGAGGCTGGAAAAACCATTGGAAGCTAGACCATGGTTTGCACAGAGACCTGAAGATGTTTTGGATATACCTGAGCTATGCACGGTCTACCATGGAGCACTGTTCACTCGGGATGAAAGTTTTCCTTGGCTATTCAGCACAATTAGAGGTGCAACATTGGGAATTTTGGACACTGTCAGTCACTGGTTATGGTATCAGGCTTGAACTTCAGATGTTAGATCTTTCATCATTGGTTATTGAGTTTGCAGTGGTCCAGACTCTCATTGTTATGCCTTATAACTATTTGAAATGTTTATTCTGTGCTTTCATATGTTTAAATTATATAGCTTTTATTTTACAGGACTCACACCTAAGAAATAATCTGAAAGGTCTCAGAAAAGGTGATGGGGACCTTTAATATTTGACTGAATGCAGTTTACAATATAGATGTCTATAAATCTATTGTTCCAGGGGCAGAATGTGGTAGTTTGAATGGATATCCCCCAATAAATTCAGGAGTTTTATTCAAGCTCATAATTTGCTGTCACTGTGGGTGGATCCTAGGTGTGCTTGCTTATGGTGCTGATGTTTTCTGTTTTTTTTTTTTTTTCACTCTTTTTGCATGGACCTGTGAACAGAGGCCCAACTTCTTCCCCAATTACAGAACTTCCTCTCTATCTGCAAGATCCAAAAAAATCATGTTTCTCCTATGAACTGTAAATGGTTTGGCAGCTCATCTTAGTAGCGTAAAGCTGGCTGAAACATGAGGAATAGGTTTTAACATAGTAAAGACTATGCGCAACAAACTATTAGCTGACATAATTATAAATGGGTAAAAAATTAAAATCTTTTTCCAATAAAATTAGGAACAAAACAAAGGTTATATTTCTTCCGTTCTTATCAATTATACCGCTGGGAATCAGCTACAGAAATAAGACAAATGACCGGGTGTGGTGGTGCATGCTTTTAATCCCAGCACGTGAGAGTCAGAAGTAGGTGGACTGCCATGAGTTTGAGGCCACCCTGAGACAACATAGTGAGTTCCAGGCCAGCCTGGACTAGAATGAGACCCTACCTCAAAAAAAAAGAAAAAAAGAAAAAAAGGAAATAAGACAAATGAAGTAGATAAAAAGGATGCACATAGGAAAACAAACCCAATGTACATTTATTTGCAGGTATTTATATTGATTATGGTCCTCTATAACACCAGTACTGATAGAATTAATACATATTTTGAATGGTATTTGTGTGACTCATTACAGTATGTGGGTTGGGCAGTCGAACAACAGTTGTCTGCAGACTAGATAACCTGGTGTTTTCTCAGGATATAGGTTTCATTTCCTCAGACATCCCAGTCAATCTTAGAGATCTACTGGCCTTCAGGACACATTGATGGACTGATGAAGATAGGTTCCAATGTCCATGAAACATACCAGAAACAGATATTCAATGTACACACCACAGAATCACAAAGGCAGCTGTTGAAAAGGCATAGACTGGTCAGTAGCAAGGATGGCCAGCAAAAGAAACTAAATATTCTTTGTGTTCTGTCCAGTATCATAAGATGGAACTTCACATAAGAAAACAACAGCAGATGGGTAGAAGTTTTAACATTCCAAAAATCACACAAGGACTAAGAAAAAAGAATGTGGCTGACATAGCAATGAAAAACAACAGTTTAAATATAGCACATCAATGAATATTCTATCAGATTGTAAAATTGTTAATAGGATTTCATGAGTCTGGGTCTGGACTTCTTTTTGTTGGGAGATTTTTGATAACTGCTTGGATAGTTGTTATAGGTCTATTTAAGTGGTTAATCTCGTCTTGGTTGAATTTACATAGGTCATATAAATCAAGGAAATCATCCATTTCTTTCAGATTTTCAAACTTAGTGGAGTATATGTTCTTATAGTATGTCCCTATGATATTTTGAATTTCTCAGGTATCTGTTGTGACGGTGCCTTTTTATCTCGAATTTTATTAATTTGTGTCTGTTCTCTCTTTTGGTCACATTTTTAAAAGATTTATCCATATTGTTTATCCTCTCAAAGAACCAACTCTTTGTATCATTGATTCTTTGGATTTTTGTTGTTGTTGTTTTAATTTTTTGGTGGCTATTTCTTTAATTTCTCCCCTAATCTTTATTATTTCTTCCTATCTACTGATTTTCATTTTCCCTTGCTCTTCTTTCTCCAAGGGTTTAAGGTGAAGCATTAAGTTGTTTACTTGTGACCTTTCTAATTTCTTAATATAGGCACTTAAAGCTATACACTTCCCTTTTGGGACTGCCTTCATTGTATCCACACCAAAGGTTTTGGTATGTTGTGTTCTCATTTTCATTTGACTCTATGAATATTTTGATCACATTCATGATTTCTACATTTACCCTTTCATCATTTAGAAGTATATTGTTTAGTTTCCATGATTTTGTGTATACTCTATAGCTTTTCTTCCTATTGGTTTGTAGTTTGATCCAATTGTGATCATATAGAGTGCAAGGAATTATTTCAATTTTCCTGTATTTGTTAAAATTAAGACTCTCCGAAACTGTAAGCAAAAATAAATCTTTCTTTCCATAAGTTGTTTCTGTTTCTGTTGGTTGTTTGGTCCCATGATGTAAAAGTAAAACCATGACAAATTTATCTTAAATATATTAAGTTTACAGTAGCTACTATATATCTCCATGGTTAATGATAGACAACAAAGAATATATGTGAAACTGGTTTGTTGGAGCAGGTGAAAATGATGGTGCCAGACATAATAATAGGAAAGCAAGGAACTGGATTTCTACACACATGGAGTGATCTTCAAAGTTTATCTACTTGCAACCTAAAAGACAGGTATGTATGGACAAATGCAAAGGGGTAGGTAAACAAAGTGATAGAAATTAGTGTGAGGTGTCTTCCTGTAAAAAACCAACATCCCCTTCTCCTGAAATCCCTCTTGTTACTGAGACTTTGAATGATCACATGTGGCATCTGCCTCTTCATAGGCTCCTCCCCATCAGCTAATATGTGTAATGTTTGTTCACAGTAATAAGCTAAAGCACACCTTTTTGACTTTCTTAAAGTAGATGAAAATGTACAGACTGGAGAAAAACAGTAAGTATTATATTACACATTAGTCAGCCTTTCCTTTATCGACAGGTGAAGTAAATCAACTTATAAAGAGAAAGCAATTATTGAGACTCATAATTGTGGAGGTTTTAGCTCATAGTTGCTTTGGGCCTGTGGAAAGGTGGAAGCAATCAGTGGAAAAAGTACTACCCTCATGTTGAGGAAGGAGAGACAGAGAGAGAAGGTGAGAGAGAAAGGAGGGAAAAAGACATGATCACAGAAAGAAACACACACACACACACACACACACACATCAGACTGAAGTACCAATATCCTCTTCAAGAGTGTGCTCCCAGTCACCTGACTTCCTCCCCATCCAGGCCCCAAACACCTTCCTCATCATAAATTGGTATGTCTTAAAGATTACCCCAATGGGAATAGTATCAGGCTGT